>CM060846.1:30265000-30770000 GCA_030762175.1 Metallyticus violacea | reverse complement strand
AGAGGCAACTAGAGTTTTTAATAATTAACTATTTATAGCATTTATTTCCAAAACATTTTAAAACAAATTTTATATACATACACACACAAACGTGGTTAATCCTGCAATAATAAAGAATCGTGCTTTCCAAGATTATTAGATAACATTCACACAAAATTTCTAACAATTTAAATTTGAATTTCATTACTTTCAATCTTGTTTATATGCTCAATGAAATTTATCTTCAATGTATTTTGAGAATACGCATAGACATGGAAAATAACATTTATATATCAGACACTAATCTTTATTTTTTCCCATTAAAATATAAAATGCTTTCAAATTGACATTCAACCGCTACAGCGGGGGCAACGAAGGCGGCAAAGCACTTGCTGCTAACCCGTTCTTCTGAGCATCAGTGTGTGCTCTTAAAACAGAGTGTTGCCTTTGAGCCGTTCTGACTTTCTTAAAGGTATAATTCGAGAAACTAAATGCTTTTACTTTATTTCTGTTCCAGTGCTATTATAATGCCATTATAGAACATAGAATTTTCATGTGGACGCGTTTGTGAAAACAAACTCTTGCAAAACCTGAAACGGCAATTCTAAGAGAATTCCTCGCTGCGTACCTCACAGATGCACTGTTCTTAATCATTTTAAAACAAAACATTCCGTTAAGGCGCATACTGCTTATCTTTCGTTAGGTTTAAACTAAGGAAATTTTAATTAGGCACTGTGGCCAACGCGATCCCCATATCATGGTATATGCGATTTGTATTTATGGGGAACTATAAAAACAAAGTGTATCGGAATAACCCGCATACGATGAAAAAAAATTTAAAAAAAAAATATAAGAAGGTTTTTTTAGTCATTTCACAAGAAGAACTAATGTTAATGTTCTTAAAAGAGGTAAGAGGCATCGTGACAAAGTATTGTGGTTATTGTAATTGTAATTTGCATGAGAGATCTATGCGCTTGAACTGAGGCGTTCTGTACATCTGACTTATCCGGCGGACAGCGTGCCTCCAGCCGCCATGCTAGCGGCGATCTCACGAATGAACATCCATTTGAAACGACTGTAGATATCAACTTTTGTTTTATTTTATCTTTTTAGGTGTATGCATGTTAACTTTTCACTTACAGTTCTACACTGAAGAGTGTTTGTTGAGAAGAGCAACAAATATCAATAATAGATAGCCAACGATTTAAGCACTCGGAATTTTATTAGATTTAAGTGCATTTTGATTGTATATTATGGATGCAGGTTTCAGATATTAGACAGTTACGATATTCACACTTTTGGCAACTGAACAAAAAAATAAGAAATTAGAAGTTTGCTAATATCAACCTCACTTCATGTGTTTGTACGTGTGTACGGAAAGAATTTAGCCATTTTATATGTAAAATATCCTATCTAACAGCAGAAGCTACACGTGTGGCCATTATGAATACTGCGGCTACGCTGTTAGCCGACTCAATCAATGGCGTCTCACTGATGAGTATGATGACCTTACAGGGAGGTGACTCTTCACGCGTGCGCAATAAGGGCATCCCTGACTAGTTGTTTCGCTTTAGTTATCAAGGTCTCGCGACCGGCTTTCGAGATATTCAAAATGGCTGGATAAATTTCGCGCAGTTGGAAGTAAAAGTTGTCCATTTTTTTTAAAATATACTTCATATTAAATATGGCATATCCATAATTCTGTATGAATATTGGTACTACATTATTATTTGCTCTCTTGAACAGTTACAGATGAAAATACCAATGACAACTCATGTATGCTGGCAAAAGTAGGAGTTTTTCTAGTGAGGGTCATATATCTACTTGAACTATGAACTCCTAATTCAAGAAAAGGCAGGCTTATCATGATGCCAACGACGTTCTATATAACGTTCATTAGAACACATTCTCTTTAGCGAGCTAATGTGAACTATCCGATTTATGAGCTGTATTAATAATGCTAGAAAATGCCTACATACTGCTATTATTTCTTTATTTGTTAATGGAGTTTAAAAAAAAATTCAGTGTTTGAAAACTTAAGACAAATTAGTGCTTATCTTCAGTAATTTGAATAAATTATAAAAATAATCTTTTCTCGTTTACAAACAAAGGCTCATGCTTAAAGCGTGTCTAAAACAAAGACATTTTTTCTACTACAGCATTCCAACAAAATTTCTATATTTATACACAGTTGTCATTCCTTTCAATAAACTGGGACGGGCTTCTTTAAATTAAACTGAACTCGCTTTAAAGTTGTTAACTGTTGATCCAAGTATAGAAAGGAATGTGATAGTGCTCCACCTTCTGAGCATATGCTGGAAATTTTAATGTCCCGCATGGAAGGCACGTTGCTTCTTGCATCTTGTATTGCCCACCTTCAGTGCATTGATTTGTGTGCAAAGAACACAAAAAGAAACACTTATCATTAATCACTCTGTATACAGTGTGCTTTACTTATCCCAAATATGTAATAGTATGTTTTTCTTGAAAATAGATCTTATATAGCTTTTTTCCTTGGAAATAAAGATTTGTTTTTTCTATCCTAGGAATATGTTCACCTTACCGAAAGTTTCAAATATGGAAACATCATTGAGTGAGCTTCTTTCCTCAAAACATTATCTATCCCCAGAAATCAGGCGCCTCATATATTTAAAACGGTACTTTAATGTTCACAATAGCGAGGCAACTTGTTAAGCCAAATATTAATGATTAACCTATTTTAAAGAGATAAACTTAATAATTAGTAAATGTATTCGAAGTGATTTTAACACGGTGAAGTTTAAAGGCTCGGCCTGTAATTTCAAAGAAAATATATAGTGTGCGTCCTTTGTAATCAGTATAATGTTTTAAAGGCTTTGCTTTAAAGTTTATTTTGTTCTTTCGAGTTTCATTAAATCACAACCACCATTACCTGTTGAACTTAAAAGTAATACTTTAGTTTTAAATATCCTCTTACATTAATTAGAGCTTTGTTCTGCATGCAGAATATGTAAAATATGCCATTAATAGGAATATCTTTAGTTATTCTCTGTGAGGCACACACAGAATATTACACATAATTAAATTATCTATACCAAAAGTAGTAACGAAATACGCAGATAGTCAAATTAAATCTAGAATTATTGCGCCATAAACTTAGCTTGCTTAAAATATCCATAGTTGTGTTATAAATGCAAAGAATATTAAAAGTCCAATTTCATTTAAACACAGGATACAGATCTAGAGTGCGTTAAGATATTAAAGAGTTCATTATCCTGCAGGAGTAAGGCGTTTTCCTATCTTATAGGCTTCTGAATAACATTTTGAGAACGCTCTGTATAGCACAAGTTATCTTACTTACCACTTTCTAACATCTGACAAAACAGGATGTGTTCTACCAACCTGGAACAAGAGAATAAAAAATTAATATGCATTAAAATCAACAATTCTGCAGAAAATATTATGAGAATTATTCATACACACACATCCACACGCAGATTATTATTTATTTGCTAATACAAACAATTCCAAAAATACTGAAAAATAAAAATTTTAATACAAATGTAAATAATTATTGGGAAAGACTATAAGTATGTTTTGGAATATTAATGGCTATAGCATTAACGAGAAAACTGGAATAATTTGATCAAGTGCTATATTAAAAAACATGTTTTAAAAACCAAATGAGAAAAGTGTACCATATTTGAATTATCGGGAAATATAAATAAAACAGATGCATTGCAAAGGAAATATTAAAATTATTAAAGTAAATAAACCACTGCAGTATGACTCATATACTTTATTTACAGGTAGGTTCTGATCTGCTAGTGCAATACTCGGGCCCGGCTCAAAGTAGGTACTGTAGATTGAATAAACAACAAAAAGGGCGTGCTAATAACGCAACACTAAGCTGTACAAAGCCAAATTAAAATCAAAGTAGAGAAGGAAATAAAAGCTGTACGCACAATTAAGCATTGTTGATGAAACCAAACGAATTAACAAACAGACTATTTGTAAACACAAGTACAAACCGAGATATGCAAACACAAATAAGTCAATATTTATTCAATAAATCTAAACGCTATATTGTGTTAAAGTCCAGAATGATAGCATAAAGCTCCAAGAGATTGTTTGAACAGAATCACAAATTTATAAAAATAACCTACAGGCGACAAACGTGAACCGTCCGTCATGTGATAAACCCCTCATATGTAAAGATATCTGATTTTGCCTTAAAATGATAATCTGTGTATTAATTGCATGGTCTTACATCCCATGAGGGTTGCACATGATTCTATAACCAAAAGATTACAGGCCTATCTCTTACAGTGCATGCCTTTAGGTTTATAAGCATTTTCAAGACGTTAGTTGAAAGAACAGCCATTTTTGAGCAATTTTTGCAAGTGTCCGTCAATTTTTAAAAATATTCAATAATTACATATAGTTCCAACATTTCAAGGGGACACAGAACGGAAATTTTTAATGTTTAAATCTGCAAATGTCTTGTAGACAGTAAAATCGTCGATACCCTTAAGACTGTAATGTAATTTCAGTCTCAATAAATGATATAATGTACGATATAATGATAAGCGTTTTTGAAGATATCAAAGAATACTTAAACTGAAAAAAGGAAAACTTTCCGATTAAATTCTTGAAAAAAATACAAAATTACAGATTTATAATTTTTATACTTCAGAAATAGTTTTTTAACGAATCAATTAATTCTCCCTGCCAGCAGCAAAGTATTCCAAATATGAAATACGAAGGTTGATAAAAATTGTGAAATACTTTCGCCACATTGCATAGTAACAAGTGAGCGCAAAGCTGATTCTATCATTAGTAAAGGGGGGAACCTTAAAGACGGAAGAGCGAGAAAGCCAGGAGTGGCAAGCGCGCTAAAGATATGTTTTCTATATTTGAAAATTTGACATGAATCAAAACTATAGTGTTGCGTAGAAATAATGCTAAAGAATGTAATAGAAGTGTACGAGAGCATGCGTGGATGCCTTACTATATAGGACGGTGGCACCTTGGGTATTAGTATTTCGGCAAGGACGTAATAGTGCAGAAGATGCGTCAAGTGCAGAGAACTTGGCACTGCAGCTACTAAGGGGAGTTAATTCGATCTCTGTTACAGGGGAAAGGAGATATACTATAAGAGATTCATGGCAATCTTACGAGGCCGAACTGAAATGTCAATCCAGGAATTGATTTCACCATTAGTTTCCCTAAACGAAAAAGTTGTGCCTAGAATTCAGGGAATACGAAAATGATGGCGACAGTGACATGACGTCTACGGTGTGATAACCCTGCAGCTGCTTTTGATCAAACGTTTAATGCCCGTACCTGGAACATCACGTTCTTGTTGGTTTGCAAATAAGATGGCAACTTTTTCAAATCCGTGCGTCCAGTGTCTTGCACGACAATGCCGCATGTCAATTTCTACTACACTGAGAGATTTACTGGTACAGATGGGCTTTGACGTACTGGAAAATCTTTCATATTCACCAAAAATATTCCCCTGCAAATTCAATCTCTTTCCCAAACTAAAGAAACCACTGAGAAGAAAGTGGGATGTGCATGAGAAGCACTCTTTTGAACAGTAGGGAGCTTGTACGCTGACATATAAAACAGCTTTGCTACTCGTGATCACGATCTGGACGATCGTGATCGTCCAGAAATATGGCACGGATTACGCTGAAGCAATTTAACTGTAAGCTGCTTCTAGAATAAATGGTTGTCAAATTAAGTTGCCAATATTGTTTCCACCCTCGTATGTTTCATAGTTTATATAACAACGATTTAAAATTTACTAATGTTATTGTGAGTTGTGGAAGTATATATTTGAGGCTTTTAAATGTTCCTAACTGATTGTTTAGAGTGGATTGTTCTTGATATGGTAGTTATTTAAACTATTAATTTCAAAATGGAGTTAGTAACATACGGAGAGTAGCATTGATAATGCTCTAAACGTTTCCATGAAAATATTTTGTAGAATAATAAACCAGCAGAATTCCTGCTTATTTGGGGTCTGCAAACAAGATTAGAAGATTTTCATTGTGAGATTTAGCATTTTTGTGTCTTGTAGTGTGTTTTATTAAAGGTTATTATTATAACGAAAAAGATTCTAACTATGACAGTTCAGATAATTATGTGCAAGAATTGGCTTCACAAAGAATTTAAAAATGGCAATTATTAGGAAATAAGAGCAACAGAGAGTAAAAACAGTGTAAAATGTATACTGAACTGGCTGTTCAATACAGAATGGTCATACATTTTACAGCAATAATTTCTAGGGCTAAAATTTAACTTTTCAATATTTTGTTAGCGTAATGCCTATGCACACATGGTATTAAGTTTCATTGTTGTCACTTCCGGTTCCTGCCTGTGAGAGGTGTGCCAGTTGAGACGTATTCAATTCCGCTTACAGCTAAATGAAGATGACACGCTCTGAAATCCTGCTTTCTCTCAACAAGTCTTCAGGTCTTAGCGGTTTTACAGGAGTTTGTTCTCACCCATTGCACAACTGGAAAATGGCGTAACATGTTTAAAGAAGAGAAGCAATTTCAAAGACAGCTGAACTAGATGCTTGCATTTGCGGTCTAATGGAAGAAAACATTAACATCGCTGCTGTCATAGTGAGAAAGGATTGTTGAACTAAGGAGCATTAAAAAATTCTGAAAATTTCACTGGGTACCTCCCACGTGATGGTAACTGAAAAGTTGCAAATGACACATGTTTGTGCACCAAGACTGCTCATTACCGAAGGTTATGCATGCAGTTGAAGATGATGTTACAGGAAGATGCAGAATTTCCTTCTTCTGGTTATGCTTTCGTTCCTGAGAGCAAACAAAGCTCCGAGTTGAAATCTTCATTACCAACACTAAACCTACACGGGTGACAGCTTGTTAAGGAGCGAACTCGTGAACGAGAGGTTTTGGGTTCGAGTCCTACTAGGATCGTTCTCCTGACTGAATTTTTTCCAGGTTTCCTCAACCCTCATAAACGCCGGAGAGGTACCCTAAGACTGGAACACTTCTTTCCTTATTATTTACCCGTTTATCGTTTCATCTCATGCACCACCAGTTTCCGTAACATTTGGTGGCTTAGAATAAAAACGGGCGTTAAGCACTATCAAAAATAATTATATTCAAGGAATGGTGTAACAGCACAAACACTTGTAACACACAGCTGTCTGAAAAACTCTGTAAGGCCATATCGCGCAAAAGGTTACATTTGCATGCTTCCTCCCAACGATAATGCACGACCACACATTGCAAAAGTTGAGGTCAAATATCTCACAAAATCAATGTCAAGTGTGTTGCTCGCCCTGCCTATAGCTTACATTTAGCCCTGTGTGACTTTTTCCCTTTCCCCAAATTGAAGAGACACCTTCACGGGAGACAGTTTTCATCGTCAGAAGCAGTGATGAAGGTTGCGTAAGCACAACCATTCAAAAATGGTTTCTAGCATGTCTTTGAAGACTGGCATAAACCCTGGGAAATGCGAACTGCATCCAACAGGAACTACTTTGAGAATCACAATCAAAGTTTTAAGAATGAGTGCAGGTATGTTGTAAGAAAATATGACAATTCTTTATTGAACAGTCCCCATATAATTAACTTGGTAAGAAGAGTGCTGATTATGACAAGGTAAATCTAATAATAACATTTACTTAACATTCATGTTTGATAAGGGCGCGAGTGTGTGTGTGGCATTCCTTCTGTATTTTTGTTTTTCATGCTATGTTTGATTATGCAACATATAATATCCAAGATAATATATTATATTAAATCAAATACACCTAGAATATTATAAAACATCTACAATTTGTTGTACACGCGCCTGTTAAAGTTTTATTGTAGTGGTGTTATTGAAAAAAATATCCACACCACAACCAATAAAAATATTTTTTACTAGTAGCAGTTATGAAACAATTTTGAAAAAAGTAGTATTTATCAACATTAAACAGTAAAATTAAATTGTGCACTTTACTTCTCCAGCACTGCATGTTTCTCACATTTATTGATTTATTTTACACATAGCCATGTTTAATTGAATACTTAAATTGCAAATCTTTTGTGAAGACGTTACGTCAGCAGTGCTATATGATGCATACATTATGAACTATAGCTACAGTACTTGTTCTTTCATTTTTATATAATTTTTCTTAATCTTAAAAATGACACATGTTCTAAATTATCTTATAAATAGAAAAATATGTTAACTTAACTTGGATAAATACATTATACTACAGTTAATTGTTTTTAGATTGACAAATAATGTGACAACATCATATTGCGTAAATTTAAAGACTTTAAATGGGGGTGAAAAGTCTTTAAAAGTTTGAACGGATTCTTATTAAGATTCTGATTTTCTTTTCCTTCCACATTTTTTTTTTTTTTTTGTGCTATGGATCACGACCCTACCTCAAGGCTACTGTAGGCTGAAAATATTTTTCTCCCAGACGCTATATGAGCTTAATGCTTATAAATGCTTATCAAAAACAAGTACATACTACATTCTTGCAGCAAGTTGCTCTCAAATTTACAGTGATCTGCCATTCCGGGTGGAGAGACGGGGAATGTGGAGTGAGTGACACGTGCGGTATGTCACGAGAACCAGGTGTAATTGGTGTGTACGTGCGTTTACATTCGAGTAACTCGACACGAAAGTAAATTAATTAGGGCAGAGTAGAAGAGAAGGAACTTTACACTGCAGGGAATTGAGTCGTTCTTTCATTCAGCCCGCTAGCCGAGTTGAAAGCGCTTAACTGCAGTGTCTACAGCCAAGTGACCTAGGTTCCATTCTATTATATTACTTTTTTTTCTTGGGATTGTTTCATCTAAGAAACCTCTCCCTACAGTCCTCTAAATCTTACGATACTTTTTCTTTCTACTGGGTTAGGTTGTAAAACTCGTTAGGAACTCTTAGAGCATTTGTGTTTATATTAATGTATGCTCTGACTTTCTTAGCTGGATGTAGAGAATTTTGCCACTGCTCCTTAAAATTTCATATAGCACCTAAAACTAAACCTCATATATACCTCATGTTTACCTCATGTTCAAGTACTCGAACCCAGGGCGCAGGAACAAGAACATTTCTAGGTATCTGATGCCCCAACAACCAGCACAGAACGATTACATTTTACAGCAAATCTCGCGAAGCTTCATTTCTATTCAAAAGTCCCGTTTGATGTTAAATCATCTAGCTAACAAGATTATATTATTTTTCACGGCATCCACAGCCTTTCTTTCATTACACTTTATCTACATTCAGCTGCAAATCTTTTACCGCAGAAAAAAGAAATCCTATTTTCATGGAGAGAAACAAAATGAAAAAATATAATTTTTCATCTTTCTCCTGCGTGTCATCCAACTAATTGAAACACTGTGAGGCTTTGCGAGAAATAGCTCCCCTATTTTTTCTCTTTTACGTACTACACCCTTGGGAAATTTTATTCTTCAACTACAGATCTTTATTCTATAGAGGTCGACGTTAAGTCATAGAACATTATGGGCCTCCCGTTGTGAATATAAGCAGCATATGGAACTGAGTTGTATTGCTGCGTGAGTGGCATATTGTGCAAGTGATACAGGCTGGCGATAATAAGGCGTGTGAAATGCATGTTATTAATAAAGGAAATAGTTGCAACCCCGATAGTAAAATACATTGAAAGTGGATGTTTTCAGTGCCTTGAAGACTATACTTAAGTCTTTTGTGTTACCTATTTTCATACTCTTACAGGCCACAACTAACTTCGGAGTCACAGTGTCGCTAAACATCTTATATAAAATAGCTTTACACTGCAGTAAGGTTGTTTTATTGTTTTACCTATATGAGCAGAATTCAATGATATTTCTTCACTATTTATAATTAATTTGTTCCCCACATTATACTTACAATTCTTTAAATACCACTTTTAAGCCAGGCTTTCTCCCAATGCACTTGTATCGAGTGGTATCAAAAAGTTCCCGAAACGGTTATGTTACAAAGAAAATGCTTAGTTTACTTAATTTTCAACACCATCTGCTTCGAAATAGTTTCATTGGGCAACAATACGTCTGTCGCACGTTTCTGCCACTTTTGCAATGCGGCTTCTATGTCACTGTGTGTAAGTTAGTTTAGAACCGTCTACGATTCTCGCTGTATTTCGTCAACGGTGTTGAAACGGTCATCTTTGCCTACACTGCCCCAAAGGACACAGCAACGATGTCAGCAACATGTTGATTGTTCTTCTATGATCCCCATGAACAATTTACCGGACTTTTTCAACATTTCCAGGGAGGTTCTTTCTAGTTTGAAACGCCCGTACCACTCCAAACATTACATCATCCCCGTAGCTTGCCGAAGCACGTTTTACGTCTCTACGGGCGATTTCTTAACAAATAGTATGTGATAAGGTACTGATCATCTATTGCAACAAAACATTTAAATTAAAACGTGTTGTGGGGGTCTTTAATTTTTTGTGCACTGTATAAGACCATCAGAAGTCTCTCTGTTGTAAATATGTTTAAGCTGTGCCGCACATTTACACATCACACTTATCTGGCATACATTCAAATTTGCCTGTATTTTCTTTAATTAAAATTACATTTTCATTTTAACGTATAGAGAGCAGATACATGGAGGTAATAGCATACGAGGCTGAATAAACAATCACATGCCGTTTAGAACGTAAAAATGTACAAAAAGGCATTCCTGATTAAAGAACGTCTCTTGAGGACTCGCACTTAATTGGTCTGCGATGTCCTTTTTGGGATGTCATCAGCTGCTTTGTTGCTTTGTCGTCAATCGAATCCATGATACGTCCCCTTTCCTTTCGACGGTGAAACGGCAGAAGTAGCAAGCGCCAAATTTAGAATTTAGGAGATCTTAAATATGAGGTGAACACAACTAAAATAATACAAGGTGAAGGCTCTACCATTTTGTTTCATGAAAGTGAATCATGCATGGATAGTGAAAAGATAGATTTAAATGTCGAAACGCAGTTTTTAGGAAGAAAAAAGGCTGTTATGTGCATTATAAAATCTGAAACATAGAATGAAGAACAAAGATGATTATAGTATATTATGTAACATAGAAAGTTAAAAACTAAAAGAGAAAACCGAATTAAATATCTGCAAAGTATACTTAGACATATATTAAAGTGTCAACCTACAAATCGAAATAAAAAGAGAAAAGGATGTAAATCTTCTAAACCTGAACAGACTGAAATCTATCAAGAGAGCAGTCAATTAGTTCATATCGAAACCTTATTTCAAACTTCACACATAGATATTGAAAGAAGACAAATAAAAAGTTAAGCTTAAACAAAGATGTGCAAAGGTTTGTAGGGGGTCCCTCTACCTCGCCAATCAACTCATAGTGTCATATCAACTGCCTTCGCATAGATGGTAAGGAGCGAAGGTCGGATGAGGGGGGAGTAAAGGTACGCAGTGGAAGAACGATGCTGAACTACTGTCATCAGAAGTCATTTTGTTCGTATGAGCAGCAAATATTTTGCACTTACATATATCCTATCAATATCTAACTATGTGTAAAGTCTGAAATAAGATTTCGAATTACCTACTTAACAGTTTCCATATAAATCTTGAATGTGAGAAGAAAAAAGTGAACAGTGACTGTTTTTATACGTGGTGCACTCTGACCTGCTGGAACACACTTATGGTGTAAAAACCTGTCAACATTACTCGGTAATTGCTGTGACCTCACTTAAACTTCCTCTGCAAGCCTGCTTGTGTAATAAAAAGTATCCGGATTTGAAGCACATATACAAAGGTGAACTTCCGATACAAGGTGCATTGTCAGATTCGCTCAAGTAATAATTTAAACTGCTTCCCCGCATCCTAATTGACTAAATAACGAAAGTGTATTCATTTCAGTCTAAAAGTCCCGTAAAACTCCACATTAAAAAAAAAAAGGACCTTACATGGTATTTATTTTCTGCAAATATTAACGATTCACTGAGAGAATGTACAGATGACAGCATTTGCTCAGTAAAATATTGTTCGGATATTTTATTTTAGTGCACAGATTGTTTGTTATTTTTATTTTTGAAAGCAATTCCGTTTCTGTGACAAGTCAGATAGAGAGAGAGTCTCTTTATGGGATGTTCACTATACATAGCTAAAGAAAAGTTTCCGAAGAACTTTTCCCCTTTACACTCAAACTCAGGAACTAATATTTAGTAAACATTTTAACAAAATGAAGCACGCCTCTAGCAAGCTGGAACAGCATATTACACATGTATGTTTTAGCTAAATTGATCATAAATGTTTGGACACAGGAAATGAACAGTTTCTAAGAGTATAGGAATATTATCTGGTATTTACATTAAAATGCCGATCACGACACTGATCATAGAGTATCTCCTTGATATTTACGCTTCAATGAAGATAGACACAAAATTCATTAGTAAATGATGTTATTCTTATTATTCTAAGCATTAGAAATTGTTTTCTAAGTTTTTCCAAGAACTCCTGAGTTGAGTGTGCAGAGCAAATATTATGCTTCTGTTACTCATTCTGGAACTTAAACGATAGGATGAAACTCATCATGAATATTTCTTGGTTTAATCACCCATGAAGCTCACTCCGTCCTCATACAATGCTTATTAACAAATCTTAACCAACCATTCCTCCTACCTATTGGTATTTTTGTTATTCGGTTTTCTTTCATTCTTTCAATTTTATCCTTCCAAATGTTTCTCTATAATTCTATTTTGTCTATTAATTTAAATATGTTCAATTTTTCCCCAATTTCCTCATTCGGTTTTTCACCAAAAATAGTGTATCCTTCTATATTACTTAAGAAATTCATTTCGGTTAGTTCTATTTATTCATAATTTTTGCTAAATCCCAAATTTCTGTCCATACAACAGCGTAGGAACAGAAACAACAGATATTTTATTTTAATTTTACTTCTAGCATTTAAATACTTTTAGTAAAGAACAAATAATTAAAATTTTGAAGTATTTTATAAATTTGTTCACTTCAAAAATAGAAAATATTAAAACCAAGGTAGCTTTAAAACAGTCAACTTGTTGAACAATTTCAGCTAATGTAACACTTGATCATCTAAGAATAAAAGCATACCTACATTTCTATTTTAGTTTTAGTATGTAACCTAATTGATTCTGTAAGTTGATTATAGCACTGTCAATATGGTGGCGACAGAGGCACCCTTGTTTTATTGCTCTATTTATAGTTACAACTATATTTTATTTTAGTTTCATTCCAGGTTCAATTATCAATTTATTTGGTATGTATAGTCAAAGTCTGCGGAACAATTTCAGTTTCCTACAAGATATGTGATTTCCTAAAATGAAAGAGCATTCAAAAGCTGTGATATCGTCATTGTGTAAAGATAATATTAAAGAACATAATGCTTCTTTGCTTGAGAACTGTGCTGGAGTGAACTTTCAAAGCTTGTGGCTACCTACCATATTCTACCGTTAATAGTTATTCTCATTTTAATTTGTATTTTGCTGTTCTAGAGTATCCTGAAATAATCTTTCTATCTATATTAATTATTGTTCAAACTTCAGTTGGAATTCATAAAAAATTCTACTAGAATATGCCTCCAGATATCTCTTTCTTCACACAGCTGGTAAATTATTTCCGCTAACTATTTTAGCGCCTTTCCAATCACCTAACCTGAGCCATCCGAGACCACAAGACATCTAAATATTCCAACCTCCTTCAATCCTGAACTATTTGAAAGTGCATTTTAAGCGAAACGTTTCTGCACTGTGCATCAGTAAATTATACATTGATATCACGCAATCAACTAATAACTTCCACCCAGTGCGCGTAATGTGGTCTCCTTAAACAAATATACCCCAAACCACTTAGTTTAAGTCTTTCTTTACTTTGAATGCCCAACGCATATCCCACTCTTTCCTTATTTGCTCTTTCAGGCACACTGCTCGAAGGGGTATTTTGTTCCCGCAAATTATTTTTAGCAAAAATTGAAATATCCTAATTTTTTTAATTTTCACTTTCATTATAAATGCCAAACTCTTTAAGTACCCCTTTATACTTGTAAAATCCTTTTCAGAAACTGAGTTTATACTTGATTTAATTCCTCGGAGTTTTCCAAATCCTAAATTATGTCCATTCAATCTGGTACGTTTTTAAAAATATACCATGCTTCTCTATGAATTTACATTGAGTGATAACTAGCTACCGTTCATAGCTAATGCGACCCTCAATAATGTGGATTTGGGGAGGTGGAGAAGAATAGCGAGTAACGGGAAGAGGGATGAAATTTTTAGTCTTTATATATATATGTGTGTGTGTGTGTGTGTGTGTGTGTGTGTGTGTGTGTGTGTGTGTGTTTTGCAACTCAATGCAAATTTATGTATGCGAAGAGTCAGCAATGTTACTGTTCTTGTACTATATATCTTTTGTATGTTAAACGGACGGTATCAGCATGTACGGCCTATTGTAAATTGTTTGCATAGTTGTAAGCTTATCACAATAAAACTCTACCTCCGCCATCTAATTATTGTATTTAAATTTTGGTTCAAAACATTGTACATAAGTAATGTATTTTATGAATATTTTACTGGCAATCTATGGCATTTACATTACAAAATGTTTCACGAACATATTTTTTCTACAAAGTAGCCAGCATTTTCTGCACACATGCGCCTTCTTGCTGGCTACACGAAAGTTCTAGATCCAGGCTAGAAACAACAGTCGATTCTAATCCTTCACTTGGGTACAGAATATTGTAAAGTGTTGCGTTGATGACATTTATGTTTATACTGAGTCATATTCCTAACAGGCGAGTTTTCTAATTCCGAGTATCGTACCTAGTTAATTGCTCTCTGTATTTCTCTCTCTCTCTCTCTCTCTCTCTCTCTCTCTCTCTCTTTAACAAGTAGCACCTCATGATTGCCAGAGAACACTATCGCAAATTTCCTTTCCTGCAGCGATCCATGACATGTTTATGTAAAGTTGCAGAAGTTGCGGACAAATGTCTTTCACAGACCCATGATAATGTTTTAGGAAACCACTGGATATATTTCTTCCTGTAAACAAAATATTTAATTATGTAGAACAAAGTAGCTTTACCATGCTTACTGCATATCACAGTTCTTATGTTGTGATGTGCGTACTTCTTTGATGAGTAGGTAGGATTAGCTGTTTTCTATCACTGTCCTGCTAGCTGGCCGCTTCAAGGCATGTCAGCGATGTTAGTTTCTCGGCCCTTGAAATGTTTCACTCCACACCTGGCTTTACTAATGCCAATAGTATTGCCAATATACTTATGTATAGCTTTTATTATGAAGAATTCAATCACAATTCTGTTTCATAAAAGTATTTGACTCATCCACTATTTGAATATTTTGCACTACACTCACGTTGACACATCCTCTGGAAATTAAGGCCTATTCGTCATTCACTGAGGCCGCTGAATTTATGGGGTGCAAGGTTTGATATTAACGAAAACTTTAAACCAAGAAGCTCATAATTTGTATGAAGTAATAATTTCAACCAATAGATTGAAAATGTATCACAATATAAAGTACGGTACTGGAAGAATTTTGGTATTTCATATCGTTCCTTAATACAACGATGGTAATCCTTGTCTACAGTTAGTTGTAAACATATAAACACATCACAACTGTGTTGTAAATCCTGTTCGGCTTTCAGGGCATATAGGTCTGCTTTCTGACACGAGTTAAATTTTTTTTTTTCACACAGTCTTCAACTACCAATTATTCAGTAAGAAAAAAAAATATTTGGTTTATTTACGGACGCTCATGTATATCTCAGGACATCAGCGTCCCATTCTATTCAGGGCGTGAAACGGCCGACAATTTTTTCTCAGAGGCCTCTTTTGAATTAGAAAAAGTAAGTGATTAGACATAAAGAGGGGAGGTGATGCTTTGAAAAAACCTCTCACTTTTAAAGAAGCAACATTGGGATACAAAAACCCTCACTTTAGCTTGGTATGCATATTCACAATGCGGAAAATTGCAATGCGAACAGCGTATATCAGTCAGTGTCTTTTGAACTGGAACATGCTCGTGTGGATTCAGCAAAATGAATTGTGTTACGCTACCAGAGCAGCATTGTACCCCTTTTATTTATTCCCACCCACTAATGCGTACAATCGTATTATAAAAATAGCTCGATTAAATCCCATTTTATAAGATGGTTAATTATAAAACGATTTTAAATTTGCATTAAACAGGTTACAATAAAACTGTCCTCCTTTGCAATATAAAACGTTGTGTCTGTTTAATAATATATTTTACTAATGAGCAAACTCTCTTACGAAATATACTTTGCTGTACTCCACTACTGTTCCATAATATATGTTTAAAATTTGGAATATTGTGTGTTTATTATAAAAGTATTTAAGTAAAGTCCACATTATTTTGACATTCTTAAGCAAGATCAACAGCTGTTCATCTCATACTACCACCGCTTTCTACATTACAGTTTCATTCTCTCTCTCTCTCTCGCACGCACACACACACAAATTACAGGTATCTGAATTCTTTGATTTCATATTCATGTAAGCACATTACAGACAAAGTAGGCTTCCAATTTCTGTAAACATGTTTTGTACCTACTTTTAATGTTAAGTTCTTTGCAAAACTCGTGCTAAAACTCCGTTGTTGATAAAGGATTTTACATGTTTACTTTTATTTTTATAAAATATTGGATAAAATAGTAAACAGTACTCTTTTTAGCAAATTAATTTAATCTAGAAATGTACTTAATCTAAGAGCAGAGCAACAGAAATGAGTACGATAGGCAAATTGCAGGTAGTTATTGCTACAAACATAGTACAGCCGTGTATACCTGCAGCCCGCAATACTAATTTGTCAGAGAAGTTGCCGAATAATAAAGAGGACCGTTGTTGGATGCAAGAGCAACGCATATTAGGGAGCCGTGTTGGTATGCAATCGGCATTGCTTTGGGCGATGTAACGTTATAGCTGATCTATATTTCTAAATGCTTTAGGCCCGGTTTCTGAAACTCAGATATCTGTTCAATAAGCTATCGGATAGATCAATGTTTCTGACATCTATTCCATAGCTTTATTTCTTCGATGGTGTTTCTTTAAAGTTAGATGATAGTTTATGAAACAGATAGTTTTCTCTAGCTTGTAGCGAGGAAATTCACTAGATATCTCTCTTAACCTTCATTAACCTATAAGACGGCGGATTTTTAGTGAGGTGCAATTTTAATGATAAAGAAATGAGATAAATCCATTTTGAAAATTATACGATTATCTGTTGCGTACTTTTTACACGAGTGCCAAAATTCAATCAAGAATTTTAAAAAAGTTTCTACTTCCCAGTTTTATATATTCAAGTTGATATACATTACACTTAAATATTTTGGAAAGCTGATTTTGTGTTACTTGGAATGTTTTTAATTATGACTTCTAGCTCTTTATAGAATGGATACTGTATCATTGACGACATTATCCTCTGATGAATAAATAATTTGGCCCATACAGCGGCCAAGGCGCATAATTCGTACAAAAAATAACCTATACATATCGATGACAAGTTTAAGAAAATATTCACGTTATACAAAGATATATTGATGAGTGGTATAGGAGAAAATTTAGTGAAATTCAAAAAGATATATGATTATTTCACATTTAAACTACCTGCTACCGTGTTTAAGATTTTATGCTGGTGGTAGTTTTCAAATTGTGGTAGGTGATATTTTAGGAACATAAATCTACTGCACGCCGAAGTGTTTTAAACATTATTCATTTTATTGTACTTTTACATACAAATGCTACAAAATAACAGAGAAATGACAAGCTATAATTATTTGTTTTCAAAAAGCAGGCTTTCCTATTTTAGACGGCCTTCATGCGAACATATAGTCCCGTAGTGCAGAAAATGCAGAACCTTGAAAAGGTTATTTTTAATTGAACGTTTAAGTTGTGTGAAATACAAAATTGGAAATGTTACGACATTGCAGCGCGCTGCTCACCTGCTCACAATAGTACAATTTTTAATATTCACAACTGCATGCTCAGTTTGAGCAGGGTGTATTTAATGGATATCTAATTCACACATGCTATATTGATATTTCTTGATACAGCGCTACTTGTGGGCACCATGCTAACCATCTAATGAAAAGGACCCAATCAAATGATTTATCTGATAACTCTTATGTAACAGATAGCTGCTGAGTAGATTTCTAGAGCTTTATTAAACAGGCCTTGATAACATAATAATAGTTCATTATTTAATATATAAATTAGTCTAATTATTAGAGTATAAAAACTATAAAATTCTTAGGAAATTTTAATAAAAGCGAATGTCAAATCTGTGAAAATTTGCACGCAGAATGATGAAATCTTTTAAAGACGAAATATAATCTTCAACATTTTGATACACATTTTTAACCATATTTATTAAAGCAATAGTGAACTGAAAAAATGAGATGCGAGAATATAAGAGTCGAAAAAGTGGTTAATGAAGAAACAATACTTATTTGAAAAATAAATTTTAGCAACAACTGCATTTATGTAAAAGCGGAAGCGTTTTACAAAACCAAGGAGATGAAACTATTAGAATTTATAAGGAAACTAGCGTTCGATAGTAAAACGTAAAAATTGACCAAATCAAATTATTAAAAAGAATTAGAGCTTAATCGTTCCGACCAATTATAGTTATATTGAAAAAAGATTACAAAAATAAGGATGTAAGAGAAATCAATATAATAAACACAGACTGACTCAGCATGGCTTAATATGCGCACGGTACATTCGCCATGAACAAATACACAGATGATCGAACTATGGTTCTCGTTCAGGCGGTAAAGTTGGCTATAAACTGTTTCTCAATAAGTCAGGAAAAAAAAAAACAAACAAAAAATATACTTTATAAAACAGCTGCGTAGCCAAAATTTCGTCTCTTTTCGTTACCCTGTGAAATTTCCATATCGCAAAAGAATCCTACATAGTCCACTTTATGGAATTATGGAAGTGCTCAAGCAGTGTAGAACAAGCATTTGTAGTTTTTCAGTCCGCCAATGTGATTTTTATCTCGGAAGAAAATTAAAGCAAGAGAGTAGAAAGTCATTTACATTTCCTGGAAGAGCTAGCTAGATATTGTCAAGATATTGTCTCTTTTTCATTAGGGAAATTGTAGTTGGAAGAGAAATCCTGGAAGATTTACCGAAATATTTCAAGACATAAATCAATTTAAATAATCATCTCTCTTTAGTAACGTAGAAATTTAAACAGACCTTAGTTAAGATAGAAAATGATATTAATAAAAATTAAAATTTTAAATAATGAAGTGTAATGCTCAAAATCATATGTACGCAATTAAGTTATTATCTACCTTTGTTGAGACTGCCAAACTTTAGGAGCATTTAATAAGAAATTGTTTAATGTTATTAGAAAGAATATATTAACCTAATTTTAGATTCCTTTTGCTACACTACAGATTTTATTTTATACTGCTATAGAAATTTTCAATCAATTATTATCATAAATCTTGTTATCAACCCCATAGTTTTGTTAAAGATTTTTTATATTCAATTCATTTATTTCTACTCTCAAGATGTACATAGTTTTATATGCACATGTTTATCATTTTTCCTGTTTGTTCTATTAAGACCTTTTCTTCTTCTTATTATTGTGTTAATATTTTTCGTTATTCATGTGTATTATCACTGATTTGTTTACTCTCTTTCAAGTTTTACAGATGTATAGGAGCATTGTCCTTGTTATTGTTTATTATATACTTGTACTTTTATCACTGAAACTTGGTGTAATTATTATTAGGTTGGTATACTGGTATTAAGGCCCTAGCTCTGCCACAATATATTAACAAAAAACTTTTCTGAGCGTCACTAAAGAAATCGCTTAAACCGCGGTTGCTCATTATATTTTTTTCAGAGATACCGGGGGTTAAACGTATTCTACGCTCAGAAAAGATTTAAAAATGTTAAAAAAATCTTTATCAGAGTACCAGCTTGTTTACTGTCATTGTTTATTCTAAGTATATTAGGTGTATTAAATACATTATTATAGAACATTTATTGCAACATATGTATATGTAGCAAATTATTTGGTTTATTTACGGACGCTCTTTAACATCTTAGGTCATCAGCGTCCCATTAAATTTAGGGCATGAAACTGCCGATAAATTTTGCTCAGAGGCTTCTTCTTTCAAGTTTGAGGTTCTTTTACGCCCCGTAGATCTACGACACGGGACCCCACGTCTTTACTTCCCTTCCTAAGGAAACCATAATTAGGATTTTTACGCCCGAAAAAATCCATCGACCCTGGTCGGGATTGAACTTATGTTCATGGGTCTACGAGACATAGGTAACAGTGAGCTGTACTAATATTAAGTGATTTTGCTCATGTAGATTGCTGTGACATTATTTTATAATATTTAGCTGGATACAATACCTTGGGTAAATCTTGAATTTATTTCGATTTCTTACATATGTATCTGGGGATGGATTTTAAAAAAAGATGCCTTATTCTGCAGCTTTTAATTTTTTGCTACTTAGGTGCCTGTTTCTAAACAGGATATTTAATTGATTAATGTATGAGAATTATATATTAATTTATATGATAAGTTGATTATTATTTTCTATAATACTATGAAAGCAGCAAATTAGCTTGCTATTTTAGTAGGGGAATATTTCCGGCACATTCGAAAATTGTTTCATTACCAAATTTAAACGACTATAATTTTGGCTGTTTTAAAGTATGACTAGTGTTTTTTTTCCCCTCACATCGGCTATATAGTACTGGAAGACAAAATGCAGGAAAATGTATAAGATGGCAATAATATAAGGGGTCGATACCTCTGTCGTTTCTTGATTACCCATGAACAATTGTACAAAGGAAAGACGACTGAGTGAAGATAGTTCTTCTTTGAGGGCAAGAGGGATGACCGCTAAAAATCCGCGGCCAAAATTATCTCTGCAAAACGATCAACATTGCAAGAATTGCTCTGAAATGTCACATGTTGGAGAGAATTCAATGAAACATGCTGCAATTTTTCAGAAAGTGTATTAAAACTAGGAGCGAACTTGTAGAGCACATTTTACATTAAGAAAATTTAGTTCTAAACTTTAAGACCAACCTGTATATGAAAGTTGTGTAATATATTACAGACACTTATAATCTTAATGATGCTGTGTAAAAGGTATCTTGTAGCGATTTACTTATCGCTACCGTTGCTAATGACCTCCGTCTGCGTTACTAATTAATAATTAACTGTAGAATGCAAGGGTCAGCTGAAAAATTAGCGCCGTTATGCTGGCGATAGTAAATGAGATATTTCGCTGTTAAGGGTCTCCGGTTGAAAACGAATCTGTTTTTATGCAGCTGTCTAAACTAAACTGTTTAGGGATAAGATTTGAAAAATATGCCCTTATATATCATGACATGATTTCAATATCTGTTAACAAAGCTTTGTGCCACAATAAAATGTAACTAAATGAAAAAAAGTATTATGAAGAACGGTCACAACACTAAAACAGTGTTTGCTGAAAGCAATTGTGACCGTGCATGATGTAAAATTTATATGAATACAGTAACGAATAAATATATACTGCTCAAAAATTAAAAAAGCACATGGTTAAATCAGAGCCCCAGAATAAATACTGATACAATGCAATTTTTAACAGTCAGATTTTGTGTTTTGTAGTATTGTTTAAAAATATAATAAAGATTTTCTAGGATTTGTTGGTTTTCTCAGAATAAATTGTGCAGTTTGAAGAAGTGTTAATACCAAAGTGAGCGCTCTTTGACTATGATTTTGAAAACCGGTTTTAACAGCAATCTGTGGTAGGAAATTGTTACTTTGTGTTCTCTGAGGATTGCACAGAGCAATGGGACATCTGAATGAAACATCAGTGGCATGAGGAGTTTCATGGATTGGAGATGGCGATTCCATTCGCTTTGCCTCCAGGACTCTTTCTGCCAGCCTTTCTGTCATCCATAGGGTTTAGAGGCGATATATATAGAGAGGGGATACAAGAGGCGGCCCCGACAAGGGCGCAAGAGGGTACAGGATAATATCTTGTCCTATCAACTTTGCGCAAACACAAATCTACAGTCAGAGATCTACAAAATGATGTACGAACACAACTGGAGTGGTAATTTCTGATCAGATTGTAAGAAACAGATACAGAAATGCAGGGGAGATCTAGAATTCTCTTTCAAGCCCCTCATTTGACACGTCAGCACAAGGAGACCCGGCTGAGATTTGCCCAAAATCATCTCGACTGGCAGCTCCGCCAATGGAAGGCTACTCTCTTCACAGGCGGGTCAACATTTCGTTTGACGGGTTGTGATGATCGTGCACGTGTATGGAGACGTCTTGCTCCAGACTCCATTATTGGACACGACAGATTTGGAGGCGGTTCGGTTATGGTTTGGGCTGGCATTAATATTGAGTCTCGGACAGAGCTTCTTGTTATCCCACAGTCTAATGCATGATAATGCTCAATCTCATACAACACGGAATACCAAAGATGTCCTGCAAGAATGCAAAATTTGAGCTTGCATACGGCTCTGACCTCAATCCTATTGAGCATCTGTGGGATAAGCTGGTAAAACTTGTTCGCGAGTGTCCTGCTGTGCCACAGAACCTGGGAGAACTCACAAATGCACTCACTGAAGAGTGGGAGAGAATCTCATAAATCTAATTAGGAGGCTGGTGCGAAGTATGTCACGTAATGTTATGAAGTCTTCACAGCTCAAAGAGGACACAGTAGATACTGAGTGTGGAAATAACCGTGGAAACATTGATTACTAAACAATGTAACCTTGTATTTCCATTTGTTTTCTGTATCAATTAATAATTTGCTTGTATTTTGAAACGGAAAATCATCCACGATTCAAACCCCAGGAGTTGGTAATTAATATTCATTTTAATTATATTGTATTCATAGGCTTATTTTCATATATATTTGTAAATCATACGTGTTCCTACAATGTGTACTTAAAACTTGTTTGTTGGCATGTATGTACATACACACACATTTAAACGTAACGATACTTTTCAAGACACATCACAACCCTGAAAATTATGAATAGATCAATCAGCGATAGAAGCAACATAAAGTTAAGAAAATTCACAAATGGCAAGCGCCTAATAACCACAATAATGCTGTCTGGAACGCAACGCGAAACCGAAAGGCTATCAAACATCAATGCTAGATTAACGAATTTTACACACTCAGTTAAACATCCCCATGGAAAGCAGTTCGCGTAATCAGTAGCAAGAAATCTATCGTCGATTATTGGCAGACGCGAGTTCGAGTCCAGTTCGCATACATAATTGCCTCATTTAAATTAGAAGGCGAGTATAATTAAATGGAAATATAACACGTCTTGAAACTGCATGAAAGTATTAGGGAAGAAATACAAGAGAGTCGTAAAGTTAAACTAAAACTGAATATTGTTATTCTTTTCAACAGATTTAGAAACATCGTTATAATTATCAGTTTTGCTAGAGGAGAGATACATACACAATCACGTCTCGCAGTTCGCTCTACATATAGCAACATTACAACAATTGTACTTATCGAGAACAACAATAAACCTCACAGCAACCGATGTGATTTTTAATTAGTTTCGTTCTTCAACCCTTTCGCCTCAGACAGTAGGTCTGAAAATACCCAGCAGATAAAATAATAACTTCTACCGGGAACCAGGAAGACGACGCAGCTGTTCCTGAAGGAGAAGTGGGAAAGGAGACTGGATAATGCACATAATTTCTCATCGTCGGGCTAACTTAACTTAACAAATCGAGAAATAATTCGCATTCTTTCCAATCACCATGTCATACATTGTCATAAATATCATTACACCTGGCATACCAACGTAAGACTATATAAAATACTAGCGAACCTCTAATCCCAATGCATACGTCATTACAATGTCGTGCTAATCCTTTTCCCCACTTTAACCACCACGGGTGGCCGCGGTCGTTAAAGCGCGGACTTGTGAGCGGGAGGTTTGGGTTTGAATCCCGCCATGACCGTCCTCGCTGACTGAGGTTTCTTCCAGGTCTTCCTCAGTCCTCATAAATGGCAAATACCGGGGAGGTACCTTAAACTTAGGGCTGGAACGATTCCTTTCATAAAAATAAATCCTTTCCCAATTTATCATTTCATGTCATGTATTATCAGTGTCTTCCCCTGTGGTACCTCAATAGTAAAAACGGGCGTTAAACACCATTCATTCATTCTTTTCCCACTTCAGTTTCTAATCCAGGGAAACAAAAGTTTTACACATTTCTTCAATGTACACTGTCAAAAATTAACAGTATATGTATTTCACACATTGCAGTACATATATTTGGGAATGTTACGTAACGATGTATGTAATTGCAAATAGGCTGGTCATGAACGCGCTCTGTGAATTCTTACATAAGATTCAGCTAGAGAGAGAGTGCCGTGTTTAACTAATTTTGACTACAGACGAATCCTGTGGAAAATTTTCCCAACATTTATTGATTCCTCTTCAAACGAACACGGCTGATTTTATTTCACGATCTTTGAAACTTCATTTTTACTACACACCAAAATCAAACAGCTGTCAAAGGAATGGAATCTCCTGATGTGAGCCACAAAATAGACAGCGAGAGCAGCTTTATGTGCAGAGAACCACATACCTTCATTTTTACAGTACACTAAAAATATACATGTAATTACCACTTTCGAAAGTCTTTAAATAATATACGCACATTGTGAATAAACTCAAAGAAAATTCTCTTCTCTTACCGAGATTTATTCTTATTTGAACGTTTGATGCCATCACGTGCAAGTATGCCATTAATTCTATATGGGGATTCATAATTCAATGATACTTTCGGTAGAAGTTTTTCATCTAAAAGAATAAAACACAACAACTATTAAGCAACCTATTTAAATTACAAATAATCCATAAATAAATAAAAATATACACAACAATTGAGCATAACTAATTTATTTAACTAAATCAAAACAAGTGGTTAAAATAAGTAAAAATCCGGAAGAACACTGGCCCGCGAGAATTTTGCCCAAAGCAGTTTGTATCTTTAGTATCAAGTTTTTCATAATGTTCAATATTTTTCAATTTTTTTTTTGGATGTTTGTATTTGTCTTGTCGCGGGATTGGTCGTTTCTGGTCTTAGAATCTTCATTTCGACTGATTACATACTATAATCGCGGACATAATATCCTGCAGTCAAATGAAAAAGGTTTATTGTTTCAATACGGGTAAAAGTTTAATATTACAGATTAATAACACAGTAACACTTAATTGTGTTTTCTCCGTTTCATTTTGAATATTTCATTTATTGGAAAGATATATATCAAAGAAAGTCTCCCTTTAGCTCAATATATTTCTCATAATTAAGAATGTGAAGCATTATTGCGACCGTTGCATGGAACATTTCTTGTAGTACTGTTCGTATGTTTAACTTTAATGCCAGAACATCTCTTGGCACCAGATAAATATCATGGGATGTAAAGTTAGGAGAATTTGCAGGTAATCATTGGAGATTATTAGCTGACCGAAGTAATCTGGAGCCAGCTGTAGCGGTACTCCAACAGTGGGTGTGCAGTAGCCCCACATTGCTGGACCTACTGTGCAACTCGAGGCAAATTGCTGCCGCGACTAAATATGTGAAAATTAACCCACCAATATTTGTAATTTTTTCATGTTCATTGAAATATGGGTAAATAATTTCATGTCCACTGTTGTGTTTTTTCACTATAATGACCTTGTGTAATGCACTCAGGAGGTTTTGAAAACCAAAGATTAGGTTTGATTGCTGACATAACTGCCCAACATACAGTTACACTTATTGGAAATGCAATATTGCTGAGAAAATCATTTTCGTACATATTGTCTCATTAACTAGCACAGAACAAACTTTTGCCTTGCAGCTATTTTTGCACTTGTGTACAGCATGGCAGTATGAAAGTGCCTCTAATTCATGTACTATTTCCGCACAGACGTTCATTAATACAGTGAAAGCAGTTTAAAACTCTCACAACTTAGATCAGCAGATCAGCAGACTTGTCACCCTCTAATCGCCGAGATTCCTCACGCAGCATTCACGGTGCCATTCTCTCTTCCAGTCAGTAGCGAGCCGGATTTCGATATAGTCGGGTAATTTGTTGTTCATTTGAGAGTAAATTTAATTAAATAGTGCAGTAATGTTTTGCAATGATGCGATATTCAAGATGCAGTCGTATATTCATCTTTAAGGCATACATCGCATTCAAAATGTCGTGAGGCAGAACTAGACAGACTCTGTAACTATCCGGAAAAAAATCGAACAGTACTCGTCAATCCTTGATGGAAATGCGCCGCCTATTTGGTATAAGAATTATTGGTCCTGGTTTAAGTCCTCCTGTTCCCTGTTTCTTACAGTTTGTGATTTTTATCTTTGGGGACATTAAGAAATAAAGCGTAAACCTCACGTACTGGAGGAACTTAAAACCAACATTCGAAGCAAAGTTAGGCCCATTAGTGATTGGAACCGATGAGTCTCAAAAATAATTGCCTAAGAAAACTTGGATTGTGTGTCAGGGCAAATAGGAAAAAATTCCAGCACCTACTGTAAGGAGGGTGAATACAAACTTCTATTTATTTTAAGACGTTGACTTAGATTTTAAAACAGATAAGCGGTTGGGCGCCGCGAGTCTACGCAAGAAAATACCGGCGACAACGAGAGGTCTAACTGCAGATCGTTTGAGCTACGTATGGAAACTTTTAAACGGTTCTCACTGTACAAAATTCCTTTACGATATGTCTTTAGCTTTTCTGGAGTGAGGTATCGTGTTAACATTGTCTACAGATCATTTTCGTCCACTTCTACCTTTATGGAGACATTAAATTGTTCTCAAACGTCTGAATTTACTATAAAATTGTTCACTTAGATGGTGGATTTCCTGTATGAAGCTCTGCGCGGAAACCTCCACTTACTGCTTCCAGACTCTTCATCATTTGAACGTTCTTTATGAGCGCATATACTGCTTTACTTTGCTACCACTGAGAGCCACAACGAGATGATTAAATACGCATTATTTATCAGAAGTTAAAATATCAGCGATACACATGGCTAACTGTGTTTAAATTATTAAGTATATAATTAAATTTCGGTAAACTGAATTTGTGGCCCTATTGTATTTTCTTTCCACCAGTTTCCAATTTTAACAGCTGTAAGTCACCAGTAATATTGTCTACACTTTGTAACATTTAATTGTTGCCATTTTGATTCTTTAAACTTCTCTATGTTGCTCTATTAATCCCTGAACGTATTGTTTCCATTATTATTATTATTATTATTATTATTATTATTATTATTATTATTATTATTATTATTATTATTATTATTATTATTATTATTATTATTATTTTTATTATTATAAATAATAATAAGTCTATAATGCTAAATAACATTTATAAATCTCATTTACTATTATTATTGAGTCTATAATAAGTGCATTTATAAATATAATGGATTGTAAAAAAAATCACTCTAATAGGTTCAGCCACTGTCATATAAAATTTCTTTCTTTCTTTCTTGCTTCTCATCTTACTTGCTCCTATATTCTCTGCGATTGTCTTTTCTTCTTCATGGAATCTATTCTTGGTTAACCTCTTTTAACCCATTCATTGCAGATGTCTTAGACAATGTCGGAGTTAATTTCCATTATCTGCCTTATATAAACATTTCCTCTCCGAGAAACTCGAGCAGAACGTTGTCAGTACTCTATTTTCATCGAGAAAAGTTCTGTTTGAGAATGTTTTGAGATGGAAAATTTCTGGCCTACATGAAACTGCGCTTGTAGCAATATGATTGTATATTTTATATTTTTGGTTTCTTTTTCATCTGTTTGTTCTCTAATAGGACTGATAACAGAAGATTTCCTTTTCTTTAGGCTTTCTGATTTCTGAATCTTTATTCCCATTTTTAGTTTTGTAAAGCCTACATATTTACATTTGCTACATTGTTTTAATGGCTCCTATATTTTTAAAAATTAAGTTTTTTTTTCTAAATATATTTAATTCTACATTTACATTACAAACCAAAACCTGAAATCAACTTTCATTCATTTTTCTCTTTAATAACAATCATATTATATTGAAGGTTTTCCATATAAAATCTCGTACATTGTTTAGTTCCGTAATGACAATTGCTTATCTGCTTCATAGTTAGTAATTTATGTACATAAACTTAATCTTCTCTTTAAGCTAAAATACGCCAAATTGTTTTATTGAAATACTTTGTTTACAATATTTGGCTGATAAGAGCATTTCGTGTTTTACACCATTATTTTTTTTTTCCTTCCCTATCACCATTACATATTTTATTTTTACTCGTTTATATAACACTTGTAGGGGGAACATTAACTTGCATTATTTCCCATAATTTTTATGGGAATTCTTGTAATGTTTTGTATTATCTTCTCTTTTGTATTAATTATTGTAATGCACCTCAGTGTGATATTTCCATTTGCAATCTACCTTCTTGTTCTTCTAAATTTCTACTAACACATGCTGTAAATATCTAAACGGCATTAAGTTTTTACTGAGCAATTGTCTTATTTCAATTAAAATTCTGACTTTGCTAAATTAATTTTATAAAGATCATGAATCTAACACTCATCTATTTGCTTAATTTACTTCTAATAAATGTACAATTATTAAAAAAAATAAAGTAATTCATTGATAGCAAACATTTTTGTCAGCCAAATAGTAGCATGTAAGTGAAGTTATTTTCTAATACAAATGGCTATAATGTATAATAGTTTGTAATTTACAACAATAGTGGAATTTACACGCATATATTTTTTATTGTAGTATGAGTGGTTTATGGAGAAAAGATGGATAAAAACCGGTAAATTTTAGTCTCTCAAGAATTTTTAAATAAAGATTTAATACAAATTGTATGACTTGATTTTTTTTCATATAGAAATATTAGCAATAGCGGAGGATGTGTTGAAAGGAATACTTACCGCTCGCGTTTCAGTATTCAGCATAAAGAAAGTTGCTTTGCAACATTACGAGTGTGAAACATCTGAAGCAGCTCTCAAAAGAGTGCTAATTTTAAAACTTTTAGTGAGTTCATCAATGTATTTTAATTGCTTTGAAATAAGCCGTATATTGGTAGAGCAGAATCATGTAAAGTAATTTGTTTGCACCAGAAAGACTTCTCAGTTTTGATAAAGAAAGGACTATTTTATATTAAAATGTGTCGAAGCTGATTCTCTGGTTATGTAGAGAGGAAATGGTACATTTTCTGCAATACTATTTTATTAATGAGTTCCCTTTTAGGCTCACATCACTATCTACACGCATAATCATCAGTTAACACATTATGCTGCTTGAGAGACAAAGCTTAGAAAGGCAACACGGTGCTCCAACAAGTAACAAAGACAGCACGAAGATTTTTCCAAGAGGCGTATCGGTGCATTCTAATGTGCGATCTGTAGATGCTGAGGAAGAGGACGACATGCATCATTTATCCCGCCTGCGGTCTGCACCGAGATACAAATATTGGATGAGGGCGGCAACCACACGTGCTCCGCTCCAAGGGTTTATAGATACAGCTGCACCCTTCGTCGCGGAGTTATAGCACACTTCTAAAAATACATCTTATATAGCTGGGATGGCCTAATACATCCCCTGGAACCACAGTAATGCAGCCATTCGCATATCCGCGCGCGTGCACACAGCGCTCCTGGTGGAAACAAAGGTGAATTACTTGACTGCGTTTGTTTACGTACTAGTTTAAACATTTGAAGCGTTTAAATTTCAATATGGAATATAGTACTTGTTAAAACCATTTTGGGCAGAGCCAGTTTATAATTTTAAACAAGAAGTATAAAATTAACACATCGATATATATATATATATATATATATATATATATATATATAATATAAATGAAAAATAACAATAAAGTAACACTATTAACAATGTAACAAATTAACAGTAATAATAAAAGTAGATAAGGATAAAACACTGAGAAAAAGTCACACTTGAAATTGCTATATTTCGAACTACTGCGAGAACTTCAATGGCAAAAAGCTAGACCCCCCCCCCACACACACATCCATCCTTCAATGTTAGCTTTAGCCTATTATCCTTAAATGTTCTTTAAGAGTCCCTATAAGAGGGGCTCTATGTGATTATCATGCAATGTCCTACGTTTCTGAAAATTACGCACTCGTGGGAATTCACCTGACTATTCATGCAGTATACATAGACTGCTGCAATGCTTTTACACTGTCGATGTATGCTGTATTCAGCAAATTTTTAAAGTGTCCTCATAGTCACTTTTTTCAAATAATAAAGGTCAGATGAAACTGAACTTTCAATCCATCGTCTACCAAAGCTCTGGGTTAGAACTTGTCACACGAGGTGTAGAAAATGAGGTGGTGCTCCGTCATACATGATCCACATTTTGTATTGATACCCACAACTTCAACTGATTGGCTTACGAATGATTTAGATGCACTGTAGTGGTGAACACAGCAGATAAGAAAAGGGGAATGAGCCGTAACGGAAAGGCAACGTACATCATACACATAAAATAGTCTGTTATCTTAGACTCATATTTAATAAACTCTGTTTGGCTTCAATAAAGAATGACTCATATGTAAATAGGTGTGTGTTCCTGATATATATGTTTATAGAAACGTTCCTCTGATTTTATCACACTCTATCTGCTATGAAAATAAACACCTTGAGTTTCAAGAAAACATAAGAAAAGTCGTAATAGTAACTTTTTTTTTTTTGAATGATTTATTTATGGACGCTCTTTAACACCTCAGGTCATTAGCGTCCCATTCAACTCAGGGCGTGAAACGGCCGACAAATTTTGCTCAGAGGCCTCTCTTTCAGGCTTGAGGTTCTTTTTCGTGCCGTAAATGTACGACATGGAACCCATGGCTTTACTTCCCTTCCGAAGGAAGCCATACTTAGGATTTTTACGCCCGGAAAAAAAAATCCATCGGTCCTAGGCGGGTTCAAACCCGCGATCTTGGGTTTAGAAGGCAAGTATGGTAACCACTACACCACCAGGACCGACTGTTACGAAAGATTATAGTAGGACAATATCTTGCAAATGTTAAACTCATGAACGTGATTAAAAATGCCTTTCGTAAAAGCTGTAATTATATTCAACATATAAATTTGAATCGTTTTGCATTTACCTTCTGTTTTACAAGATCTGTTCAATAAATTCGTGCAACAATAAAATAAAACATCACTTTTTTTGAAAAATATTTTATTTTTTCAAAATAATTTCCGTTCAAATCTATGCTCTCAATTCCAGTGATGAGCTAAATTGCTTACATCATTCATATAATGCGATTTCTTGCAAATACGCATTTGTCTTGGCTATTACCTCTTCATCTGATGCGAATTTCTTTTCTGATAGCAATTTCTTCATGCTGGGTAACAGGAGCTCAATTCGGAGAGAATGGAATGAAGGCGGATTTCATACCTTAAGTTCAATAATTTATTGATAATGGGAAGATAACAGAAGAAGTAAAAACAAATTGTGATCCTAAACAAGGATGTAGTCTCTCTCTAATATAAACGACATTCTTAAAGAATGGAATAAGATTGCACATAAAGGAATAGAGTTAGCACAGAATAGATGTAATTTATGACAAGGAAGATAGATTAACAAAAGAAATATACCAATTACATACAATAAATCAAGATAATAATTTCACAGACCAAAACAAAAGTAATGGCGTCCCGAGGCAAATACCCAAAGAACAAAAATCGTGATAGAAGAAATAATTATAGAACAAGTATGACACTTTCAATATTTAGGTTGTGATGTTCCACATGAAGAAGATCAAGATATTAATATAAGTTACGAAAGTTCCAATCTGTATGTGAAATAATTAGAAATACTCTGAAAAACAAAGTGAAAGAGATACAGTTTTTTTTTATATGAAAGTGAGGCTTGGACTTTAATAAAAAGAAGAGAATAAAATTCAAGGAGCAGAAATGCGCTTTCTGTCAAAGTTTGCACAAAAGTAGGTCATATAAGAAATGAATTAGAAGTGCTATCAATATTACAACAATTAGGCAATTATAGACAAGAATGGTAAAACAAATAAAAAGAATGACGAAAGATAGAACTCAAAAAGTATGTTGACATATAACCCGAAAGGAAGAAGATAAAATGGAAAAGATGGATAGAAACCAAAATGTGAGGCAGAACGTAATCCATGATGGAAGAAGTTCAATAATTTTGAGGTCACCATTGATATCGCGTTATCGTGATGGAACATAACCTTTATCTTCTCCACATTAACACGATTATTTTTGTTGTAGTCATTTAATTTCTCCAATAAAAACGTATTGTTCACCGGTTACGGTTTTGCTCTTTTCCTAAAAGTAAATTAGAATTGTGCAGGGGTAATCTCAAAACACAATCTTCATCTACTGTTTTCGTATTCTGGGAGGGTTTTTTGAGGTGGCAAACCTGGTGTTTCGAACGCTTCTTCGTTTCAGCCGTGTAGTGGTAGATGGAATCAGACGGATCAGATTAGATCGTCCACTATCAGAAACCGTCTCCAAAATTTATTGCATTCCGGCTGAACAGATCCAATTTTTTCGTTCTCTTGTCTGGTCAATGGTTAGCAAACGTAGCATTCACCTTGCCGATAGCTTTAACATTTACAAATGATTTTGCAAAATATTATGCACTGATCTCCAAAATTCCCACAGCTTCAGTAATCTTCTGCACTTTCAGTCTTCATTCGCTCAGCATCATGTAGTGGAAGTTTTTAATCTTTTTGGGATTCTTTACTTCGACAGGACATCCGAAACGGTCTGCATCGCTTGTTTTTGTTCGGACAGATTTAAACTCATTAAACTGTAGTGCTTTATTAAATATGAAAGCTTGTTTACAAATTTAAGCACAAAAATGAGCTTCGTAACTATTTATAATTATGTACATCATCCCTCAAAATCACCCCGTTACCAAAGTAAATTTGAAAACAATTTTTTGCGCGGACTTACCAAATATCTCGCGTGCACTGTTTTATTAACAACAATCTGCAGAGTAGGATGCTCTTATTTTGGAGTAGAGTAAACATTTTCCAACACCTCACAAGAGAAATGTTTACTTAACAGCCATATCCTTCATATTTCTTGCTGAAGTTCCCGTTCCTGTTCTAATGCACTCAAAAAAAAAAAAAAAAAAAAAAAAAAAATTCGCGTCAAAATTCATTGGAAAAAAAAAAGGAAAAGCACGCTGGCTGGAATCCAGACGAGTGTAATTACAGTAGCTATTGCTTTTCACATAAACAAAACACTGCCGGGAAATCATGACGCCCTAGGTGGGTTGTGCGCATGTACTGGGACACCTACGTTAGCGGCGCATTGTAAAAGGCAGTGAGCCATAAGAAAGCAAATGACTCTGTTTCCTAATGCAGAGTTTATGTCCGTCACAATTCGCCGTGGAGGGGAAGATAAACCAATTGCAGCATGGCGTTGCAGTGTATACATTAGTTGAGGCAACTCTCTGTGCACAGAAGCTGCAGTTTTGATGATAGAAGTGTTCATGCGATTTCTTCTAGTTAAAATATGCAGTTTCAATCTGCAATATAATTTCCTTGTTATATTTAACAGTAGTGCTTACCAGTTGTCAATTAACGTACTTTTTACAGCAAGTACAGAAGGTGTGGCATTTGCGGTTGGCAAATTGAGGATTTTAAGTTTTTTCACCATTAGTCTTGGAATTCTTCCCTCTGTATTCATCTTGTTCATACAGTCATTATACTCTACAGCTTCCGTTGGCTGCAAAAAGTTCTGCATGGGACTTTCGTCTGCCTTCCTCGCTATGGGTGACAAATAATCCGGGAAGATTGGTAATTATTCTGGCTTCATGACAATTATTCTACTTTAGGTTTAATACAATGTATCCCAGAATTCCATTAGCATATTTGAAGGAAAATAACTGCGTTTTACTCAACCTTTTTGTTTAAAAACATGCAGAGCAGCTACAAAAATAATCCATTTAGTACACTCAACTTAGAATCACCAAAGCGTTGTGGTTATGGCTACCAAATATATATTGCAGGATAATGTGTTTATTTTTAACTAGTTACTAACTTTTGCTCTGATTACATAGATCTTCTTGCGGCATTTATTTTATAGAAGACATGAAATTTGAGAAAGTATTCAGGGCAAAATGATCGTTACGAATTCACCTTTTTGTATAATTTATTCTGTTTATTATTAATATTTTAACAAAAAAGTTCTTTGAAGTTTCGTTGTGGAATGAATGAATAGTGTTTAACGCCCGTTTTTTGCTACAGAGGCACCACAGGCGATAGACACTGATGATACATGAGATGAAATGGTAGATTGGAAAAGAATTTTTTTTAAGGAAGGAAAGATTCCAGGCCTAAGTTTAGGGTACCTCCCCGGCATTTGCCATTTTATGAGGATTGAGCAAAACCTTCGTTGTGGAGAAATATTTAAAATTTTATTTTCCTTTGTGATAAAAGGAAACAGTAACAAATACCCGGTCATGTTAAGCAATATTGGAAACCCAACGACTATTGATGGACAGGGAAATGGCTGTTTGAATTGTAATAACAAATATTTTTGTTACGTTAAATTAATCTTTCACCAATATGTGTAGCTGTTAGGCCAAGATTGATGTTATACTATCTAAGGACTTATGAGATATAAGCATAATTTTGTACAAAACAAAATAAGTATGGCGGCGTGTGGCCGAGTGCATAGAGTACTCGCCTCTTTCTGGGTTCGATCCCAGCAACCATAAGTTGGATTTGTGGCGGACGAAGTGGGTTCAGGGCAGGTTTACTCCGGGTCCTCTGCTTTCCCCTGCCATTCTCTTCACCACTGTTCCATTATCATTTCCTCCCAACAGTCACCATCATCCAGCGTGCATGTCAAATGAACTGACGCCTGTGTGCGCTACTCCCATTGCCCGGCCTCCAAGCGAGTAAGCTCTCACTCATATAAAGTATACTTTTAAACTGTAAAAATTAAATTTTTGCAATGCCTCTCCAATTTCCAAAATACGGATGAACACATTGGCTTCAGTACATTTCATTTCAGATGTTTGGTCAAGATTAAGCTCAAATCAGACACACAAGCGAGCGCTGGCTAACGATGACGTCAGAATTTGGTACCGAGTGTGGTTTAAATCTCACTGTATAATATATAAACAATTCTTAAGGGCTCTGAGTAGTCAACAGATACTAATAATCCCAGAAAGTTTTAAAGCTATCAATATGACATTTTTGAGAGATATTAAGAAAACTAAACTCAAGATGGGCTGTAAAATTTAAAACTGTAATGTATATAACACTTTTTTAAAAAATTTAAACATAAATAAAATCTTGTTAAAAAGATTGAAAACACTATGACATAATAATGCATTTTCGTTATAAACTATTGGTAGAATTGGAACTTTTTTTTTTATCTTAAACTGCAGAGAGCATGCTATTCTGGGAACTAGAATAATATATCTACGCTTGTTGCATGAAAAGAAATTAATTTTCAAATTTTGAAACCAAAGTTTTTTTATTGGTATTGCTTTTTATCAACTAATAATGATGTTTAAATACTTATAGCTACCACGCTTCACATTTACATACATTATGTGTATGCAAAATTTCACCCAGATTGGTCCAGCCAATACTGAGAAAAATGAACATTAATGTCAAAAATATACGTTAATTGGAAATAAGATTTATTTTTGATTAAAAACTTGTTACGTTCATTAGATAATTAAAATTTACAGAGCATCTTTGGTTAAGTATTCTTAATATCTCTTAAAAATTCATATTGATAGTTTTATAAGTTTCTGAGATTCAGTTCAAAATGTATATGCTGCAATATTTGCTAGATTTACACTTCCTGGTTAACTTGAATTCCATTATAATTTTCTGGATACCATTAAACACAAATTAATGAAATCCTGACAATATAAAGATGTCAATTCTGAACATAATTCATTGAATACAATAAACATAGTATCAGAACGAATATTTAAGATGTAAACAAAATATTTTATTAGGTACATTTCTCTCACAGCATTACTTGCTACGCAGAGAACATTATGTGTTGTATGAAGCAATTAATTGCATTATCATAGTTATTAATATGTCAACAAAAATATTGACTTTTCTTACTCAAAATACATACACCTCTTTTAACATCATGAGCAATACTTCCGAATGTTGGAGCCCTATAATCGACCAATAAAATGTTAATTTATAAAAAAATCCATTAATAATATTTGAGAAAAGTAAAATCTCTCATGACAGCAAAGGGAAACAACCAGTATCTTTAAAGTGTGTGCAGGTTTGATCTATTTGAAACATTTAGAAACTTTCGAATCGTAATTTAGTGTTTTAATTTGACAAGTAAAACTCCTTTCATTTTAATAGAGATAGTAAATATTTAATAAGGATTTGTCTTGAAGGTGTGATTAATTATGGACAGAAGAAATACTAAGATGTATTATCGGTGAGATCTTAAGAGATGCACAAACGAATCAGACTTATGCGACAAAACCGAGCACGTCTTTCATTATATTCATGAGTACATGATACAAAATTAGCGCATAATTTTGCTTATTTTTTCTTCTCTTTGACTTATGGAATGCGGGAAAGTCTTCGAAATGATTTTGATGGTGGCGCCAGTAATCGGTTCTTTATATCATTTAATTTTTCTTCAGGCAATTTGCGGTCTGAAGAAACAAAATCTCTACATGTAATACTTTGACGTACCAGCCTTTCGCCAAAGTCAGTCCGAAATGCCGCTGGGAGTGTTTAAAGAAATCTGTCTACCAGTATTTACGATAAAGAAACATGCGCGGTGCGTTTATGTAATTTGTTAATTATGTGACAGTCGAATTACAACTGCCGAGATGCTGTGACGCGGAACATAGATAAATAAAGGTCATAGGACGATTCCATTATATTGCAGGAATTTCCACGCTGTTTTGCACTGTTTTAGTCATCACTTAAAAAAATTAATAGAAGTTAGTATGGGACCTCTAAGGAGAGAATCACCCTATAGAATAAGAACGAGGTTGTAGAACAGGTTGGATATAAATATCAGTGACGAAAAAATGTTCCGATGCACAATATCGTATTATAATTTAATTATATCCTTCTCTTAGTATATTGAATGTCACTTTTTTTGGCTATACGTTTACTTGAGCACCTCTCTTAAAATTTGCTCGCCAATTGTAGAGCTATTTTCCTTTGCCTAACCCTTCATTTAATGCTGAAATTTGACTTATAAAAAAGGAGCTTTATGAATGTCGCAAAACAAAACTTTAAAAATCCCTGTTCAGTATTCAATAGCACGTTTCTTTAGAAGTTATTCTTTCTTTCATCATGTTTTCCTTTATTTGTACACACCGGTTATAATAGGGGGGGGGGCGTCATTTCTACCTTAAAGCTGCAAGGGTAGCTAATACTTCTTTCTCTTGACTGTAAGCTCAGACTAAAAGCGCTCTACTCCCCACACACACACACAACTTCTCTGAAAGCGTATAAATTTTACTTCTCCCGTTCCCATTCTGCTTGCACTTCTGCCACAAATCTCGGTTCCACGTTATGCCACCACACAGCCCTCTCTTTTTTCTCCCTCTTTTTCTTTTCTTCAACTTCGTGGCTCCTCCTGCCATAACCACGTCCTCCGAGATGTTATCTCTGTGGTCCAAGGATAGGCCACAATTCCGAATAAGCCACGAGCGGATACTGGAAACCTTGGCAGCGTCGAAAGTCACCTCATTAGCGTTTTTCACGTCAGTCACTCCATTCTCTCTTCAGACATCCCTACTCAAATTGTGAATCTCAAAACTTATATTATCAAAGCAAAAAAGCTTTACTAATATAATGCACGTTGCAACCCGTGTTCTAATGAGACTAACATCGACTTCTGCACGCAATATCTTTTAACAGTCAACATCTGAGATTACCTGTTTAATTCTCATTTTAATACAGCGCATTTCAATACCGCCGCTGAAGTATACAACTTTTACAATTATTGCGCCATTTGCCACAACTCATGAGTCATATGAACATGACGGAATTCATATGTACTGAAATGAAAAAAGTTTGACGATTTTTTAGATAAAAATATTGTAATATTTGAGTAAAAATTGTACAAAATACTTGGAAGTTCATGGTTATGGGTTAATGTTTTAATTTTTCAGACACGATAATCAAGAATTAAGTTAGATAGTAATACATTGGATTAAACAGCAATAGCAATATGTATATCTTTATTATTATAAAATTCTATATGTACAAGTGGCAAATCTGAATGGCAAAACAAAATGGCGAGGGATCTAAGACTGCAACCTATCGGAGGGGACAAACATGCGGAATTTGGTCATAAAAATTAAAGTACGAAAAAGAGAGCAAATAAAGATGGAAGCTGGAAGGCATATTTTAATAGAGTATATGGTGAAAATTGAGTACCGCATTGGGATTGTTGATGTGTTTTATTTACGGACGTCCTTTATCATCTCAGATCGTAAGCGTTTCGTTCAATTCACGGCGTGAAACGGCTGACAAATTTTGCTCAGAGACCTCTTCTTTCAGGATTGAGGTTCTTTTTCGTGCCGTAAATGTAAGACACGGGACACAAGGCTTAATTTCCTTCCAAAGGAAGCCATACTTAGGATTTTTACGCCCGAAAAAATTCATCGACCTGGCCGGGATTGAACCCCCAATCTTGGGTCTACGAAGCAAGGATGGTTACTATTAGACCACCAGGACCGACCAGTAATGAAAGGAACGGCGATTGTCTCTTAGAGAACTGCAATTAATCCTCCCCTGTGCCAACATTAGACGGAGAAATAACGGATAACAAAATTATATTAGCGATTAAAAGCTTAAAAAATGGAAAAGCACCCGGAATTGAAGGAACCAGCTGAATACATAAACCTCTTTCAGTGCTAGCGGATGCAACACACATCCTGCGAATCACATTTAATAAAGAAAATTATCCAGAAACTTGGTAAATTGCAATGATGCAGCCGATATTAAAAGGTATGCACGTCAGAGAACCACAGGGTCATGTGGCTATTATTTATGTTCGGTAAAGTATACTGCAAGATTCTGTACGATCGATTAAGGGGATGGGTAAATGAATAAAATAAAATATCTACGTATCAAGCAGGTTCAGGGAAGGGTTTTCTACGGTGGGTAATATATTCGTTTTAAAGACGCTAATAGATACAGGGTAAATTACACAGCGTGTTTGTTGATTTTAATATAGCCTTCGACAGTGTTCAGAGAGACGCTCTGTGTATAAAACTTTGTCAGGAAGGTTCCTCCAACACAACGATAAAAGCTCTGAGGCAGATATACAACGATGTGGAACTCGGTGTTAAGATAGACTATATAAGTGTATGGGAATGTAAATCAGCCAGTAGAGGAGTTCGTCAGGGATGTATTCTATTTCCGTTATTGTTTAATCTATTTGTAAATCATACCGCGGATATCCTGTAGGCGAATGAAATGAATGCCACTAAAGTAGATAAAGTAATAAGCGTAAAAGAACCAGCATTTTTCTTATTGTGAATTATCTCTTAAGAATTTATGCCCAATCATGTTTCACTTTTTCATAATAATAATAATAATAAGTTTAAATGGTATATAGCTTACCTTATTAATACAATGGATTGGAATGTTTGGGGAGCAGAGGAAAATTGCCTACAGCATTGCTGGCGGCTGGCCGTTTGTGAGTACGAAAGTGATGAGTTAAGGTTCGGGCGTAAAAATCCCAAGTATGACTTCCTTCGGAAGGGGAGTAAAGCTGTGGATCCCATGTCATAGATTTACAGCATGTAAAAGATCCTCAAGTCTGAAAGAAGAGGCCTCTGTGCAAAATTTGTCTCCGGTTTCACGCCCTGAACTGAATGGGATGCTGATGATTAGAAGTTAAAGAGCGTCCGGAAATAAATCACATTAATAAATAAATCCATGGACGTTGACGCAGACAAGGTCCCTAACATGTTTCCAGATGGAAGCATCCCGACTCTCGTGAAGCCCCGCCCCCCAGCCAGAAGCTCCCGTCGCTCTGATGGTGGGGTTCCGTATCAAACGCCGAGGCAGAAACCTTAAAAGCGCAGGTTTACCATCACATCTCTTCAGTCCACCTGACCTTGGTTGGCACTTTCGACCCCGTAACGCAAACAATGAAATGAAATGATATGAAATAAAGGAGCAGAAAATTGGTGGAAAGTAAGGATTCATCCCAACATTTGTCTAAGTGACGACGAAAAACTCAAAGTCAACATGGCCGGCACGAAGGGATTTCAACTCCGGTCCTCCAGAATACAAGACCCGAGCTTTGTCGCGTGAGCCACTCCGCTCAGTTGTATCATCACATACTGCACATTGAACTGTTACACAATTAAACAAATGTCATAATTGTTAAAGGTTAAATATTAGTGCACTAGGAGAGCACTTCAAGAAAGACTTTATTTAACAAGCTTCTAGAATTGTATTTTTAGCGCCAATCAAGATCGCGGATTAATCGGGGCCAGGCTTGATTGAATTTTTCAGGCGTAAAATCACAAGTATGTCTTTCTTCGGAAGGGAAGTAAAGCTGCGAGCTCCATGTCGTAGATTTACGGCATGTAAAAGAACCTCAATCCTGAAAGACGAGGCATCTGAGCAAAAATGTATAGGCCGTTTCACGTCCTGAATTGACTGGAACGCTGATAAATTGAGACGTTAAAGAGCGTCAAAACAAAACTACAATAGACTGCTAATACTAAAATGTGGTTCTTTTAATACAATACACTCAAATTATTAAATGCATTTTGCAACCCTCAGTGCTACAACATTTCCACAATGCTTCCGTGCTACTAACTTTGACTTAATAAGATTAATCCATTTAAACGGATATGAATCACATATATTTTATTGTACGAGTATTACATACATTTTTAATTTTTACGTTTCTTACGATGATTTTGAAATGGGACTATAGAGCAATATAGAAAATGTTACATAATAACTATTAAACCGATTAAGCTGTATATGCATAAGTATTCATAACACTCATGCATATAGATCAATGAATGAATCTGGAACCAGGTGAGGCTGGAAGAAAATAAATAACAGTTAATACCATCATTACACTTATTATTAAAATTTAGTATAACAGATGAAGAATTTGTAATAATAATAAAATAACATACCAACATTTGTTTAAAAATAACTGCAATTCTGGTAACACTATTGAAATGTAGGTAAAGTTTCTTGCGTGCTATTCCTAGTGAGAAATACAGTAGATATTTCTTTGAAAAACAAATAACATTTCTGAATCAATGGAATAAATTTAATTTATAAACACTGCCTAAAATGATATTGAATGTAAGGCTTAATGGGGGTTTCACGATTTTCGTTTTAAAGACGAATTTTTGGATTAAAAATTCACTTGAGTGCAGAAAAAAATTCTCTCAATTGAAGTAGATGATGGAGAAGATATAGTTGCTTTCATTGCGGCTTACTTATAAGAGCACCTTGCTTTGATGTTTCTGAGGGAAATATAAAGAAAGAAAGTGACAAATTTCCCTTATATGTCCGCACTATATATTATATTTAATCTTTCTTTTATTGACGCAACAGATGTAAAACTCTCAGATGTAAAAATTTCTGAATTGCTATTAATAGGTCCATAATTTGAACTTTTCTCGAAGTCAATATACACACAGCTAACACCATTTTTTTATTTGGTTTATTTATGGACGCTCTTTAACATCTCAGGTCATCAACATTCCATTTAAATCAGGGCGTGAAACGGCCGACAACTTTTTCTCAGAGACCTCTTCTTTCAGGCTTGAAGTACTTTATCGTGCCGTAAATGTACGACACGGGACCCACGGCTTTACTTTCCTTCCGAAGGAAGACGTACTTGACGCCAGAAAAAATCCATCGGTGCTGACAGGGATCGAACTCGCGATCTTGGGTTTAGGAGGAAAGTATGGTTACCACTACACCACCAGGACCGACGCTAACACCAAATTTGTATATCGGTTGATAATGAAGCGAAACTTATATTGTCTATACTACAGAGATAATCAACAAAGATCATCAGCGATTTATGATTAAGTTTTAAATTGAAGTCGGAGTGCCGCATTCTCAAATTATTCTGATAGGTCAGCTATAAATTTTGCACTACCTTCGTTTTCTTGCCTGATCAAATGATGTCATACTTTCCTGCCTTTAGTCATGTGCCCTAACGAATAATAATTTTAATTTTAAAATAATGTTTTTCTACACCTATATATTTTTTGTATATTATAAACTTTCTAAAATCAGTCATATTAAACATATCAACTACATGTATAAAATGTGATTTTGGGATATAATAATAATAATAATAATAATAATAATAATAATAATAATAATAATAATAATAATAATAATAATAGGGTAATTAAAACATGATACGCCATAGGACAACTGCTTACATTTATTTTATTAAAGGATGCTCTTTAACAACTTTGGTAGCGTTCAATTCAGTTCAGGTCGTGAAACGGCCATAAATTTTGCTCAGGGTCCTCTTTTTTCAGACTTGAGGTTCTTCATCGTGCCGTAAATGTATGACACGGGACCGACGGCTTTACTTCCCTTTTGAAGGAAGCCATACTTAGGATTTTTACACCCTAAAAAAATCAATATAACTTGGCCGGGTTTGAACCCACGACTTTGGGTCTACGAGGCACGTATGGCTACCATGACCATCAGGAGCGACTACAGGACACCTTTGTTATCAGGAAACGGAAACATTGTTGGAAACACATAGTTTTATGTCATGTGCTTGAATGTTGCAACGAAGGATGCATTCATTATTCAAGATAATTAAAGCAATTATTAAAAAATGAAAAGACTTAAAGAGTACCGCTAGAATCGTCCTATATAACTGCAGTTTTTTCCAAGTTTTCCTCAGTCTCCATAAATGGCAAATGTCGGGGAGGTACCCTAAACTTAGTTCTGGAATGTTTCCTTTGATTTAAAAAAGCAAAATGCTTTCCCAGTTTATCATTTCGCCTCATGTATCATCAGTGTCACCGCCTGAGGTGCCTCAGTAGTAAAAACGGGCGTTAAACACAATTATAAAAAACAAAAACAATGTACAAAGCAGATAATTACTCGTTATGCAACAGAAAACGCATACTTTACTATAACACACCGATACACACAGCAGTCGTCTGCGAACATACTCGTCATTGGCGTGCTTTGCTTGCTAAATACCTAGCGAGCATACATTTGTCGACTGCGCGAACAAATGGCGAGCTAGTGAGCAGTACTTGTATAGCTCAACCATGGTTAGGAGTTAATGAATAGACAATAACTGAAAACAATTCTCTGAGTGTTCTGTAGTACTATCAGATTCTCATTTAAACACCGAGCGACTTATATCAGTTTCATCTTGGTTTAAAGGCATTTAGTGTTAATTATTAATTATAGATTATGCGATAAGAAGTAATATATACTCATTTTAGATAAAATGTTATGAAAGGAAGAAATATACATATATCGACTTTAAAAGAAAAGTTAATAATTATTATTTCTAGACTGGGAATTACCAGGGCTATCTTAAGTATCTTAAAGCTATTTTAGAGTTACACCTTTCATTTCAAAATATATAATTGCAAGGAACGTTAACACAGTGAATTTTCAACGACCAAAGAGAGCTCTAATTAAAAACTACATAATGACGCGCGTTAATTCAAAGAAGGAAATTTCTAAAAGCGAGGAACTTTCTCTCTCCGCTAAGAAGAGAACAGGAAGCGTTTTGCGGTTCTTATTCGTTCTACCCACTTTCATAAATTTCAGAGAAATAAAGTAAAATTATTATTATTATTATTATTATTATTATTATTATTATTATTATTATTATTTGAGAACCCACAGTAACGTAGTTGTTTACGACTCTCGAACGTTGAACTTGCAATTTAAATTTTACCCGTTGCTTTTCTTTGAATTAGTTAAAAGCAGATTTTTCATTGATTGCTAAACATTCAAGATGTATGCGTATAAAGTAATTATACAGGATGCCAAAAAAATCCAAATAATTTTCTAGTGGAAGGTTTGACACCATAATTAATAACAGTTCAAATGCAGTACTCGTTCATAAAACTTACCAATTTAATTCTCTAAACCCTTCCACTTTCACACTCAGTTACTGAGCTGAGTGGGTTTCGCAATCGAAGGTTCCGGGTTTCAGTTCCATGGAGCCAGCCATTTTGACCTTAAGATTTATGTGCTTTTTCCTGGTCGCTTAGGCGAATTCTGAAATGGAATTTTCCGCTTTACTATTTCATATAATTTAATTCCTTTAATTTTGAGCAGGTGGGCTGGTGCGGAGTGGCAGTGGATAACGCTTTGAAAAAGTTTCTGCCCCAGCGTCTGGAATGGAAGCGACTCTTTTGAAAGATTCAAACTCCTTGTAATGGGACTACGACGGCGTCGGGTGATCTATCTGGAAACATTGTATCTCTCACCTTATCCCTTCCTTCCGAAAATGCTTCATTGGAGGCATAGGCGCAAATGTTCCGTTCTTGCACAAGGCTGAAGTATAGAAATTCCTTATTCGTCCGTAACAATGCAATTCAACCAATATTGACAATATATGACTTATGGTTAGAGTTAAGGTTCAACCTGATTATGACTAGGTCTCCACCAACAGCAATGGTTTATATTTGACAGGCTATGAACACACGTCACATCGTAGCGCGGGTATGACGTTGATCCGTATCAATGCTTGTAGCTGTATTCTCAGACCATTCGATTCTCCTTGGTATATATTTTATTTAGTATACTTTTTTTCGGATTTCATAGCTACTATTTTTTCTAATATTTCGTATCAGGTACTGTGTTCTTAGCAATGGAGAACAAAATTTTTATCTTGGCAAACAGCGTGGTCATTGGAGGCAGGTGGCATAATCAATAAAACAGAACTGGGATAAACAAATTATGAAAACGATGGTGGTTTCCAAAACGATGTGCTAGTAAAGCATGTACTTAGTTGCTTTTGATCCATTGAAATTCTTTGGGAAACACATTATTTGCTCTATTTTCTATTTGAAATAGAAAAAAAATTATTAACGCGAAAATGTCAATGGAAAAAACTTTAATGGTTAGTTATCAAATGAAGTCATTAAGTGATGAAATAGCAATGTAATTGTTTAATGAATAAAACCGAACTTTTAGCCTTCCAGGATACATTAGTTTACCACTCCTATCAGCAAAACTGAAGATTAGAGAAAGCAAGTTTCTCAAGCGAAATCGTGAATTATTTTCTTTCAATCTTAACAGAAACTCCGAGCAAGCAACTGCATTGTCCCTTAAAATCCTACTCGGATGTTCCTTCGACTTACAAAGCTTCTAAAATGTCACTATTCACATCTCCCATAAGAATCTCGGCTTTTAAAAATACGTTGGAACAGAAAGAAGAAATTAAACGTCCTACGAAAGATAGAGTGTGTGGAAGGAGTCGCCCTAAAAAGGAAGAAATCTCAGACATTACCTTTCCAAAAAGAAAACCTCAGCTTGAAAATGCAGTTGAAGACAAGAAACCAGATGAAACTGGTTGCAAGGAGATTGAGAGCCTTATTAGAGGAGGATTGGATGCGGTGTTTGGACTCAGTTACTTGTGCTGAGAGAGAGAGAGAGAGAAAGAGAGAGAGAGATAGAGAAAATGGGAGAGCAATGCGAGATGTATTGTTTCGTAAGTGAATCAACAACAAAGTTGGTACAGTCTTGTGTTAAATTTTGTAAAATAGGCGAAGACTCAAAAGCACGCCTAGATAAACATCTGCCTTGCCACGACGAACTAACCACAAACTTGCGGAGGGTCGGTTTTTGGTAGGCCAACTTATAACTTAAAATTAATGACGTAATCTTGTAATTTGTTTTATTTAAAATGATTTGCAGTTTTCTGTAAAATAGACAGCTTGTTTAAGTTTCTGATACTGGAAAATGTTTCTTTATTATTTGCAATTTTTAGGACTAAGTTGTACCAATACATCACGTATAAAAAGGGTTTTCAATGTAACCTATGAGCAAACTCACAAGTTGTTTTGCCTTCAAAAAGAACTGTACACACATGACACCCCCCTGAAAATATTTGAAGACTGAAGAAACATGTAACGTTGCTATTACTGGGTGGCTCTCCAACCTCGAGCGGTCTACAGACTGGGCACAGCGAACCAGATAATGAAGGAGAGGGGAAAGGAAAACAAAGGAAGTCAAGTTATCGCAACTCGTAAATGCTGATTACGTTTTTACCTTGAGGAAGTGCTCACAAGCGTATCATAAGAGATGTATTCTCTGCAACAAAGAATTACAACACTGAAGGTATATATGCGTATTGGTTCCATTAAGAAAATGTAGTAGAATTTTTAGTCAAATATCCAGGTGTTGGTGTTCCTGTAAAGAGCAGTCTACAGGATTTGGCGAAAATGTGACATAGAATGATGTGAATGGGGAACGCGAAACTTACACCTGCTTTTATTGGGATATGAAAGCACAAATACTCAAAAAAATCCTTTTGACTATGTGGTGAAGTGCCGGTTTTTTGTGAGACATCCTGTAGATATGCATGTACTACAAGGGTTGATTCTTCGCCTGTTACAAATTAATACTTTATCTAAATTGTTTGCAGACGAGCATAGCTGAGGTCCTTGAAACACAACATATAAAAATCTATAATGTGCGTGATACAGTGTTACAAGATTAAATAAATGTTCCCATGGACAAATATAAAAGGTTTAATTGGCGAGTCATGATCCTGAAACGAAGATTTAAAGTAAAGAATGCATGCATTATGTATTGCTATTAATGTGAAAAGAATGGACAGGGAGAATCATTTTTTGCTCTGGCGTAAAAATTGTTATTCTGTCTGATAGTTTGCTAAAAGGCAGCTTTATTTTCAAAATTACAATATGCACTTAAGAAGAAACATAACAGATGCATTCCTTCATCACATTTTGTATTTTAAAATGATTACAGATGGTTCACAAACCTAAAACACCATCTTGGAGGAAAAAAAAAATGTTCGTCACGTGATATGTAATGAAGAGTGTAAACCAGAGATTTGCACAGATTGAATAAACCTTCTTTCAGGAAGCTGTAGCAATGTAAGAGCACAACTGTAAATCTTCTAGGAACCTGTACGGAGTAATTCAAACCGACATATTTCTAAGCATTATTTGTGATAGGTTGAGAAAAGCTTAATAAATGAATCGCAGAAATAATCTACAGGCTGTTTCCTTTAAGAACACAGTTAATGGATAACATAATACACAGTGCTGTTACCGCTACGGGTGGCCGAGATCGTTAAGGCGCGCACTCGTGAGCGGGAGGTGTGGGGTTCCCACCCTGCCGGGACCGTTCTCCCAATGGTTTTTTTTTTCCAGGTTTTTCTCAGTCTTCATAAGTGGCAAAGGGGAGAGGTACCCTAAACTTAGGCCTGGAACGTTTCCTTCCTTAAAAAATCCTTTCCCAATATATCATCAGTATCCACCGCCTGTGTTGTCTAAGTAGTTAAAGTGGACGTTAAACACAATTAAAAAAATAGATGCTGTTAAATACGTTGAAGAAAAGTATAGGCGTCAAAGGTGCTAAAACTAGACTATGTGTGGATGCTGTAGTGTAGTGAGATTCATTTTCAAAAGTTTCTTTGATGAGACGTGAAATGCGTGCCTTGACATGGTTGTGAACATCCTGAGTCCATTAATATCCCAAGTTTTAGGAAACCACCGGTTCTAACACCGTTCCAAAAACAGCTGAAGCCTGAGATTCAAATTTTTCTTTCAGAGGCAGTTTTGTGTGCATATTCCATGGATTGAAGTTTCGTTGTAATTCATAATGCATACCCATATTATTTCTTTGTGAACATTCTGTACTTTTTAACTCTTTAACAATGCTGTATGTCGTATATTTATTGACTGTTAAGTATTATGTACACATTTGAGATCAACTGCAAACCAGCAGCTATGCAACTTCCAACCACCTCTGGCATACTCCATGGTAAGATTGGCCAGTTTCACGAGCACACAAAGTGTACATTTCAGTTTAAATGAAACACCCAGGTCACGCGCAATTCGCCAAATAGCTAAAGACAGCATACGATACTACCACATGATGTAGGAGGTATATTTATCTCAGCCACACACATCAATAGCAGGAAAATTAATGTTTGTATCCAAGGCGGCGTAGACAGCAAATAATGGGCTTCACACATATTCCGCTAGCATACGACGTGTCTTTCAGAGAGCAAAGTAAATACGATGCCCCTAATATAACATCTACACCCAAACATCTGTGTCCAGACATTAATCTCTGTTTAAAAACTGAGAGATGTGCGTAGATTGGAAACTTGTCGTTTTGGCTTGGGAAGAGAAGGTACATGGTGACGTGGGGATCGAAATTGAGTTATGGTTACATTTTAGAAAGTTTTATGTACAGGGTGTTAATGAAGTACACTGCAGTACTTTCAGAGTTTTTAGAGGGTTTAGATAAGCGATTTGGGCTAGGAAATTTGTGGTCCATGAAGAAAAATAACGAAGTTATATAACGATAAACAAATTGAATTAAGATGCTGATATGCCCTGCATTTGGAAACCGAGAAGCTCTAAGCAATGCACAACAGTGTAACTCTGCATTGAAACTTGCTAGGCGCCACCTCATCCCAAATGACTGCAGCTCAGCGGGTGAGGTAGAGTTAACATGCCGAAAAAAATTAATACAGACGCATACTCTAAAGAATATTATAGTGCACACTTAATAAAGTGTCGGTCCTTGTGGTCTAGTGGTACCATAGTTGCCTTGTAGACCCAAGATTCGAGTTCAATCCCGGTCAGGATCGATGAATTTTTTCGAGCATAAAATCTTAAGTATGGCTTCCTTTTGTACAAAAATAAAACCGTAGGTCCCATGTCGTACATTTATGGTATGTAAAAGAGTCTCCAGCCTGAAAAAAGAGAGCTCTGAGCAAAATTTGTTGCAATTGTTGGCCGTTTCACTTCCTGAATTGAATGGGACGCTGATGAACTGAGACGCTAAAAAGTCGGTAAATGAATGAAAAATAAATATATAAAAATTGAGTAAGAGGAAAACGTGTTTTGTAAACCATGTCAAATAAAATAAATAAAAGTTGTTTCATACAGAAACGATGTAATAGTAAAATACATGTAACAAATTTAAAGAAATTCTCTATAAAGAACAGGAACAAGACTTCCACATCTACGTTCCTGCTAATAGGGTGCAATTTTAAATGCTTTGTGTAAAATGTTGGTATCAGTTAATATTCCATATGAAAAGTTCGCTAAAAATAGTGCACAATGTGAGAAATAAAAAAAGATATAATGAAAACATTACTAAATATCAAGTATCTAAATAATTTTCAGTTATTAAAGCATCACCATTTAGCGAAACCCTAAACTTTGACTACAACAGATTCTGTGCGCGAGCCATACTCCAAGTTCATGAACATCACAATTAACAATGGGAATGCTATTGAAGCAAGCCAATTAGACAACCAGAAAAAGCATTTACCACCTAAAATTCACAATGAAAACTTGATTCGAACCATGTTAGAAGAGAAAAGGGTGGTGAAGAAAAGGGAGATGATGGAGATGGAGAAGAGGTAGAAGAAGTTATACGATAAACAAACCTTACAGTTAGAAGAAAGAAGGTACGGTGAGAAGAATAGGAAGAGGAAAAGTCTATGACGAGGCAGCAGGAGAAGCAGGAGCTGAAGGATCTGTTAGGGGGTAGAGGATGGGAGTTAGAGGAGCTTGTTTAGAAACAACGGCGGAGAAGTGTAACAAAGATTGAGAGGGGTATAATATATTGCAGTGTTATGGTGTAGCAGTGAAGTGAAGTGAAGTTAGTGGTGAAAATTGTAAAAATATTTTTAAAACTTGTAATAATGTGAGTATAGAGGACAAATAAACAAATGCAATAGAGAAGTGTAGAGTGTAGTGGACTAGCGAAAGGAAACTTTCAGTAGAACATTAAACGGTGTTGTATATATAGAATGAGAGGAGGGTAAAGTGATTGTGGAAAACGGGCATGGCGAAAGAGTGAAGAAGAAGAGGAAGAGGAAGCTAAAGGGGAAGTAAAATGCTATAATAGTTACTTCAATTATAACTAATATTATTAGTGATAATTATTATTAATGTTAACGATGTTGAAGTAATGAACTGGTGGGTAAATATTGCATCGATAAATGTCAATTAGATTCCCAAACTAAGAATGTAATTAGTGTTGTAAAATAAATTAATATAAGATATTAATGTGAAATTTATATGAATATACTTATGAAGATGATATAATATAAAAAGATATAATATGGGAAATAAAGAAGCATATATAATATATATTTTATACAAATATAGACTGGAGTAAATACATACGCATATAAGTAATAAAATAAAATTATGTAAGAAATGTGTTGGTCACCAGTACAGTTTCTACCGGATAGTAGTTTAATAATTTACAGTTAACGATTAAGTGGAAGTAGTAGAAGTAGTAGCTGGTTTCCAGCAATTAGGAAGTAGTTGAAGGGAATGTAATTTTGTTATTTACCTAATTTGTTATTTGTATTATTTTAGTTACTTTCTAATTGTAACCTAGGTATAAGTAACATCTGAAAATAATAATGTAAGAATGTAATTTAGTAATTTAGAAATAAAGTGTAAGAGTTCGCAATACGCGTCCCGGTGTAGGAAACAAGGTACCGGGATGGAGTATTTCAGATTTTTCTTTATTCATTTATTTATTAATGCAAGCCACATAAAAATTTGGCCATTAAGCTCTACCGCGCCACAAGCATCTCTAGCCTTTGAAAATGAACACGAGCTGTCCCAATATAGCAAAAATTGTGTAACTTTTATTTCTGCTTCTCTGGTTCTTGTTTTTATACAGTGCGAGTATTTTATCGTGCACTCCATGATACTATACACTATAATTGTACAATGGGCAACATCACAGCGATATTCACATTTATTTGATACATGAAATGTAGTTATGCACAAATGGTAATGTCCTACAGCAAGTGTTGGAAATGTTCACCATTTTCCGAATACTTTACACCATTGTGAAACCCTCCGTAGGATATCAGGACTAATGGAATTCATCTCTTGCGTAATGGCTCGCTGCAGGTCTTGTAGAGTACGTTTGTTTGTTCGATATACACGTCCTTTCAAAAGAAAGAAATCTGGTGACGATAAGTTAGTGGAACGAGGGGGCCACAAACCTTTTGAGATCAAGTGATCATCAAACATTTCTTCTAAATATGGCATGGTATTTCTGGATATATGGTACGTTGCCCCGTCTTGTTGCAGGTGTGATTATTGCCAATTGGCATACATATATGTCATGGGAAACCAGACACAACTGACATTCACCCAGCTCAGAGTTCGGTGTCGACGCACTACAGGCTTCAGACATAAGTCCCGAACTCCAAAGTCTAATTCAGAACTACAAGCTCAGAATTGCACAGTACATACATCAAGAGTATGTTTTAAATCGAAGCTGTTAAGATGAAATTAACACGGAGAAGGGGCGAAAGTGGAAAAATTGGTGGTATGATTTCAGAGTAACGGAAGCCTCCGAGAATAACTAATTTTGTTCCACTACAATACGCCCTATTTCCGACGCGAGTGAACTGGAAACTTCTTACCACTAAAGCTGAAGTGGAAATACCCAATCCAACCTCACGCTCCTCTGTCCAATTTTCCAAAGAAAAAAAGTTTTGTTTTTATCTGTGATTTTTTCTCTCTCTTCACTAACTTATGGTAAAGTTTCTTTTTTCTTGTATGTAACGACATAGGATATCATTAAAAATAATTAATTCTGTAAAAGTTAGTCAGTTCGTAATTATTGCCAAAGCTTTCCCGGTGAACTGAGATCAGCCTTCCACATATTGATTCGCAGAAAAAATATAAATCCCCGAAGAAATAATGAGGCGGTCACGCGGATATATTCCCCCTCTTTTCTTTTCCTTTTTGCTTGTTTGTTTTAGTACTTTTAGCTTAATAATCCCAGCAGTAAGATGATTTACGGAAACGTACGGTACTCTAAATATTGAAAATATAACAAATCATAATATATTTTGTACGCCTTAAGAATGAAGAATGTATATTAATATCCTGATAACTATCTGGTTATTAAATTGGTTGTAGTACTATGGCTAGGATTTTGATCAATAATTGGCAGAGAAACATTTAAAAGATTTATTTGTGACCTAAAATAATAAAAAAATCCTTTAAAGTATAAAAACCTACTATATTTAAGATAAAAATAAGCAAATATTACATCATAAAATCAGTTTAAAGGAACAATTTTAGAGTATAATAAATAAATGGCCTCTCAGTTTTTAATACGATTACAACATTTAAATCTTCTTAAGATTACTTACTTTCTAGATGCTAAAATCTATAAAAATACGCCATATTTAAAATAAAGACGATCGTATAGCGTGCAGTTGCATAAACACACATGGAATATTATGAATTATATCTAAATAGAGTTTAAAACACAGTTTAACTTGATTGTTTACACTTGCTGATTTTCATTTGTTTCTGAGTTGAAATGCATATATAAGTCACCAGAAGTAAACGATTGGCGATTAACTGCCAATATACTTTATGCAATGAGAATATTCTCTCCAATTCAACAAAAGAAACTGAAACACACTTAAAATAAAGATGTCCTTAACTTTTAAATCTCACTCCATTTCCTCGTTGTTCCCCAGGGAGAATATTTACTGTTAATTCCGGTTATCATTGGCTATATGAGCAACAACAGGAAAGTTTTGGTATAGGAAAGAAAAAAGCTAAATGATAACCGCTAGACGTTCTAATATAACACAATCACATGACAATATTACCGTACGTAACACAGATTGCCAACAGTTTTGTATATCAACATAACTCAATAAAAGAAACAGTATCCTAGTGTGTAAATGAACTGAAAACTTTTTGAAAGCTACATAATATTAAAATTCGAATAAAATTGTTAACAATGCTTCATTAATTACATATATTACGAAAAATGCTCGAAACTACGAAAGCGAAATTACACCATTTTTCACAAACCATGTTCAATCTGGACAAAATTCACGACTTACTAAAAACGAAATGCTAAAATCATAAATAAATTTTGATTACATATATTTTCGCAATGCAATAAAGTATTACTATTGTTTTATGTTTTACTTTTATTTTAATTACTTGGTATGTATAATTTTTGTACCTATTTTCTTTGTCTGTCAAGATAAAGATAAGATAATTGCCAAAATGCAATAAATTATTCTATCAACTATACATTAACATGCTAAACTTTAAAAATTATTATAAATTAATACATTCGCTATTGTTGATTATTTTGTTTTACTCGGAAGCTGTAAAAGAATATTATAAACTTAGGAGAGTGACTTGGAAAGGTAGCAAAATGTAACAGAAATATATGCAACATTTCCACATGTGTCGGATTCGACCGGAATAAAATAATAGAAAGTAAAAGGAAATGTAGACATAAATTAGTATAGGTTCAGGTAGATTTTTTGGGGGAGGAGTAGTGTTTAATGCCCGTTTTAACTACTGAGGTACCACAGGCGGTGGACACTGATGATACATGAAATGATATATTGGGAAAGGATATATTTTTTTTTAAGGAAGGAAGCTCCCTGGCATTTGCCAGTTATGAGGACTGAGGAAAACCTGGAAAAAACCCAGTCAGGGAGGACGGTCCTGGCGTGATTCGAACCCCATACCTCCCGCTCACGAGTCCATGCCTTAACGACCTCGGCCACCCGTGGCGGTGATGAGGTAGATACAAGTAATGTCTACATGGATATAGCAAAAAATCTGTGGCCAGCCAAATGAGGCAAATAAAATTATGTAAAATATATCATTTATCTTGTAAGGATTTCACAACAGATGTTCAAAGTTGCTCTTTCCATCTGGATGCAAAATGCTGCAGTGCTATAACCTCATGAAGTACAGCGATGGCTGACTGGAAGTTGTTGGTACGTTCGCGATAGACGAGTTCTTCCCATAGGAAAAGGTCTAGTAGATTTAAATTCGGTGATCTTGCCGGCCAGTGTAATGGTCTGCACTTATGGGGAAACATTCCGTTCAGCTGCAAGAATTGATAAGGAGATGCTGTTTCATAATTCTCCATATCTGAATCATTCACCCATACATTGATATTCAACCATACTTGAAACTTTCTGGATATTCGCGGCTGATTGTTGTAGGAATTCTGCGTCATGAGTGAAGAGGCTGCCACACATTCACATTATGTGATCTACCAACTGTGTCGCCCTGACGACAATAGTCCAAGCTTCTAGAGCGATCAAAGGCATGGATTTGAATGTTGGGAAGTGTAACAATAAAGACACAATTTATCACAAGTAATATCACGAGAGGGTCTAAGAAAGTTAAACCCTCCAGTGTTACTTATTAGGACTATTTCAGGAATAAAATAAGAAGTTAAATATAATTCCCTTAAACTTGCATCAAAATATTGTAGTAATTGTTCATTTTCAATATAAATACTAAAACTTTTCAAATCACATAATAACACGGTAATGTCGATTGTCAGTGATGCCAAGAGAGAAGAGCCAAATACACATTTGGACTAATTCATGAATAGAATAATGCGCCCTTAAATAATAGTCATCATGTATAAAATAAGAATGAAAGTAATATATATTTGAAATTCGCGTACAGATTATTAAAAAATATATAAATGTTATACTTACTTATGAATAGCACTGTTTGATTGCGTATTTGGTCAAATAGTCTGATCTCATTTTGTAAATTATGTAACATTATCTGCCTAAGCAAATATAAATCTTAATAAACACGTTGTTTAGAACGGTAAAATATTTTCTCTGTTTTGTTTCCATCAGTTGCTATTAGTAAATTGATTACACATTAAGTTAGTTAAATATACAATTATTGAAAACACAGGAAAGTGGTCAGTGATGCGTGCTCAGGAATTATTTAGTATAGGATAGAGTTGGCTACACTGACCACAAGACAAATGCACGTCGCGTGATAACACGGATTGGATAATTTTTTTATCTTGATGATTTCATTCCGTAATCCGGCTGCGATTGATCAAAATTCAAAATTTTGTTTCGATTTTAAGATGCAATGACATGAGTGATATAGTAATAGTAAAAGAAGTGCAGTATCGGGCTATTATGCACTCTCAAGTATCGCCGCGTGAATTCTTCAGTGGCTGGCTGCATCTCGTCCTCAAGCTGCAGAGTGAATCGAAAATGGTCTCCCATCATAATCGACAGAACTGACTGGAACGATATGACCGTTTGCGTTACCCAACATAGGGAATATCTATTGGATAGGAAATTGTTTTATGGATTCTCTGGGTATGCTCCTAAACAAACGCATCAATGCTTAAGTATGCAGTGAGAAAGCACGCCAGCCTAGGACTGCTTACAGTGTAAACAGTCTAGGCTATCAAAGAATGAGGTTGTATTCTAGAGGCCCCTTGTCAAATGGAAATAGCCGCAGCTACGCAAAGAAACCACATGGCGGACATATAGGATGTATAACTATTATGAATGTGCTCTAAGGGCTTTAAACACTGAAATTTTCCAATTCTTTATTTGATACAAGGTAAAATGTGTTGTATGACTTTATATCTTAATTATGCAATTTTGGTGCACAATTTTACAATTTTTGGGATCACTCTGTATTTCACTATATCTTTGCGAGTCTCAATAATACGGACAAAACATATGAATGTAAGTAATCAGCTGTTTGTACTTCTGCAAACGAAACTAAATTTCCCACGATCAGTTCCATATTTCCTGCCCTTAATGTTTAATTCATGGCCACGTTTTTCTTTCATAGTAAAGTGGGATCCTCTAAACTTCTCCAAATATCCACTCTAATCAATGCGCATGGTCTACCTGACCCTTTTCCGTCAGATTTCTATTTCTTTAATTTTTCAGAATAAAATTTTCTACCAACCTCTCTTCCTTAAATGTTTTCCATTCCACCTATATGATGAGCACTAAAAAGAATCCCAATAATTTCCTTGATATCAAAATAATGATACAAACTCAGTCTCCTTTCGATTTTGCACTTCCCTTTTTCAGTATTCTCAATAAAGACGTCATTTCAGCTGATACAACCACGTGATTTACCTATCCATCATCTGTTCAGAAAAGTCCTTCATTTGTACAGCTATATGATATCTATGAATTTCATTCATGTTATTTTATAAGGATAACCCATATTAATTTAAGGGATTATATATAAACAATGACATCATATAAAATTCACTGGACTCTTAATATTATAAGCAAAACAATTTTAAACAAATGAAATACGTAAGGAACCAGCCTCTGAGGCGCCTCCGAAAGCATCTTTCACATGTCTAATGTTTCGGGGCAAATTCTGGCTTTTTGAGCTCTTATCTTTTACAAACACACGAAACAATTATTTAACTTCACTATTGGTAGTATAAGAGAACGTGCATAAAAGATGAACAAAAGGGGCAGTATGAATCACGGAATTATAAAAAATAAATTGCACCTTAAAGGTAAATTCTCAGCTGGACACTGAAAGCGTTGTCGCCACACGCGTCGATTGTCAAGCTTGAAAGCGTTGCCGTTTAGTTGTTGTGGGTTCCTGACGGGGTTTCCGACAGAACTAGTTCGGATTTCGTCGTCTATTGTGTCTGTGGGCGTAGAAGGTAACCTGGCTTTCAGCAGCTACATTTTATGCCCAGCATTTTCCGCCGTCTTCGTTGTCTTCTTCACACAACGGGAAGGGGAACAGGAATTGCTCTGGAAATATGAATACAGGGAAGAATGCGATGAAACAAGTGTATTTATTGACCCAATTTCTCATTTCAAAGGAGTTATTGTTCTTATCGGGAAATGAAAACCCGCAATCCTTGAACTACTAGTTAATTAACTGGGCGCTTCTGTTGACCGCGAGGTTTCTTGGCTTGAAAACAATCACTTCATTATCTAATGCGCATGTCGAGGCAAGGCTTTGATATGTATTGATGTGTTCCCAGACTTGCTCTTAGAAATTTAAAACTTGATTCGATTGCCGCTGGTTTATCCTCGAGATTTTAGCCTCAGTATCTTGCAGCTTATGCGTTCCACGTGCATGATATACATTACGCGCCTAATAACAACGATCGGTGACGATGAACTTGAATGAATAACTGCTTCTGACTCTTCGGACTACTTGAATAGAACCTGCTTGAATGAAGTCACTGCCCTTATATATCATATCTTGGCGTGGTTCGCCAAGTGTTTAACCTTGACGATCCGGGGTCCCTACAAGTAAGCCCAAGAGCATCAACAACTTCAAAAGTTTAAAATACTCTCTGCTGAGTGGCCGGTTCGTATCGTATGTTGCAGTGACGGTGGGAAAAGTTAGCCGTTCAATTAATACAAATATAAAAACGATGACTCCCGACATCAGGAAATACCCATTACGTAGCTGAGACCGCCAGTGAGTTCCCTTAAACTTTTGCTCTTATGTAACAAGAAACACCTGCAGGCGTTACTTTTAGCATTCATTTTTCGATTCAAAAACAAAATCTTAATTTATCTTTACTATTTATAATTAAATACAGCATTAGAAATCACTACTGCAATCATTGCTATTTACATAATTAAATAAAACCTTCTAATTCATTGATAAAAATAATAAAACTAATGTGATATTTATAGACATATAAATATTAAATTACCCTCAGGGGGCCGATTATAAATTCTGTTACAACACCTTTGAAGCTATTAGTGTACGTTTCTTCTGAAATGATAACACTAAAGAGAATATATTTTTACTGTATTTTGTTACAGGGCTAAACACAAAGAGGGGATTTTCTATGAAGTTTATAGTTTATTTTATGTTTATACATTTTTAAAACATTATGCTATTTTTAATTAAAGCTAAAGAACTGTTGCGTATTCTTATATAGAAACACTTATACTTAAACAGGTTTACCAGAAAAAGAGGAAAATGAACATGGCTCCTATAGTAAGTTTACGCATTGAAAATTTAATTCGAATCATAAAATTCAAATTTCTGAAATAATCGTGAAAATTTCATATCAATAACAGTTCAATTGACTTATGGTGCAGGACTAAATAGTGTTAAGTTGCACATCCGAAAGTGCAGCATGTATCGAATAAAGAAACAAACAGTAATACTTTACTGTCAACCAAAAATTAACTCATACACCTACAAAATTAAAATCTCCAGGTCAACGCGTTCTCTCTCCTGATAACTGAATTAATTAATCGAAATTTCTACTCTACTTTCAGGTTACAGAAAAACCATATATTTGTTTATATTTTATTTTATGTGAAAAAGTGCATATATATAAATTACTGAATAAGGGAAGTTGGCGTTTATTTCTTGAGGTTGACTTTAAAAGTGTTTTTTCGAAACCAACAGTTCTGTAAAATAAAACAAAAAAAAATACAAATACATGTCAATTATGAAAAGTTTCTTCGCTTTAAAAGAACTGTGCTTCGTTTAGGCATATATGTAGCGAAAAAAAGATGTTCTATATGCTCCAAAACAGTGACCACAGATTCAGTTTCTAAAGCACTCCAAAATGAAAATTCCTTGTTCCACGAAGCGTTGCTCCAATGCGAAAATTGAAAGGATTCCTATATAGCACTATCTGAATGCCCAGGATTGTGAACAAACAGGAACACAATTGCTAAATGAAAGTGTCGCAAAAGAAAAGAATAGTATTTCATTATATTTTTTTCTTTTCTAATTTCCAAACTTTTTCCATCCAATCGGATCACGGGCTCCAAAAGAATGTTACCAGAGCAAAGGAATGTACTGATAGCTTCAGATCAATACGAGAAGAGACGGCTAAAGCAGAACTCTTAGCTGCCTACAGGCAAAACACAATTCATTTCCTCAACACACTCTACAAAATCAATTTATTTTTAGAATTGTATACTGTTTCTGGTGGAGAAAGCCGTATATATATGCCGTCACAGCACAAAATTGCTTTAAAATACTTGAAGTATTTATAAATAAAATGAATTTCCTTTATTCTCTATCATGCACTATTTTTGTCTTTCAGATATAGTATAATGATTGCCCAAATGAAACTTGAAACTTTTGTACTAATGTCGTTGCTTCAATGCACGAAACGTTGGTTATGATTGTGTGTCACGAAGACATAGGGTCTGAAGATGTAGGGTTCTGTTTTTGTATACAAAAGCAAGCTGAATTAGTAGGGTTACCAATATGGTTTCATCTAATAATGCTCAGCGAGCACTTATTCCATTTTTGATGGCAGAAAATGATAATAGACTTGAAATTTATTGTGTAATGAGGAATATATGGCAATTAGTATCTTCTATGTCATACACCAACGTCGCCAAGTGTACCCTTGAAATTTGATTCCATAGCCAACATGGTCTTCTTCGCTAAGGGTATTCATGATCTACACATTTGGGACACTTGCTTGACCGGACAAGGCGACTATGTGTAGCTGGTATGTACCTACATATCACATATACCAACCAATGCAGAAAAAAAACATAAAAGAGCCACACTTTCATTTGGGCAACCAGTTGGTACAATAAGTATTCTTTTATCTGTCTTTCGCAGTAGGTTGTTTGCCCTTCGTGTTTGTAGTTCAAATAGTTCTGAAAGTTGCTGTACACTCTCACCGCTTAACTGTTTATCATTATGTTTCACTCAAAATAGATGGGTCAAGGTCATCTGTTCCCGTTCGTTTGATACGTATAGCTATCCTCACCCAATCACAGCAAGTCATATGATAGAGAGAATTGATTGGTGGCTATGGAGGAGGAAAGCGCTCGCATAGTCAGCGGTGGCAGAAGGAAAAGGATGCATGGAGATGAAGGTTTCGTGATCCTGACCAGCCTATTTAGAATGACAGCATTATAGACGATCTTACGTAGCACACTCTGTAATTGTGTTTAAGTATGCATTAAAGTATGATGTGTCGGCCATTGTGGACTAGAGGTAACCATATAGACCCATGGTTGCGGGTTCAATCCCCACCAGGGTCGAAGAATTTTTTTTGGACCTAAATATACTAATGGCTTCCTTCGGAAGTGAAGTAAAGCCCTGGATCAGATGAGGCACGTAATTGAACCTCAAGCCTTAAAAAATAGTCTATGAGCAAAATCTATCGGCCGTTTCATGCCCTGATACGAACTTCTGGCCTGAGATATTAAAGAACGTCCGTAAATAAATCAAATCAACAACATAGTGTAATGCTACGAACATCTTTCATTTTCATTTAATTTATTTCACAAATAAATCTGATGCTTCCTTTGGAAAAATGCTCACCCATGTTTATTGTACTACCTTTTCAGATTGCAAAGAAAACGTATCGTGTTTAATTGTGAAGCAGAAAATGTCTCAAAATTTCCTATTTGATTATAATTGATTTTGATGACTACTATAATAATAATTGTATCTTATTTCAGATAATCTAGGGTATTGATATTACAATTAAAAGGACTGCAATATTATATGTATTAGTATATGTGTGTAGATATGTCCTTTTAATTAGTAAGCGATATTCAAGTCATCTTTCAGTAATACCATATCTTTGTTATGTGTTTGTAAAAGGACGGGGGCATTGCGTCTTTGTCGGAGAATATAGTTTTACCTGACAAAAAGGTCTTTCGGTTAAACACTACTCTTTGTCAAACCCTAATGGACACACCTGTTCGGCGCCAGAGGCCATAACACTGTAAAAGGATAGGAATGTATCTAACTGTACTTGCACTGAAAAGAAAATACAGCTTACAGAAACATACGTTTTCACAGGAACCAAGATATAGCAACTTCAAAGGAAGGCCGCAAATAGGGCTAGAAACGTGATATATCTCGAGAATCTAGTGGAAGGGTAGATGTACTTTTATTAGCGTGGGAATAGGAAATATTTCCTGGTAAAAACCCAGAGTCTTCAACCAATCCACATGTTTAAAAATCGGACGTATAGAAGCAAACTTGTAATAGATTATGCGCTAGTGTGATCCAATAATATCCAAGAAGGAATAAAATTGAATTTATTTAAAATAATTAAATTTTCGCGAGGTAGGAGCAAGCAGGCATAAGAGATTTAATATTTTCTATGAGAAATTAAGTTGTGAGGCAGTCGCGACAGGAAGCAGTCTTAACAGTGTCATAGCAGAGTAGTTAAAACCGTCGCGAAGAGTTAAAGTAAATCGTTCGTTCAGTGAGATTCAGGCAGTGCAACGTAATAGCATAATAGTCACAATCGTAGTAAAGCGAATGAATACGCGAGTGAATACCGCGAACCATAATCCGACGAAGCACAGTATGTTCCAGAACCTTCCAAGTTGTAAAATAAATTAAATGTCCAACCAGTGCCGAACTTCATTATTACAGTGAACAGTCTCTTCCCCCCCCCCCCCAAAGACTTTGCGTCATTAAAATTCCCCTGAGATTCCTATCCTCTGCGTTGGAACCAGAGAGTTATTAAGCATTGAACTCATGACTCCAAGAGCCGAGGCAAAACATCAAATTGTCTGATCAAAACAAAAATCAATCACCCATTCTTCTCTCTGCATTGGAACTAAAAATAATTCCCGTTCAAATTGCTTACAAACTCATCGCGATCAATTATCGTTTCTGAAAAGCTTCTCAGTGTATTGTGATTGTTTTTATTATACACAAGAAGAGTATTAAATTGATATATTGGATATCTAATAATGCATATAATTAGAAATTTGCAGAAATGAATAAATAATACGTTCATTTAGTATTTCTCTTGGATTATCTTTTTTTAAAAATATTCAGCATATCTAATCGCTTCTGATTGTTTTAAAGGAATGCATGAATGAAAATTCGACTAAATCTTATGAAATGCCCAAACATTTTAATGATATTTATGAATCTCATATATTACTTTTATAATCTACTTTAGTTACTATTTACTATTTTTAGAATTTTAAAAGTAGTCACGTGATATTTAAGGGGACGCGTGCAAACGGATTGTATAACATACAAAACACGAAATTTAAACTAATGTTTATGCTGTGTGACCTGTAAAAGATGCCAAAAAATAATTTACTTCTAAGAAAATCTTATGTAGCAGCTGTGAGAGCAGTGAATGCTTTTTGCACGAGGCCAGTAAATCAATTAGGTGTTAACTTAGCCCACCAGCTAAGAAGAGAGAAACGGGAAGTGGAAAACTGTGCTTCTTCAAGTCTGATTGACTTCACATTGACTAGAGAGAAAATTAAGATGTTCAAATCTGCTGCTAAGGAAAGGAAAAAGAAATAAAGAGGGCCAAATATATGTGCGTGGTTTCTAAAATCAGAAAATTATACTTAACAGTATATAAATTTTAACGTTTAATTAAAATAAATGAAGTGGTTATATGATTTTCTGTCCAAATTGAACAATAATTTATGAGATTCAGAAAATAACTATAAAATAGACATAATTTGTTATGTGAAGTAATTATTTTCCAAAATATAAACGTTTCAATGTATGATCCCTATGAAACTTAAGAAAGAAAAAAAACTTAAAAATTAAAAGATCATATACACTATACATTTCACTATTTCGCTTTTTAAAAACTACATTCCTCTAATTAAATTCCCAATAATAATGGTATTGCAAAATATTATATATCTTCAATGTGGAACCTTTTTAATGTCGACGAGCAAAAAATATAATTTAAATGAAAAAGTGAGAACAAAGTTATATAGAGACATACAATTTATTCTCTAAGTCTGAGAAAAGTTCAATGTACATTGTGAATTTGAATGAAGTTTGTTGAATATTGTCGATTTTAGTAACTTCACCCATGACGTACCTTAATGTACATAAAAACGAACCATTTTTTTTTAAGTTGGTCCTGGTGATGTAGTTGTACCATACTTGCCTAACCAGGGTTCATGGATTTATAAGGGCGTACAAATACATTATTTCCCTTCTTCGGAAGGGAAATAAAACGATAGGTCTTGTACGTAGATTTACATTACGTAAAAACCATCAAGCCTGAAAGAAGAGGCCAATGAGCAAAATTTATTGGATATTTCACCCTTAAACTAAACTGATACGTAACTGCCAAATATGGTAAAGAGCGTCATTAAATAAACCTAATGATAATAGTAATAATAATTTGTTTTCAATTTACTGACTATAGCAGTTCTTAGAAACTTTATACTGACTTTACTCTTGTTCTTAATGAACTTGCATTTATGAATATGGCATTACCGCACAGATAACCACAATATTTTAAAGCTCTGCAATTGTTTTCTATTTCAGGAAAAAGCCTGCAGCTAAGTTCCAAACCATTTCTTATAATACAACAAGCGAGAACCTTCCCAAAAAATCAGTTGACTGACCAAGGTCATTGTCTAACTCTGAAGTTATCTAATACTTGATGCATTACTCGTTAATATATGCACGTACTTTTTGCACAAATTAACGTGCTATATGAACGACTCATGAATCATCGCAGCAGTGCCGTTCATTCGTGCGAGAACAACAAGCGGCGTACGATTAGACAAAGCCAGGCGTATTTGCCTTGCAGAAAGTGGCAATAGATGCTATGTACCCCTTGTTTTACGCGCTTCATCTACATTAACTGTGTTATGACCCATCCTTTCTCTAATTGCAATTCCAGGCACGGTCGCTCTGCCAAGTTCTTTACATCGATTTGCATAATCAGACGAGCTAATGGATTCGCCAAATTCGAAATAGCCCAATGGAAGGAAATTGCTTCCGCTTCTGCTAGAAAACACCAAGTGTTTTACAACTGATTATAAATTTTCAGGGTAAAATAAATATTGATAATATCTTTCCTTTCTGAAATGTGTTCAGTTTTGAAATTTAGTAAAAATACATGATATATGGGTACGAATAAAATAAGTTAATTATTGCAACATTTTGGATATAATATGTTGTTGAGCTTTAGAACTTAAATCACAATTTTATAGAAAATGCCCTTCTATAAATGGATGTTAATATAAAACAGCAACAACTTCAAAGATGCAGGGAGGTCTTAAGCAAATTAAAATAGGCAACCTTTGCTCTCCCTATTTAGTTTCAAATTTATCGTGCGCCACGAAGTTTCTATTCAAAATGACAAAACACATTAACTGATGAAAGTTTTGAAGCGTCGCTATGATATTGGCGTCGAGTAAAAGCAAGTTAGAGTTTACTTACTACCTATTTTGTTTACTTTTATATTTTATGTTTGCGAATACTACATCATGATATTAAACAAGAATAAATAACCTACTCTGAAATACCCAAACCTAAGATCTTCGATATCACAGTCTCTATCCTTTTCCATTCGGCCACACAGTCACATGGATTGCTCTATATAGACTAATATAAATCAATAATCATGAAAAATTAGTTAACCGTTGTTCAGTGGCGTACCGTCGCGTGATTAGTTCGAGAAAATACAGAGTTTTTTAAACCAGTAAGTTTTGAAAATGCCTATGTTGAAATATTGAAAATTGGGATATCTTCGCTAGCGAAAGCACGTTGAACAAAGTGTTAGCAATTTATTTTAATACTGACCTTCCAGTATTTATTTGTAATTTCATCACCATATAACACTGTTATTATTCTTGTGGACCATGAATTCTCTGCCTCTAATTACTGCCCCCTCTATAGTTTTTTAAATTTTTGCGGCGTACTTCACTAATAGTACAAATAGCTAATGAGTGCTATGCTCCACACTAATTCTGACTCTCTTCTCACCAATTTTTATTCCCCATTCACTTAAGACCAGTTCCTTTTCCCCTCAGCAACTGCTTAATTTGTATTCCTCATAGAAAAAATAATTTTCTATACCATAAAACCCGTTTTGGAGCATTTATCCCGTACGACAAAGTGTCAGATTTCTTTTCCACTTTCAGTTTTTTATTTGATACATCTTTGAAGAATCAACTTTGTACTATAGTGAAAAGGTGAGTATACGTTTTATGACTACCAACATTAAACTGAAAATTACAGCATTAGAACATGTTTCTGTATTATTCATTTTGATCGTAATTTTACTGATGCATTTCCACAATGTTTCACATTCCTTTTTAGAGTTACAATAAACAGAACAGTACAGCGAAAAATGAATGAATGAATGGTGTTTAACGCCCGTTTTTGCTACAGAGACATCACAGGCGATGAACACTGATGATACATGAGATGAAATGATATACCCGGCATTTGTCATTTATGAGGATTGAGGAAAACCTGGGGGAAAAAAAAAACTCGGTCAGGGAGGACGATTCTGGCGATATTGGAACCCAGACCTCCCGCTCACGAGTTCGCGCCTTAACGACGTCGGTCACCCGTGGCGGTACACACATCGAAAAAAAGTTGTATTAATTTTATAAAGAATAACTGGAAGTTGAAGAGTATTTCTAAAATGGCTTTATTAACTTAAAAAAATTGCTTTTTATTTAACATTCATTAATTTCTCGTTCGTTGTAAACGTAATATCAGCGTTTGTTAACAAAAATAAACAAAACCAACGCAACACGCAATTCTTTGAAATGCCTGATCAACAAATTTAAACTGAAGAACAACCCAGAATACCTGTGAATGGTTGTATTTGTAAAAAAAGGAATGCGCTGGTTTCTTACGTATGAAAATAAAAACTCTTCTTTTTTGAAAGCTAGTCCTTAGTGGTTTTAAAAAAAAAACGCTTTAGTGTTCAGTATATCGGAAAAGGTGTAAACATACAATTAATTTAAGATATCATCCCAATAAAAGTTTGCTACAGTTAAGTACTAAACTAACTTTTACATTCAACAGATGTCACATGTAAAAGTGTCTAAAAACTGTAATTTTACTGCTGGAAGTTTACCAATGATAATTTTGAACAATAATGCCATTTTATTTCACTTTGTCCCTCTTTAGTTGTGATTAACGTGAATAGAAGAGATATTCAAATGGCGTTAACTTCACCAGAATAACGCACAGGAATAAAAATTCAGAACATAACTTACTCTAAAAATGCATTAATAAAAACTTCAACAGTAAATATATTAATTTTTAAAGATAATTAAAATATGAAATATTAACGACCAAAGCGAAATAAATATAAACGAATTTCAGTATATACAGTGAACAATCAATCAATTATAATACTTAAAATTACAAAAAATCACTAAACGTATCTAAAATACCCACTGAATTGCAGAAAATATTTACGTGTTGTTTACTCTCTTTAAAACTACAAGTATTCACATCTAAGGTAAGGAACCGGTAATTACGAATAAATGATAACAAAAAGGTGTGTTCAGTAAATGACTCCGTTCTAAGATTGTATGAGAAAAGCCCCAGCAAGTTTCATACTAATATTAGCTTTATATGAGAAAAATATAAGTAGTTATATATTCAAATAAATTCCAAGCCAAGGAAAAATTAAATAAGGAACATGGTTGGAACTTAGAATAATAGAATGTAACGTGCTTACAAACGAGAAAAAATATATTCGATCTTTAGGAACATCTGCAAGAATTCCTGCCAAAAGTGTGCAATTAATGTAGTTAACCAAGAGGACATTATGTCTTTGAAAATATTTCTTGATGGGAACAAAGTGTGTAATAAAGAGTAAGTCAAGAAAGAAGATGACAGAATATTTTTTCTCTCTAGTTTCCAGAATAAATGCTTTGACTGTGAGCCAAATGGAAGAGAAATGAGAAATGATTCTGGTACATACATACCCATGTAGGGGACAATTAATGTACCAATACTGCTCGAAATTTGTTTGAGATTAATACAGCTAAGTTTGTAGCGATGTTGTTGAGTAATGCACTCGAGAATGTGCACAGCTGAGCTACTTCTTCTCCTGTTAATTACTTACTCAAGAATGAGTATAACTCAGTTCCAAGTTGTTGCTGAGTTATGTACTCCATAGCTTCTTTTGTTCCGGTTGATTACTTACTCAAAAATGAGTATAACTCAGTTCCAAGTACTGTTGCTGAGTTATATACTCCAGGGCTAATTTTCCTCCTGTCCAGTAAATACTCGGGAATGAGTATAACTCGGTTTCAAGTGATGTTGCTGAGTTATGCACTCTAGAGCTACTTTCCTCCTGTTGAGTAAGTACTCGAGAGTAAGTATAACTCGGATTCAAATGCTGTTGCTGAGTTATGCTCTCTAGAGCTACTTTTCCTCCTGCTGAGTAAGTACTCGAGAGTGAATATAACTCGGTTTCAAATGCTGTTGCTGAGTTATGCGCTCTTGAGCTACTTTTCCTCCTGCTGAGTAAGTACTCGAGAATGAATATAACTCGGTTTCAAATGCTGTTCCTGAGTTATGCACTCTAGAGCTACTTTTCCTCCTGTTGAGTAAGTACTCGAGAGTGAGAATAACTCGGTTTCAAGTGATGTTGCTGAGTTATGCACTCTAGAGCTACTTTTCCTCCAGTTGAGTGCTTACTCGAGAATGAGTATAACTCGGTTTCAAGTGATGTTGCTGAGTTATGCACTCTAGAGGTACTTTCGAGAATATAACTCGGCTTCAAATACTGTTGCTGAGTTATGTACCCCAGAGCTACTTTTCCTCCAGTTGAGTGCTTACTCGAGAGTGAGTATAACTCAGTTCCTAAAGCTGTTACTGCGTTCTGCATTCAAGAGTGATACACATCAGCTCTAACTCACAGGCAAAAGGAAAACAAATGGCATATATATTCAGTTATCTTTTGCAGAAAGAGGATATTAAATAAATCATACCGCTATAAACCTTAAGCGGAGTTACTGGTCATTCTTCATGGTTTAACAAAAGTCGCTTTTTGCGCATGCGCGTAATCGTAAACTGGGTAATAACCGTTAAATGGAAAAGGACACACATGCGTTAACATTCCTGAGGAAAATCTAATAGAATAATGGAAGCTATGCGTACCGGCGACCATCTTCTTCCTGGCGACGTTATTACCGGGCAGTAAAACTACGAAGAGGGAAAATATGCCCAGAGCGGCCTTTTGTTGCTTCCAGTAAATTACACCTCTCTCAGACACACGTAGTTGTGGGAGGTAATGACCTTAGTAAGCAACAGTAGGGACAGGGCAAGTTGGCCACCGGAACAAAGCTTGCAGGAATCCCGCGCACATAAAACTGAACGACAGATATTCCTCCCCCCGGTAGCTTCCTGCAGAGAATTTTTCCACACCTAATGCAAACAGAAGCTCCCAGAGCGGGCGTTATGTTCTTGCATTTGTCACTGCCTTCATCAGTTTAAAGCCGGAATTTTAAGTACTCTAACACGCTCTGTTAAATTAGAAACGGGGAAAATGCGAGAACACGGCGGTAAAATAAGCGGCCATTTTCTGCACACCTTCGGCCCGTCAGGGAGGTACTTGCGAGCGAACTCCAAGCTAATGCGTGTTGCATTTCGTATTCAAAGATAACTTTAGTAATTTCTCTGCTCAATTTTTGCTCAAGCTGGCTACAGCATAACAAGAGTGTGCAACCAAGATGGAACCTAACTGCAAACGATACTGTGTGGCAACAATTGAGGGCATTTTGTTTTACATACACAATCGGCAAAACAATAACAAAATTGAAAACAGTTTTTACAATGTTTCAACATTTAATGCTTTATACTTTGTTCTTTAGCTTTGCTCTGCACCAAGTGTGAAGGGTTTTTTACAGAAGTACTTGCACATATTAATATTTTTATTTTAAATAATTGAAGTGGGTAGTTAAAACATCTACTCATTCCTTTGCACAAAGTTTAAAATGCTAGCGAAAGCCTGTATTATTTACAACAGGGTGGAAATTGAGTATACATGAGAAATCAATGAAAGGTACGAAATTGTATTTATTTAGGGATCAAAACTGATGGAGCAGGAAAGGAAAAACAAAAGAGCCAAGCATTAACAAAAGACGACTATGTCAGTTATTAGAGGATGCTACTACATAAGTCCAGAAATGGGGGGTAAATTGTCAGAAAGAGTATGCATATTGTGCTGAGGAAATATGGGTGCTTGAAGGTGGGTGGGATTTTGTGTACTCAGTACACAGACTGTTTTTTGGTTTGCCAACTGGACGGTTAAAGAAGTTACTCAAATTCAAATGGGCGAGATCATAGAGGGAGTTATAAAATATCGGTACACGGTTTTGAGCTTGAATAAAAAATTATTAAAACGATGTTTAAAATGTTAAGAAATCAGAGTATGAAATAATGCATGTTCCAATAATTAAAGAAGTAAGTTTTAAGGGATATTTGGAGAAAGAGAGAAACAAACAATAACGGTTTTAAAAATAAGTAAGAAGAAGATTTGAAGATATAAAGATACCAAAAAAAAAATGTTCAGTATTTTACCTGAGAAGAGACCATTGGCATTCTATGTTTAAATGAAAACAATTTGGGAATTAGCAAAATATATTGATGAAATAAACCAAGAAGAAATTGGGGCTAACGTGGAAGTTAAAAGAACGAATAGTTTTATACTATGTATCCATTATGATATTAAATTTTGAGTGCAAGGAAACTGATTTCGGAGGGAAAAAACCTATATCAAGTGTCTTAAAATGGAGAGAACTGCTTGTAAAAAACTTTTAGCAAATATTAATGAACTTAGAACAATGTTTTTAAGTCAAAATATAAATGAAACCTTCAGTGAAAATAGAAAAGCAATACTAAATTTAGTATAATCTTTCTTGCACTAACAATGTTACAATTTTTATTATGAAAGTAAGGATATATTAGAACGAGTCTTGTAGTTTGTAATTATTGCCAAAATATTTATTAGATAATTTTGTTAATCTTAGTAAAATTCTTTACATATTTGTATTGGAATGTCTTCGGTCCAATGGTCAACATTGCTGGCTGCTGTTCTAGAAGCCCGGGTTTGATTTCCGGTACCTGCTTAGGAATTTTCTAAGCTTGAGAGGTGGGCAACGGCGTCCTCTCTGCCACGTGAGGGCAATTGAGGAGCTGTCTGATAAAGAGATGCCCTCCTTCGAACTCGAAAGCCATGTGAAGGAGACCGCTGGGTTGTCCCGTGTGCCGAAGACATGCCTCCCTCTGCAGTATTGCTCTCTGCCGATGATGTTGCAAGACAGGTTTAGAGAACGCAGTGGTCGTTGCGGTAGGCCTTTGGCCCGCCTTGGACTCTAGCGCCAAGAGGAAGAGTAGGATTGGAAAGTGCAATGAAATACGCCAGAAAATAGCTAGGGCCAGAACCAGGCCGAACTTTTCACAAAATTATAAATGTAAATTTTCCAAATAAGTTTTTATAAAAAGGAATATTTCCATAAGGCAGTCATTTCTACAGTGTTGAAGTGAGTCAGAGACTCATTGAGGGAAAGTTATTTGTGTGATGGTGGTCTCAAGGTATTTATGGTGAAAAATCTTACGTATGTAATGCCAATTGCAGTAAACAAGTCACCAAAAAGGATTCAGGACAGCCCAAAAGAAAAATTAAATGGATAAAGATGCTACTGAAAAAGAGAGAAAAACTTACAACTCAAAGCTCTTTTTATGCAGCTGTGTATTAATTAAACTTTATATACTGGCATTTAAGACTTTTCAAGTTCTTCAGTATACAAATTACTCTGTGTGTCGAAATATTGCAAAAAAAAAAAAAAAAAACTTCTCCCACTTAAATAACAATTCAACAATAAAGTTAAATAACCTTCTACATATGTCGTACGGAAGCACTTTTAAATACAGCGTTACAGTTTCAGTATCATATGTTTGCATTTATTAACTGAAAATATTGTGCAGGTTGGAATGCATGGTCTATATACTTCCCTGAGTATAAACAACAACCATAAAACAGGCAGTGCTAAATTTTACAGGTGTGCTCTTAACGAAGTACAAAATGCAGCAATAAAAATGTAACCCAAGTACTAATAGAGTTAGGCGATTGCACGTGTCTTCCTTCATTACAAACACAAGCAATCAGTAACTCGGTAAACCAAGTTAGTGTACTGTTCCGGTGTAATGTCGCTGGTCGCTGATTTAATGTCCTCCCGCAGCTGTTGTAGATATGTTGGAATCGGGTTGAAACACTGCACTTTTAACATTGCGTTACAAAGCGTGAGATCCGGACTTCTAGAAGCACAAATAAAATCATCCCTTCTTGACACTAAATTTGTGAGGAGTGGCTCTCTCTGCTTGAAAAATTGCTTCTTGGTATCAAGATCATTTATATCACAAACAGTTTGTAATCAGTAAATACTTTTCTCTCTGTACACCATTGTTGTATTACCATTCTCATCTTTAAGTAAATGGTTTGAATACGCCACACATATACACACAATGAAGTTATCTTTGGGTGTACTAGTATGTCAACTGAGGAAGAAACTATCATTTTTCCAGTCAATGTGGGTAACTGACGGAAATCTTGAGGTCAGACAGAAGTCTTCACCATTCGAAAGGAACTAAAATTATGACCAAGGCACAGGCATTATTTTAATTCATTATGTTTCAGATCATCCTATGTTTCAATTTGTTATTCTAGGGTTTACTATTCCATCCAATACCGTATAGTTTTCCTTTATAATGCTGTCTCTGAAAATTGCTTAGGATGGTCCAGCCTTAGATTTTTAACATGTAATTTTGGAACATAACATTTGATAACCGAGGAAGAATCAGAAAATGTTAAACGCGGTTTCACCATATTAATTTGAATATTTTAGTATATTATGAAGTAAATTTAGAACTTTGAGAATCAGAATCAGAATGAGAATCTGATTCGCAAAACTCTTTCGTTATCTACCATCCTGAAAAGTTATTTGATCAGCAAAGAACAGTAAAAGTAAATATATGTACATACATGCAATAGGAAACGTTAGATAGTTCTCTACATATAGCGGAACTAGGGAACTAAAATTTACTTTTTATTCACAGATTCAACAACACAGTACTAACAAGGGAAGTATTTCTATTTAAAAACCAACGGAATATTTATGTGTATATAATTATACATTTCTGAAAGCGACATTTAAGAATTATTGACAAAGTCTAGCTTCAATCTATATGAATTGCAGAATATGCACAAAACTTTTGTAGCTTATAAGTGATGCAACCTTACCCAACAGATTATACTAGTACCTTGTAGCCTATCAATCGAAAATATCTCTCACTATTGTTGCAACGTACAGTTTATTTCACAAGTTCAAGATTTATCAATAATAATCACCATATTTTATCATCATATCCATTGTATATTTAGAAATGGAGTCGGCTAGTTCTGCTTAATGATCGTATTGGTGAAAGTGCTTTCGAGGAAACAAACAATACTGTAACTTGTTAATCATTTCATCATTGACATACTTCCGCGTAAATTCATTTTAGAGTGTTAATTGCTTGTTTAGATTTTATCTTTAAGATATATTATAAGAGCATTTACATTTATTTTTCCAAGTGAACGTTGTGGGTTCCTAGACATGCTCCTGGAGAAACCGCATTCTGTCGACCGTAAACATGCGAATTTTAACGTAACAACAACGCTGAAAATTTGTCACGCCGCTCGTTGTAATACGCCATTGTTTCCTACTCAAAGCAAGCCAGCCATGTACATGATGAGTACGATGATAAGGCAGCTATAGAAACATGTGTTTTAAATCATTCAAGCAAATCACAATATTTTTAATATTTCCTTTGTAAGCTTTCTAGGTTGTATTTGCTTCTCTAGCATGTCAATATAGCTTTAAATCCTCATGCTGTGTTATGCAAATTTGTGGATTTAGAATTCCCAGATGCCCTGTTTATTTAGAACTCCACCACGGCGCTTTTCTCTCTGTATCTTTTTTTACAACAAATTTTATATAGTAGATCCTGGAATAACGTAATAAATATAATAGCAATCTGCGAACGGTTGTTAACGATTTATGGTAACAAGTTAAAACGTTTACAGTACCGCCACAGTTACACTTAAGGAAGCGAACATAACTTCGGCTAACGTATTGCTGTGTGCTTTTCTATCTGTCACTTAAAATGATGCCAAAGCAATTACTGTAAGTTACGTTACTTTCCTCTTTGTGATGTAAAATACTTTCTCGTATTCCGAGATTATCAACAAATATAAGAGGCAGGTTTCGCCATATGTAAAAATAATATCTAACGGGTAAGAAATTATGGCGAGAATAAGACTTATTCCAGAGGGCAAGAAACAGGCAAATCCATGACCAACAATTTGGAGGGTCAAGGTCCTTATCTAAGGCCCGAATTCAACAAACACCATCATCAACCGGAATTTGAACCTAAAAAGCGGTCAGAAGGATAAGACTTCATGCCATTTTTTGGAGAATATGGAGAGAGAGGAGTATAAATATATTCCAACACTTGCAGCAGCATCACCTGATGAATCACAAATCGATTTCTGCACATTTGTATTATTGAAAAGGGTTCTTGTAAGAAGAAACGCGCGAACTCTGGAAAGCCTGTCAAGAGGAATGGAATAAAATAGACATCACCTTGCTGCAGTAGAAACTGAGCTCGGGCTCGAAACCATGAAATAGAACATCATGCTAATAGAAACATGGATATTATAAGTTAGAGCTGTTTGAATATGTTACGTAGGCCGCAAACCGCCCTCTGTATTTCTGCTGCACAGATGCACGTTTACATTATTTGCGTTCATTTTAATTGTTTTCAACGTACCACTTGCTTCGCCTGTTATTTATATTGCACAGAACGTAGCATTTAAAGCTCGGAAGAAAAAAAATATACAAATGTATCACAGTGACTAATTCAAACTTTCCGATGTGATAGAGCACATGAAAATAAACATTTTTTCTTCATAAAGTAATGTCCAAAAATGCTTCGTTTTCATGTTATAGTGGTATGAAGGAAAACTTGAATGAATTTCAACTTGGTGAGGTACTTTATTTACTTTCTATGGCTACACAATAACTTTTTTTAAAAATCTAATATCAGATATTAAGAAAATGATATTGACAAACTATAGCAACTGTTTAAAGTTGCGGTCGCCATTGCTGATACATAATACATAACGCTGTATGATTGGACGACGAATCCTTCGAAATGTCTCTAGTCGGTCAAGAAGAACATCAAAAGCAAGAATAATTCTAGCAACTAATTCTTCTGCTATGACGCTGGGTGTTTCATAAACAGTTGATTTAATACGACCCCACACACAAAAATTAACTGGAGTTATATTTAGGGAACATGCCGGTCAAGCAACTGGACCTGCTCTTTTCCTATCCAACGATGCAGAAAATGTACATTTAAATAATTTCGACAATTTAAGCCGAAATGTGAGGGTGCACCGTCGTGTCGTGTTGAAAGATCATGTTTCTCAGAATATTAATCGGGACAACTTCAAGTACCTCCGGAAGCAACGTAAGGCCCCATTAGAAAATTATCAAAAAATCCAACCCAAATACAGAAAACTTCCATTGACTGCGGAGATTATTTCACATTTTTACGATTACTGTCACTCCAAATGTGACTGTTGCATGTTTTAAAAAAGCCCTTTCCTGAAAGATATTCCGCATCTGTTCATAATATCCATCTAACAAAATCAGGCTCATTGTTAACGGCATGAAATACCATTCAGCAAATTGTTGTCTGTTAGGATAAGCATCTGGAACTAATGTTTGAACTTTTTTTATATGAAATAGTTCCTTTTCATACTTATTTAAGACTCTCCATACAGACATGTGACTAGTATTCATCGAATGGGTAACAGCTCCAGCGTTAGTTGGTGGACTATTTTCCAACCTCTCCAAAACGTCATCTTCAAAGTATTATGTTCTCACAGTTTGATTCGCTCCTGCATTTACTTTATTTACCTCGAACTGGCCACGTTGATCCAGTCTTAAAAGTGTTGTATGGCAAGAAATATGGTGCTGCTCATAAACTCGCTTTGCCAAATTAGCATGCCGTGAGATATTCCAAATGACTTATGCATGTCTGCAAATTCAATATTTGCATACCGATGCATTTTCATACCATGAAATTAGATAAAACAGATCTCACTGATGATGTTTTGTGACTTACAACAACAAACTAACTTCAATTGTTTTTTATATCTGTGGTAACAAGAATAGCTGAAACATACAATCTCAATTGTTTATGGTAACAACAATAGTTGAAACATAAAGACAGCCATAAGTCGGTGATTCTGTCTTTTATATTGTAAACGAAGCATTTCTGGACGCAATTTATTACAAAATTATGTTATTTTCATGTCCTCTATCCATAAGAATAGTTATTCTGATACACCTGTATATATTTGCAAACTTTCTGTGGCAATTAATCTTGTATTTTCATACTTTAACCTGCATTATTGACTTTTGAAGCATTAAGGATTGTCACATTAGGCTAATTTTAACAGTTATGTTACATGTTTGGTTAATACACAAACTTTAGTACGTTTGTTATTGATAATCATTTTAAAAGTAATGCATGCCATATAATTAAACAATGTCAATTCTTCTATTAATAATTTACAAATTCAAACGTAAATAGAGCCAAGTTTTTTTCTTTTTCTTTCTTTTTCTTTTTTTTCTTTTATTTTCTTTTCTTTCTTTCTTTCTTTCTTTCTTTTTTTTTCTTTTTTTTTTTTTTTAGGCAGATGCGTTTTTAATACACTAGCAGTATCAAACAGCATATTGGATTACCAGATAGAAGAACGTTTCTTCTTTTGTTCTGGTTTGTTAGTTTCTGCTTCTGTAGTCACTTGCATCGTCAAGAAGAAGTAATTAATTTTGGTTCTCAAGATAGAAGCTAAAATTAGCTCTGCAGAATTTTTATTATATTACTTCAGACGCTGTGAAAAGAAAAATAATTAATCTACGATAGCCTTTGAAGGTATTCAAGTTGCTGGAAACATTTCACTAGTCCAGGATGTCGCCCGAGAAGGGTGTTCAACTGCCCCTGCACCCTTCCATCTTCTCGCCCTCCCCTTCACCCCTCTTCGTTCCTCTAAAGTTTAATTAAGAGTAGAGAACAATCATAAACAGAACATAATTTTATCCATTCTTCTTAATTAACTTTTCCATTTCTGCATACAGCATAAATTCATAATACTTGAGCTTGCTGCTGTTTGGCGTAGTGTTTTTTGGTTCATTCCGGTTTTTGTTGACTAAGTCGCGTTATTACTCCACTTTCAACGTCAGGCTCTCATCTAAGCCCCAGCAGAAACTCGTTCACGAGGGCACACGGAAAACCTACTTATGAATTTTTTAAAGTAAACTTAGATACCACTTTAAGGGAAAGCATTAACGAGAACACCTAAGTGAGCAATCTCAGAATTATCAAACATCATCATCTCGCTGATTAACCTTTTCGTTGTTTTATTAAAATTATTTGTAAAAGAACAAGTTGTGGACATCTTTCATGCAAAACTTTCATTTAAATAAACGATATTAATGCACAAGCGGTTCTGCTAAAGATTTTGTTTTATTTTAGGCACAAATTACACCCACGGTGTTGAACTGAACGTTAATGATTACTTTTCTATATTGACTCTGGGAAATTCACATGCATGCACTGTGAAGTATTATAGGCTTAGATATGACCTTTCGATAGAGAACTGGTTCCGGATCTTTTATACCATTTTTCGTCAGATACTAAAAGTTATATCCCCCAGAAATTATTCTTTGAAGACCCAAACAAATTAAAATACAATAGGATCAAATAAAAGTTGGAAAGAGGAAAATCCATAATGAAAGGAATGCAAAAACGCAGTGAGGCGTAAAGTATATTAACGAAGAAGAATGTTATCTCTAGAAAGAGGATAGCCCTTACCCCAAACTGCGATAATTAATGTCATGTCGCCCATTAACTGTCAGCTGTGACTGTTTCACGCTCCATAAACTCGAAGTAAATAAAGTCCAGAACTTAGTGGCCGAGAGAGGTGACGTCGAATGCCTTCATGATATCGAATGTTTCCAAAAATCGTTTCCATCTTCACTAAATTGTAGAAGAAGAGTTGAATTATGAAAAAAATGCCTGTTTGTATCACTATGTTAACTAATTTGACACATTCGTCAATAATGGAGCTCTTTGTGAGTAATGTCGACTTTACAGTCACTGCCGGTGCTTCTGAAGAAGTTCTTCAGTTTGACTGTATTGAATGCCTCCGTAAGAGAATTTGTGCACCATTCTCACATGCCCTTTCGCTTGCTTATGGACGTTGCTATTGATGCCCAACTATTGAGCGTATGCTATTATTAATTTGTGCAAATGTGATTTAAACGAAATCCTCATTATTTAAAAGAATACCCTCCTGTGAGAGAAGTGCAGCAGTTTGTTTCTTCAGTAGTGATTTTAAATTCACCTACTAAAAAGGCACTATAGTTTGCAATACCTACTCTGTTGCTCACTGAGTACAAGCTAGAAAGCCCTCTTGAGGAGTGCATTTACGCTCCGCAGCATTGACTCATAGCAGTATCGGAGAATAAAGTTCGTGCAATTACTTCGTAAAGTACACAAGCCTAGAAATAGCGCAAAGATGCTGATTGTTGGATATCTCTAAGGAAATCTCTCTGCAATAAGAATACTATACCTCCTATGTTTCCCTTGTATAGTTTGCCTTTATGCGAGAGCTTCAGAGAGATGTTCTGGGAAACCCTAACAGTCAGATATAGTCGAGCTAGGTATCTCCAATATTTGCATACATCTTATCTTGCAAGTAAACAATTTGCAACCTTGCGTATTTCCTTTGGTCGGAAATTACTTCCTAATGTCATGAGATCCTACGATTTCTGCAACAACCGAAGCAAAGTCCTTTAGCCGAATGAAAGCAACTCCAATACTAGCGTCGTACTTAATTATTTAGTAGAAAGGTAGAATTTTCCACTGGATGAATTGGCAACCTACCCAAATGAGGGATTTTTAGGCATAGTGCTGTTTCTTAAAAGAAATCATGGCAATGTAATGAGTCGTATGTGAATAATGCTTGGCGATAAAACGCCTCATGTCAATCTAGTAATAATAAAGTTCCTCAACGAAAGAATGGCTAGGTAGTGCAGCTGATAATTAAATCCAATTTTTCAGTATTGAATAACTCCACCAGTGCATGCAGAATTTGGCACATTTGAATACAGCTACACGTTACTGGAGTGAAAACATTTATGTAACTTTGAAACAAGGTAAAATTGACCCTTTGTTTAATTTGACCCTTTTGTGCACCACTGCAGTGGGTTGCACACATTACAATGTGTATTGATAAGTACTAAATATAAGGGTTTGTATGCTCAGAAAATGAAAGAGTAGCCACACCGTCCAACAAAAGTATGAAAAGATAATTGTACACGCTTTTCATAGCCTTCTTCCTTGAGCTTTTGTGCAAAATAGAAAGGATTTTCACCTGTTGGTTGAAAGAAGCTGGGAATATAAGATAAGAATGTAATTAGTACAACATTTTAGTTATTGTGGATTATATAACATCGATAACATTCCAATAGTACCCACATGAAGCACAAAACCCCCGATTCCAGCTTTTAGCCATGTTGCAGCCACCCAACACGCAATCAACCACTTCAATAATCTCTTGTGCCGCAGCGAATATTTGAACAAATTATATATTCCATCATAACCACTGTGCTGCAACAGGTTTGTGTGCTGGATCAATTCATTTCAAACAGCCCTGTCTGCACACAGAGACAAGTTTCTGCTGTTTTATCATATTTTTGATCCATTTTCCTTCGTTCAGCAGCAACGGCTGCGTTAATGGACGATATACGGGGCGTATATGCGAAGAATATCCTATTTAAGTATGCACAGATATTTGTCAGATGTTGGCGTTAGTGCCAAAACAGTAATAGTAAAAAAAAGGGGGGGGAAGGCCAACACCAACTCGGCGTTAGTGTTCATATAACCGGATAGAGGAGCAGGCGATTTAAAAACTTTGGAAAGTTTTACCGAGTTTTTATAAATGGAAAACAGAATTTATACATACATGGAAAATATGCTAGGTTTCATTGTACAAAATGAATATATGACAGAAAAACCAGGTCTCAACTCAAGATGCTGCATCATTTTAGTAAAATAGTAAAATAAATGTAAAAGCATTCGAGTACTAAAAGAAGTGTAATACCTTCAAACAAACTATTATCTACAAACGCGCGGATCATGTGGTGCCTGCAAGCACGTGCTGCTAACCGGTTCATCTTGTCTTCAGTGCCTAAAGCAATAGAAGCGTTGTCTTTGTGCCGTTCGGACGTTGTTAAGGAGGCAATTAGGAATGGCAGTTTGTATGAAGTTAACTAAGTGAGTTATGCATATCGAGTTGCTTACATTAACTTACAGCTTTCTTGCAAGTGACACCTTTCATTTTCTATACAAATCTGCAGGTATACCAGTACAGTAAACAACTGGCGATATCCTACGTCAGCGTCCCTTAAACCTGTAGTCACAACTAGGGAATGTCTTACTGTCTTACCTCGGTCCTTAATGATAAGTCACGAAACGAAGTGTTCTTTTTGTTATTTGTGTGTTAATGCAGCTATAGGGCCAAAAGTCGGCACATTTTATATCATAAAATTTTCAGGTATGATTCTTATTAAAAACGAATTTCTGCAGAAAAGTGAAACGGTGTTTCTTAAAAAAATTTTCCAATATTCCTGAACCGCACCATTGCACAGCTCATAATCTTGTAACTAGACATAGATATGGGATGTGTTCTCGATGATTAAAAAAAAAGAAAAAAAAAGTAAATTGCCGCGGAGAAATTGCACCATTTGAGATAGGTTTGAACGAAGTTCAAAGAAATCTCTGCGGAATCTTGCAAAGGAAACAGAAATTTCGCGAATGGAATGCCACCGAACTGTTAAAATTAAAACTGTAACATATATGTTCAGGAAATACAGCCATGTGATAATGTAAGAAGCATACATTTCTGCAACTGGGTTTGGACAATGTTTGAAATGATTATGTTGACCCAGGTTTAATTGTTTTTCACAGATGAAACAAGTTTTCATAGTGACACAGAACAACGGAAACTGGAGTGCAAAAAATCCTATCCTGTACATGAAATGTCATTAAAAATTATATATGGTGTACAGTGAATGCATACAGAATTATCGTGTCGATCCTGGCGGTGTAATAGTAACCAAACTTGACTCCTAAACCCAAGATCGCGGGTTCGGTCCCTACCAGAACCCGATGGATTTTATCGGACGTAAAATTCATAAGCATGGCTTCCTTCGGAAGAGAAGTAAAGTGGGGGGGTCCCGTGTCGTACATTTACAGCACGAAAAAGAACCTCCAGCTTGAAAAAAGAGGCGTTGAGTAAAATTTGTCGCCCTGATTTGAATGGGACGCTGATGACCTGAGATGTTAAAGAGCATCCATAAATAAACCATGCCAAAAAAAAAAAAAAAACAGAATTATGTAGCTTATATTTTATGAAAAATGCCGTGAATGTGCAGAGATATCGATAGAATGTAAAATCACATCGTTCTTACTGTTCTTCAAAGAATTATTAGAATGAATGAATAGTTATTAGCGCCAGTTTTTGCTACTGAAGCACCACAGGCGGTGGACACTATTGATACATGAGATGATATATTGGGAAAGGTGCATTTTACAGGAAGGAAACGTTCGAGGCCTAAGTTTAGGGTACCTCCCAGTCATTTACCATTTATGAGTACTGAGGAAAACCTCATTCAGGGAGGACAGTTCTGGCGGGATTCGAATCCCAGACCTCCCGCTCACGAGTCCGCGCCTTAATGACCTCGGCCACCCGTGGCGGTAAGAATTATTGGTAATTGAATGTAAACATTCATTTTTCAAAGACTCCGCTACAGCGCGTACATTTGATTTCTCGTTAGCTTCGATTGAAGAAAAAATTTCTGACTGGGATCATTAGAAAGGAATTATAACCACAATACACTTGGACCTTGAAAAAATAAAATGCATAGAAATAAGCCACATACATTGGAAGAACTGAAAGAAAATACAAGCAGCAGTTTCATAATAAACAATGCACATGAATTAAACCTTTCTTAAAAGTGTGCAAGTGGTATAATGGCACAAGGACATGATTTTCAACATCTTCTATGAAAAATATACATAATAATTGTAATTTTACATGAGATCTATATGCTTGAATTAAACAGTTGCGTATTTTCGACTCAGCCAGCACACGGCGTGCTTCTAGTCGCTACGTGGACCGCAGTTTCACGGATGAAGGTTCATTTGAAAGAAATGAAGTTTATTAGTATTAGCTGCAACAGTCAAATATACAACAGTGGCCACTAGAATGAGAAAATATCGTGCTTTGCGCAAGAGTAAGCCTGGTAGCTACTGAGCGCTCAAGTCGGTGTACTTTAGGCAATTGGCAAAGCAAAATTTACTCATTCTTATACATCAGGAACACACGAAATAAATCGTAGCATTAACTCATAAATTAAATGAAACATTTTGAAATTTAAAAATGTGAAGATACACAAAAAGGCCTAATTTGAAAATGTTCATCGTTTGCTATAAGATAGGCGTTGTAGCATCAAAAGAAATTTTGATTCGTGCGTTGCATCTCTTGACCTGTTGGCTATTTCTTCTTATATGTTGTTTGCAGTTCATCTTTGTTATCGCGTTTTAATGTTAATAATTTGCCTTTTTTGCTGCCTCGTTGATAAAAATTGCAAAACCTAGCGGGTCACAATTTCTTACAAATTACCTCTGTTGAAATTTTTGCGTAAATACAGATTACCTTGAACGTTCTAGCGCCAAGTCAAGCGATGAGAGCGGAGAGCATGTGCAAGTAGCAGCAAGAATATTTCTTACCTTCCAGACTGAGCTGGGATGTACAAAGGCGTTGCTGCTATTTTGTGGTCTTGCAGTTAACACTGGCAGCTAGATTCTCCATAAGGCTTTTCTTATACAACATCGATCTGTGAGTGAACGTTTCAGGAAGGTTCCAGATTTTGCATCTTACTAAACGTTTTGTTACGTTGATATAAGAGTTTACTTTCAAAGAAAACTCAGCATTAGTATTCCGAATATAAAAACGCTTACACACTTGACGTTGTGTACACGGGCAACCTTTGAAGTTCCATTTTAGTTCTACTATTGGACACTAAACTAAATACGCAAATGTTTAGAAAAATGACTGATGGTGAGAAATGCCTTCCGTACTAAATACATATTTAAAACTTCCCGATATTCTTCTTCTCGGATTAGAAAACCCCCTAAATTAAAAACTCGAGCAAAGCTTCAATCACATGTGCAAACCTATGCACTTATTCTTTTGTGTACCCTAAGACAAAAAATGGGCAGACTCTCGTTAATTTGGTTAAGTTCAGTTCGACTCTGCGCTAGATTCACGGCATGTCCATGCTACGTTCTGTCATCAAAAAAGCTCTCCAAGAAGTCGTTGATAGTCGAGTGATAATGAGAGCTACCCAACGCATGCAAGGATTATTTTAATTTTAATTTTTCTAGTACGTATAAAAATATAACTTCCAATTGCAAATGAATTTTAAGGCGTTTATGCACACATACGCAAAAGTAAAAGTAATCTTTGTTTAAAAAATCGCAATTAATAAATATTTTAAGTTAAATCAAGACTATATGTACACATGAATATAGATTTCTCACCTTAAAATATTCATTAACAAGGCATTTATTTTAAAATCTAAAGTAATTCATGTACGTTTTAGTGTTTGAGCATAAATGCCTTAAAATTAAAATATTTCCTGTCCATGAAATTTATATTGTTGTCGTATATCAAACATTGGACCACGTCCTTGCTCTAGTAGTTAACGTTGCTGGTTGCTGGCCGGGAGACCCGGGTTAGATTCCCTGTATCTACTTAGGATTTTTTCTAAGTTAGGAAGGTCGGAAACGGGGTCCACCCAGCCTCGTGAGGACAATTGGGAAGCTGCCTGATAGAGAGATGACGCTCTTCGATTACGAAAGTGGCGTGATAGACGACCTGCGAGGTACCTGCATGCTGATCACACTCCCCCCTGCAACAATGCCCTCTATCAATGAAGTCGTAAGATGGAGGTAGAGGGCGCAGTGGACACTAAGGCTCATCGCGGAATTTAGCACCAAATGGAAAGATATCAAACATTACCTTTATTTGCAAACTCTAACAAATAAAATACCTAGGTAACTATTATTAGATGCGTGTTTTTGTCCGTTCAACCACTAGAGAGGCGGTCAAATCAAACGCATAATTTGAACGTGAACTGAAAGCAGAGTCAGCAAATTAGTTTCTGTGAGCAGAAGTCTGTTGTTGCGTTACTGACACAAGCGATCAATTCTATGCACTAAAGTAGACCGTTATTTATTTGAAACTGTCAACCTGCTAATGATCGGTAATTACTTTATTTTCAGATTATAACTTTTGATGTATGTTAAGAAGGAAAGCATTGGTAAACGCCGAAGAAATCATTATAAAACATTTCAAGAAATCATAAAAACTAAGGCACAATCCATTCACAGTTGTTTGTGCAGCATACTCAGGCGAATGGTTTTATTTAAACAAAAATATTAAAGCTATCACACACCTTATGAATGCTGCCCATTTACGGCTACATGTTTATCACATCTTTTGGAAAAGTTTGCATTCATATGCATAGCTGCTTTAAAAAATGCATTTTTCTCCTTATATTCTCTTTCATTTATTCCATTGTGTGCTAATTAATTACGTACTTTTTTTCTTAAATCACACACAGTAAGATGCGGTTATCGTGCTAGACTTAGTTCTTTACTACAGACCCTGCATGCAATTTTTTTTTCTTATTTAAAGCTGAAGTCATTCGCTGTATGCGCTGTAGCAGAGTCTTGCTGAAAAAACTGCAGATATACATTCAATGTATGTATAATTATTCATAGAAAGCCGTGAGCATATTATCCTTGTATCTCTGTGAACTGATGGCATTCTAATGTATTTTTGACCCCATTATTCGGTCTGCATTTCCCCGTCCACCATAATCCAATTTTCTAGTCATACAGCAGTGTTTCGTATGCAAGATCAAGTTTTTCTGCACCTGTTTTTTGTGCCGATACTTGGTCATATACGCTAGGTGAGAGAAGAAAATTAAATGCGAATCAGATCACTAACATTATTCCAACACAGTTACACAACTGTGCGTTCCTTAGATTTCCACATAACTAAATTTCCAAGTCGACATTTGCGAAATACCAGTGTAAGTGGTCAATGAGATTTCATTGAACTTTCATGTAATCTGTTGTTAAGCTTCTCCTCACTCGTTTTTTTTTTAAACATATTCAATATAAAGTGCTAATATTTCCAAGTGGAGTAGAAATATATAAGGGAATTCTGGATGAAATTACATGTTCAGTCTTCTGACACTTTGATTTCATCAAAGAATCAGTATAAACATTTTGATCTAAAGTAAACACATAATTTAGTGGTATAGCGTGCCTAATAACACTTATCGGTTAACAATTATCAACTTAGCAAAGTACTACAACAACGTGAATATAAATCTACTTCAGCACAACTATTCACAGTAAGTTTCGCAGGGAATCAAGGTCATAACAATCGATAATAAAGTGTACAGGCAGGCAGATAGGAGCTGCATTCCTAGCACACTGTATAGTAAAGGAATTTACAAACTTGCGATAATGCTTGCAATTTAGATATTACTACCAATGCTGTGACGCTCACACCCTGTCATAGAGAGTGATTCAAAAGTCTCCATTATTAGTAGATGTTCCGAAAAATAAAACGGGAACATTGTTAAAGATGCGTAGTTTTAAGTTATGTGCTTGAATTACATGGTATACATATAAGATTATATAGAAATTAATGAAAAATGGAAATATGATTAAATGATATCATTAACAGACTGCTTGAAAGCACAAATAACCAACATTTAACACCCAGACAGTCACAATGGCAAATTGAAACATTTAATCACTTAAACTGCTCCGTTAACATACTAACGGAAGACGTGTTCAAATAGGTTGTATCCTGTTGATGGCACATCCGAATACAGTTAAGGCAACTGATTTAAAACTATGCATTTTCAAATAGTTTCCTCCTTTTCTTTTTACGTACCTACGCGCGACTTTTCAATCACACTGTATACACAACTTACCTGTTTAACATATTTACCTCTGAGAAAACCTGCATACAATCAAGGGATAATATTCCGGTAACAGACCTCAAGGGGAAAAAAATGGGTAATAATATTTCTCTGCTCGAATCTAATTACCTGTAGATTTTGCAAGAAGAAAACACAACACCTATTTTATTTCAACGATGTTTGAGAACGTACATATTTCCTGATGACAGTTCATACGTTTGGTGTCGTTCTGAATACTGCGAATTATTGCACAATGCGTAATTTAGAATTACACGTCAATAGTCATTGCATCTTAGGAAAGATGAACTACATTTATGCAAAATAATCAAATAAGGAAGAATGTCTAAGTTTATGCGTAACTAGGCCGGATAAACTGTACAGATAATATGTGCAGGAACTTCTTCAGTGTAACTGTCAGAGAGATAATATACGGGGTTGTTCTATAAGTTCGTGAAAAATAAAGAGCAAAACTTTTTTGGAAAATAACCATTTTATTTTCCAACATAATGTTCTTTCAAATATATGCAATTATTAAAGCAATTTTCTAATTTGTTCATCACATCCATAAAGTGTGATTTCTTCAGCTCTGCAAAAGACGAATTTGTTTGTCTGATAATTTAGTTTGTCTTTACGGAGAATTTCTTTCCTGTTTGCAATTTATTTCACGTTGGGGAGCAGGAAATAGTCCGTGGGGATGAGAACAGATTTGACACCTTAATTTCAATATTTTTAGGTTGTAATCGCAGACTTATCAACTGGCGCGTTATCGTGATGTAAACAAGGGCGATTTTTGTTGATCACGTAGTTTAATTGTTCCATAAACATAGCGTAATATGCCCTTTCCAAAACGGCAACTAAAATTACACCGTGGCAATACCAAAGTACAGTTGTCACCACCTTTCCTGCTGAAGGGATTGTTTGTGCTTTCTCCGACAGCAAACCGCTGTTTCGACGGCTCCTTCATTTCCGGCGTGCGGTGATGGATACACTTTTCGTCACCTATCTATACTGTCTCCGAAATTCAATTTGATTTCATTTAAACAGCTGCGAACTCTGCGCGGAAGTGACAACCGTTCTCATTTCCGTTCAATGTTAACAAACGCGGCACTCACTTTGCTGATATCCTTATCACTTGCAAATAATGATGCATCCGATTTCCAGAAATGTCCACAGTTGAACAATCTCTAGCATCTTCATGTCGTTGATTTTTTCATCATTTCGGAAGTCGTAACTTGATGGATGTCCGAAACCGTCTGCATCGCTTGTGCTCGTTCGGTCAAATCTAAACTCACAAATTATTTATACATAATTCTAAGCAGAGGTGCATATTCGCCGTCCAACTGCATCTTCGTTTCTGCGGACATTGACACTTTCAAAAGGTAATGTATCACTAATATATGAAAATCGTGTTTCTCCATTTTAAACGATTGTTTACACATTTAAGCAGGCAAATGTTTATAACCATGTACACCATTCCTCAACAGTGACTACGTTGTCAAGATAAACGTTGCAAACAAACAACATTGCTACCACATTTTGAGTTTGCACCACTCTCGTATCTGCTCTGTCAATGGTAGTAATTCAAGGCACCATTTGACTGGGTTGTACTGAGTAAACAAGGCTACCAACAGAGTGCAGGAGGAAACGGAGCAGTAATGAAGCGCCTTGAAGTAGTACCATGAAGTACCTTAGTGGGACACTCTTAAAACGCACGTTTGAAATGTTCATAATGAAGATAGTTAAGAAATAAAACACGACCCATCTGGTCAGTTGCAGCCAGCTGCTATATTTGAAGGAGGCAGGTCTAATGATTCTGAATATATTTGTGGCAATGATTATATTGTATGCAATATTTTGATACAATTCATGCAGGAAAAGAAAGCAAACGTTAATAAGACACTCCAGTAATTTATTTATAAGTTTTAACATCTTGTAGAGTTAATGTATCATACTCTTAATAGGATCATATCAGAAAAAGAAAAAATACTGCAACGATATTGTAAAAAATATGGAAGTGAAATATGAACGTTAACAGTTAAGTAAAAGAAAGAGAGTTGAATTTGAATACTTAACACACAACTACAATAATAAGAAAGAACAAAGTACGGAATGAAATTAAATGGTTAAGGTGAATGCTATAATTAAAGCAGCAGTTTGCAAACTTTTTTTGATCTGTCGCCTCACGAATCCCTGACATTAAACTTAAAAGTAAGCTCTTAAATTTACATCCTATGTATCAATGGTTTAAATATAAACATATAAATTAATACGCATTGTTTCAATACTTGCATTTTATTGCTTTATTAATATGCACATTTGTAATAATCACAACAATAATTTTCAGTTGGAAATTATATAAATTAATAAAATTAATATTAATAATTACCAACAATGTATGATACACAACAGTACTCGTAAATTTTAATTTCTAAACAAGAAGCATGCTGCTGCATTTCACTTGCATCCTGTGATATATTGAGTTTATTTTGATTATGTTTTTCAAACGGCTTCCATACTTGTTTTTCATATAAATGAGTGAAAATAATTATTTATCTCGAAAAACTTGTTACGAAATGCATCTGTACTTTCATGCCTTCCCTAAGGCAGGCGAGCCCTACCTACGCTGGGAAAATATGACACTACACAGGAGTATTCTGCCTGGTCAACTTTTTCGGCTTACCTATTTGAACCCCCCCCCAGAACAAATAGTATCATTCAATTTGATTCTAATTTACTTTACCTCAATAAATACAAATCCTACATTTGCAAAAAAAAAAAAAAAAAACCTCGTTTTCTCGTAATTATTTGTTTGAATCCATACATTCAAGGATAAATGTTGTTTAACAGAGTATTGTAATGTTTTGTACACACCTTGGAAACAGTTTGAGAAAATATGGACACACAATATTGGGCTACATCAGGCAAAGAAAAAAGAAAATTTTCAAGAATGTGTTTTACAGTGGTCACCGCCTGGAAGAGGCAAGAGAGGAGGCTAAGATATAAATGGAGAACCTAAGTACAACAAGTTATAGAAGACAGACAGATACAAGATGGAGACTTGAATAATAGATCACTAGAAACTGAGGACAACGAACCAATAAAAGGGGAAAAGACTGAAGAAGTAGGGAAATTAATAATGTACCATTTCTGTCACTACCACTTTGTTTCACGGGCTTATACTTGCAGGAGTCATCGCTGTATTGTTTTTCAGCTTAGTCGGCGCCATTGAGATTTCCGCACATTGTGGAGATCATTGCCTTGGCTTCCTGAATGAAAGTTCACGAATCATTAGGTGTGATGCTTTTCACCGCTATGGTCTTCCAGATACCCAAGTGCATGGCCCTAATGGAATCTATCGATCCAACACTACGAGGGTCATTTGAAATGTTCTCGGAATCACGCACAGATTGCAGCAGCAGTTCCGAAGCAGTTTTTGTATCAAAATCCGCCATCTTCCATTGGAATAGTTCTGCAATAATACATGGATTGATCAAGAATCTTAGTAGCTGTAGCTGTTTGTTGCAATGCAGAAGGGAAAAATGGCAAATATCGAAAATCCTGCGGTTATTAAGTATTTGACAATGAAGAGTATGAATGCAATAGAAATTCATACGGATATGACACTGTGGGAATGCGAACATTCATCAACCCTTTCCAAGTAGATCATTGAGTTTACACGCGGCCGTGAAAGCTTGGAATACCAAAATCCATCACATAAATTATCGATAAGGTGCACGACGTGGTTCTGGAGAATCGCGATTAAGATGTCCGAAATTGCTGAAGCTCTGGGCATTTCAGGAGAACGAGTGTTTCCCATTTTGAGGGAAGATTTGGGTTTGAAAAAATAATCGGAAGATAGATGCCCCGACTGCACTCAGGATCTTAACCGAATCAGAGTATCTCAGCAAAGTTTGGTTCATTTTTCAAAGTGATCGCGCCGACTTTTTGCGTCGATTTGCGATCAATGATGAAAAAGGGTGCACAACCAGATAGCTGAAACAAAACAGCAGTCTAAACAATGGAAGCAACACAATTCTTCACCGCCAAAGAAAGCCAAATGTATGAAATCAGTCGGGACGATAATTATCAAAGAAGAAAGTGATCTTCCATTAAGAAAATGCTCGTCCTCACACATAGATATGTTGTTGCAATGGACTGGGGTGCGATTTACTCCAACATTCGCCTTACTCCTCTGGCTTGGCTCCATCGTACTTTCATCTCTTCTTTAAACTGAGCTAATTCCTTGGTGGAAAGAAAGTTTTGTCCAAAGAAGCTGAAAATATCAGATAAGGTGTATTTTGCAGACCTGGAGGGTGATGAGATACAGGTTTCAGCGCAGTGTCAAGGAAACATTATGCTGAAAAATAAGAATAGTTTCAAAAAGCTATGCCGTCATTTTGTGCTTCATTCCGGGAACTTTCTAAATGACTCTCGTATACAATTGTGATTATGAAGGCTCAAGCTGAAGAACCATTTTTGGGCATGACTTGAATCTCTCGCGAATTACTATCGAGTTTCGGTAAAGTACTTAAGATTTTTGTTACTTCGGCGCTCATCATATTCAAAAACCTTTATTTTTGTGTTGAAATATGGAGGTTTGGAAACACGGTTGTGATGAAAAGTATTTCCTGTTTTTGGGTCAGCTGGATATGTGTCTTACGAACAGTATTCTGAATGTAATAAAAAGTAAATCTTTGATAATAGTGTAGATTTATACGATAAATATATTTCCCTACTCTAAACCTTCACAATATCATATTCTATACCAATATCGTGAAAAGTCCCACAACGTTACAAGAAACGTTCTAAAGGCTCTCGAAACCAAGATTACAAAACTTCAAGGGGATGTACAGATTCTCTTTCTCTGTCCGTTTACCAACCCTCTGTAACACAGAACATTGCACCGTATCAGGCGTTGTTTGCTTAATTGTTCACTTGGCCGATAAATTCGCTGTCTTGTTTCTCCAAAATCTGCTTTAGCGCAACCGTGAACCAAAACTGGTTCATTTACTCTTGGCAGCAAATATGCCCAGCAGCGGTGGGAACTGTAATGTGAACATACACACATGGTTTGAACAGTTGTGGAGTTCCTCATGGAGAAATAATAGTGGCTCGAAACATGTCTGATACAGTAAAAGTAGGCAATGAATTACCATCTACATAACTTCGAGTTTCTCACCAAGCTTTATTCAGAAAACTTTTCATATATCCTGCCATTCTTTTATTTGGGCCTGCTTTACGTAACAGAATGATCTCAGTACCAGGCAGCTGAGCCTATGCGTATCATCGAATATACACACAGTATGATGCTAATCAAGTACATGAAAAAAATTGTAAACATTGTAAAAATTGTAAACTCACGGAATAGTTTTTTCAAATTATAAAAGATGAAAGTGCTTAAAACGTTTCATTCCGCAAACGAGACTGCTGATGATTTTGGAGAGCAAGTACTTCGCGAGGGGACCGAGCGACGTGGTCTATACGGTAACCTTGGGAATCATTTTTGGGAGGCTCCAGTTCTAATTCCTTGGGTTTGGTCATCCTGATATTTTTTTTCTTTCCCCTGGTTGCTTAGGCAAATGGTGGGATTGATCTTGTCTTTCCACGAATTTTCCCCACTCCCTTTCCTACTCTTTCACTCCATTGATTCTGTTATAAGGTTAAAGCGCCAGGGTGAAGTGGGCTGGTGCGGTGTGACGGTGGCTCGGCTTTGTAAAGGTATGAAAGCCGCTATTCTCAGGAGCTAGAACTCCTTGGAGGAAGTTCTCCACCGGCAAAGGGGTGTTCTAAATTGGAGAGGGATCTTGTCTTCCTCCCTGCACCCAGGCCACCTGGAGTTTCCTTCAACTCATCCCTTCCTTTCAGAGATGCTTCTACTGGGGACGTAGGCACATACTGCCAGCCGTTGAGCAAGGCTGAATTACCGAAATATCCTCTTTCGTTCATTACATTTCAGTTTGTGAAGAAATGTTTCCTAATCGATTTCCAGACCACGCGATTTGCATTTGTGGGGCAGTTTAAAACACATATTTGCGAATATTACATCAACTACAAACCTACATATGGAGCGAAGTGTCAAACTGTCTAAAGAAAAAGTTGCAGCCTCTGAATCAATATATTTTTTTTTTTTTCATCTACAAGTGTCACGCAGCTATCATTCAAACGATAAACGTTTTAGGTATATTCTAATTTTGAAATTACAGAAGCACTGCACTAACACTATGTTCATTCGATTTCTATCGCATTTTCTTGATTTGTACAAAAGTGAGTATAATGTGAGGCCCGCGCTCAGCTGCCGACAGCCATGTCACTCTGTTGCATAAAGTAGGGCCCAGACAAAAGGACGGTATTGCATAGAACAAAACTTCAGAGATAGAGGTAAGAGTCTAAAGTGTGCATTGACTTAGTTAATTTTTAGTTGACTGTCTCCTTGGTCTACTGGTTAGAGCTTCTTACCAGTTGGACGGGAGGTTCCAGGATTGGTCCTTGGTAATTTTTTAGAAATTTTCTAAGAAACGGAGGTCAGGAATTGGGTCTACCCAGCCATGTGAGGACAATTGGGGAGCTGCCTGATAAGATGGCTAGAGTCCTTTATTCTCGAAAGCCGTATGATGGCAACCAGCGAAGTGTCTGTGATCACATACCCTGCACAAAGGTTGCAAAACCTTAACCTTTTAAATGAATTGTTCATTTCCATTTTTTGTGTTTCCTCTTTTAATCATATTTTCCTAGTTTTAATTATAGCCAAAATGACCAACACAGTACACATTGCACTGGTTTTAGTTGATTTCAAGTTTCGTAGGAGACAATAACATTCTGTCTACTTGCTTCTTTTCCAGCATTTTATTATAAGAGGATAGATGACGCAATTCAGTATTGTATTTTGTGCAGTATCTGTTATTAGACTCGTGTTCTGAAAGTTCCCTGTGGTCATGTTTGTTAAGTATTGTATTTCCCGTACAGCTGTGAATACTGCGCACATTTTTTACAGTAGAAAAGAGAATTTCTATAAAACACCTCATTCTCTCCTGGACATTTTATTAACATAAACAAATGACACACATTGCTGCACTTCTAGCTCTTGGAGAGTTTTTCTTCTACAGTTTTGGTATTTATTAAACGTATACTCTCACCTTAATAATGATGACCAATATTTCAAAATAATAATAAAATAAACACGGCAATATAGGTTAAGCATTTAGCATAGACACTGCTACATTGCGCATGCTCTGTTAATCGATTTCTGTGGTTGCAGCATTTTGTTCATTCTATGTAATACTCGCGTTTTAACGCCATATTATTTGTTTTGTCAAGATCCTGTAGAAGGAATTCTCATTCATGAAATTCAGTCCAGCGTGTCCGCAAAGCCCTTCAAAAGTGAACAACCTAACCCATTTACACACATAGCTGTGGCAATGAGTGCATAAAGAGAGGGTTGTTTGCTGTTCGCTTCAAATGTAACAGTTTTTTTCCGCATCGGGGACAGCGGTTAAATAAAAGTGGTAAATTGTCCTACGTAATGTGCCCGCTTTTATTTTACCACGAAAAATCAGTGCTTCATTGTCAGACATTTCAGTCAAAGTAGATTAAGCACTGGTGCCTGACATTTCGAATGATGTGTTCATTTTATCTTCAATAATTTCATCGTCCTTTCACAGACCTTGTGATAACACTTGTTCTCCATTTGACATCACACTACTGTGTCCGTTCATGTTTATCGCCACGCACAGTCAAAATCCAGTCAAACAGATCGAAAACTTTGTTTCTAATGTATAAGCTCTCAGCTCTCAAACTTTTCATAATTTGCAGTTTCCTTTACATTCAGATGTCACTGTTTTAATAGCAAGAAATTGTTTCTTGAAATCACATAAACTTCATGAACTCTTCCCCACCACCACCGGTGGCCGAAGTTGTTAAGACGCGAACTCATGAGTTGGAGGTCTGGGGTTCGATTCCCACCAGGACCGTCCACCATGACTGAGATTTTTTCCAAGCTTTCCTAAGTCCTCATAAATGGCAAATGTCGGGGAGGTACCTTAAACTTAGGCCTGGAACGTTTCCTTCCTTAAAATATATCCTTTCCCAATTTATCATTTCATCTCGTGTATCATCAGTGCCTAGAGCCAGTGGTGCCTCAGCAGTAAAAACGGGCGTTAAACACTACTAAAAATGATCTCTTCTCTGAAATGAACTCAACAAACAGCACATTACCTCCACATTACCTCCGGTATTTTCTTGTGCAAGCTCGCGGCGTCATTTAAAAACCCAGGTACAACATATTAAATATTGCCCATTTTCCCTGCAACTCAATCCGCATGTTCTTAGGAAATTATCGCTGGCATGCATCGGCTTCCATTCTAATGCGCCTATCTTCGTTTCGAATGTTTAAAGTTCCTCCAGTGTCTAAGGGTTAGTTAAGTATAATCTATTTTTCAATATCTCCCAAAGACAACAATTACAAACTGTAAGACCTAGGAAACAGATGTCACAAAGCGGGGTCAATATACGGCGCAATTCCGTCATGATTGATAAGAAGTCTTCCATTTTTCCCCATCAGTCACAGAACCTGTTTTACTAAACTTCTGTGCTAGCTTTAATATGGCTTTTCGTATTGAAAATGGCTGCCAAGAAATTTACGTCTAAATGCCTGTCTCCTGCCACACAACTTCCTGTACCTGATCAATACCTTGAAGATAAATAAACGAAGGCACAATGAACATCTCACCATTGATCAACAGAAATGCACTATTTAATGATATTTCACTCTTGAGCACAGCACAACTCCCCGACTGTCGAAATCCTACTCGCAATTGACTGGAAGAAAGAATGGCGCTGCGCGTGATGCGGGGAATCTCAGCTATTGGAAGAGGTGTGTTCTCTAGTCGGCCGGGACTTTTAAACTGCTCTTACTGTATTTGTTAGAACCAGTCAAAAACAAACTACCCGAAATATTAATCCAACAGTGTATTTCTCAATTTCATTCAACATCTTAGCTTTACAGAAAGGTGTCATACATTGTATATCCTAACTAAATTAAGCTTTTACTTGTGTGCTTTTCGGAACACGAATAGAGCCTATGTTTTCTAAAGCTACCTTAAATTTTGAAAAAACCCTTCTCCTAATGACACCTGAAAAATGTTAATTCAGCTTTATTTTGTATCAGATAATAACCACTGAAAAGGCAGGCTAATCCAGCTAGTAAAGAACCTTCACTATGAACTGACGTCACAGACTTTCAAGGCTAAAACCAAAACACGGGAATTAGATCAAGTACAGAGTTTGACTTGTTTTCGTTCATTAATTTTATGCACTCTTCCATTTATTTACACCCCATTAAAAATACACTGGAAAGGCCTTTTACGTAAAATAATTAACTTCATTAAGGTTTATGTAAAACTATATTCATTGACTTTCTTTCCCTAAGTAAAGAACCTTTTAAAGGGAAATATTGCAACGAAACTAAAATATTCGTCCGTATTATTACAAATGTCCTTTCTTAATGCCGTTACTAATTTAAATGCATCGCCTTGAATTTTTCCTTAACGAACGCTTAAAATAAAATACAATGTAAGCACAAATAAATTTGTTAGTCCTGGTGATCTAGTAGTAACTATACTTGACGCGCGGACCCACGATCACGGGTTCAAACCCGGCCAAGGTCGATGGATTTTCAGGGCGTAAAGATCCTAAGTATTGGTTCCTTCGGAAGGAAAACAAATCGATCCATTGATCCTGTGTCGCAGATTTACGGTACGTAAATGATCCTAAGTTTGAAAGAAAAGACAACATACATTTCGGTTAGTTTTTCCACTGTTAAAATTGTAAGTCTAAGCTAGTATTTTTGTTTGTACTGAACCAGTAAATTCAAATTTGTGAATTACACTTTTGAAAGAAGACAATTGACCAAGAAAGCCCAGAATAAATTCCGCCCGTGCGCTACGAATTGACTGGTATTTAAAATAACATTTTCGGACACAAAGGAGTTATTTTAGAGTAAATAGAGTCAAATATCTTACCATATACGCAAATGAATAAATGAGACCAGCAGAGAACAGTTTCAGAAAGTAACAAAAGAAGGAAGGCAGATTTGAAATAACAGGCGTTGCGGGTTGTGGTATACCTAGTAGCCGAGATGTAAAACACCGCCTAAGCGGTCAAGATTTTTAGGTAAAATCTAGCAGCATTTGTGTTTCAATTCTTTCAAATCTGTCACCCTAATTTGGTACTATGAAATGAGAATTTCTGAGTAGACGATAGGAGTATTTTTGGCACATATTAAGAAAGGTGCATGGAAACCGGCATCAATATCAGTGTCTCCAGACTCTAGATGCATCATTTATCACCAGTCATTGACTTGTGTTATTTAAATAATCGATAATTTCAAGACTACAATTTTTAATACTTGTTAACATGGTTTTTGAAGTAAATTTTGTTTATATCCATATAGAATCAGATCTATCATAAATTAATGAGAAAAAAATCCTTTGAAATGTTTTTAGATTATCGAATCTATTTTGAGCACACTATCAATTATCAGTTCCAGCTAAAAGAGAGCTTTTTAATGTTGGATGTTCAAGAAGTCTGAATTATTACTGTATAGGCTTCGACACATGGCTTTTCAATAAGGATAATAACAGTATTGAATGCCTATAAGGACATTTTAACTTATTTCCTTTGGTAAGGACAGCAACCCTTTCTCTCCCTCTTTGGTTCTTCCAGTTTCTAGCTTCAGTTCTTAGCCCTGTCATTTTTTCTGTTCCATTTTTCCCGGTAATTTTCGTGTAATTGCACAAAGACACCCTTCTGGCTCTGTTATGTGCATTTGGTGGTCCTCGTTAACCCCAATGGGGAAGCAATGAGAATCATTTTTATTCAATTTTTCAGTCGTAGAAGGTTCTCTTGATTAAAACCATATTTTTTCGGCCCCTCTTCAAAGTCCGGTCTCTTCCGTTCTTTTGTGTGTCGACTGTACATGTACTTTTCAGAATTACAGAGCATATGCTTCTTTCAGGCAGAAGGATGAGCCCTAAATGCAATATTTCGTGGACTGATACACGCCTTTGATTATTTCGGGAAAAAAATGCTGACAGCTCCTGTCAAGATGTTGCTTCAGTCAACAGAGAATGACCTACTGCTAACCTTGCGATTGCTATTGTATTATATACACCTGTGTTCTGGGAAGTAGGAATTTCTTTTAACAGCATAACTCTTCTGTAAACCTCAAAGTAGCATCATTTTATTGCAAAGTAAAATACCCAAATAAAAAGAAATACTACTTTGCGGAAACCAACTAACTTATATTTATATCACCTCAAGGTGCCAGCATTTGAAAATACATTTAGTTTCTTACTGTCGTGCATTTAGGAACTTAAACTTATATTTGTATCCTTTTAACTTTTAATTACCTCTATACAAGTATTCAAACAGTTTACTAATTACAGATAACAAAAACTTAGAAGTTCGAATGTAGCATGAAGTGCATTTTATAAAAAATATTGACTGTCTCTCATATTCTCGTATCACGTAACCAAACCATCTTAGATAATTTAAACCTTCCCCTTGTACTTCTGATGTTTAATAATGTAAACTACTTATGTTCTAAAGATCGTGGAATTATAGGAATGAAATACATGGGGCATAAAAATCTTTTGCATGTCTTTTCTCACTGCTAAATGATACTCATTTAACATGGCTTTAATTTTTATTTCTGAAGTAATATATATTATCCATACTGCGGAAATATAAAGATCCTGTACCTTAGAAATGTATTGTTAAAGTATTTACTAAACTTTTTTTAATTTTGAAAATATTATTACGTAATAATTTATTAAAAAAAAATTAGTTTCACATTTTTCCATTGATTTTATGGTTGAAGTTCTATTTTATTTTATTTGTACTTTGTTTTCCGTATTACTAATGATAATACGATTACTCACCATATTTATTTAGAATTTCGCTATTCCATGCATTCGCCTAAGCGGATGGCCGAGATTGTTAATACATGGACCCCTGAACGGGAGGTCTGCGGTTCAAGAAGACAAAGCCGAATTTCTCTTCATGCTTTCCTTAGCCTTCATCAATGGAAAATGCGGAGAATGTGCTGTAAACTTAAGTCTGGAACGCTTCCGTTCTCCCAAAACTTTCCTTTCCAATTATCGTTTCATTTCATGTAACATCTGTGTCCAAGGCTTATAACAAATACCTCGGTAGTGGAAACCATTGTTAAATACAATAGTAATATAAATATTCCATCCTTAAACACAGGCAACAAGGAGTATCCCGTCACGCTTATTTTCCAACAGATGGCAGAGTAATAGATAGTAAACTCATCTTTCCATCACCATCTGACAGGGAAAGAAGGTATTACTTGCATGTTGTCAAGGGACCGCTTTTCTCAGCTATGGAGAGGTTTAACGTGATATAAATCTATGCCACGGAACTCACGGCTAAAAGTTTATACTAGAGGACATCCACTTGAGATTTTTACGTGCAGAAAATTATTAATCGACATCGTCCTGGTATGAACCTGCAAACCTTGGGTACAGAGCACATGGCGTCCAATGAGGATTACTCCTTCTTTGCAGTACTTCTAAAATAAAGCAAAATCGTGACTAAAGCCTCTTGCCGTTCAATTATTTATCTCTCCAGAATTTGTCAACAATATACAGAGATTTCTAAAACAATCGTCGGGGTTTTGTGGAATTATGTATTATGGATAATGCATCGAGTATGTTATTATTGTTATTATTATTATTATTATTATTATTATTATTATTGCACGTATGGATCAAGAAGCTGAAATTGCTACGCACCATTCAGTAATTATAGTTGTTGTCACTAAGTGTCAGCGTTTGCAATATAGCGGCGAACAATATGGAGAAGGTACTTTGTACTCTCGAATATAATAAATTTCGGTCTTTTGCCATTGTTCAGTGCAACTTCTGCGCGGATTTGGAAAATATCTTTCACCGAACAATTCCATTTGCAGATAATATGCGCAGTTTGTTGAGACGGAGTGCTTGTGTAAAGAAAAACACCGGGCGTCTCTCTGTGTTGGAGGAAATATTGAACCAGTTCAGAGAAGCTTCCCTAGGCAGCCCTATAAAATCGACTGTAAGGGGTAGCAGAGATCTGGGCGTCCGCAAACGGTGTGTGTTACGAAAGCGCTTAAGAGTGAATCCTTATCGCCTTGAACTGCATCAAGCTTTTAACACATCATGACCAGTACAGATAGGAGGACGGAAGACGGGCTTAAGTGACAAAATGATTTTTAATTTTCACTTAATTAACTTTATGTTCACATATAGATGGACAGAAATCCTCATTGTTAGATTGAACGTGAGAGGGACACTTCGAAAGATAATGTGCTCTGTGCTATTTCCAAGGTGAAAGTGCATGGCTCGTGTAGCGCTCACTTATCTGGATATAATCACTGAATGTTTGATACCACAGCTAAATGAGAACAGAGATAATTTCATATTTCAACAAGATGGCTCTCCCCCTTATTTCCTCAGGGAATTTCGAGACCGAAGGTGATCAGATGCTCCGACCTAGCCCCTTGCGACTTTTTTCCGTTGGGTTACGTGAAGGATCGAGTTTTCTTTTACCTCTACCTGCGACTGTTCTGCATCTGAAGTGTGTAAAGGAATCACTGTCTGGGAAGATATAGACTTTCGTACTGATGTGACGAAGAGCGCACCCATTGATCGTTTGTGGTGCATGTAAAATCTTTTGAGCTGTATTACGCAATATAACATTCCTATTTATGTAACAATTGCACTGTGTGCAGTGATTTTTTGAAATTATGACAATCGTTTTGACAATTAATCCAATTATAAAACTAATTAAAAACTATGCTTAACGTTCTTATACAGAACCTTCTTTTCTCTAGTTAATCAGATATTTATTCTGTTGTCGGTAAATTACTGCTAAAGGGAATTGTCACTTGCCGAGGAAAATGATAGCGCGCAGTCGGACCTATTTGCATGAACATTTTTTCTTCCTTATTTAGTTATCAGTTATAATAAAATTATTTTAAATTGTACCCATCATCATTATCATAGTTGACTTTATTTTTGATGGATAAACATTAATTAAAATCGCAGGAGTTTAAGTATGGGAATTTAGGGGGGCAGCGATCTCTAACGAATACTTCTAGCCTCCCCATACACTCATGCAATGCTCGTATGAGCTCTGTACGAACTCGAATATAATCCATTATTTCTTTAGCAGTAAGCGTTTTTTGAATGGTGTTTAACGCCCGTTTTTACTACTGAGGCACCACAGGCAATGAACACTGGTGATACATGAAATGATATATTGGGAAAGAATTTTTATTTTGAAGGTAGGAAACGTTCCAGGCTTAAGTTTAGGGTACCTCCCCGGCATTTGCCATTTATGAGGACTGAGGAAAACCTGGAAAAAACCTCGGTCAGGGAGAACGGTCCTGGGGGTTTGGAATCCCAGACCTCCCGCTCACGAGTCCGTGCCTTAACGACCTCGGCCACCCGTCGCGGTCAGCAGTAAGGGTGAATTAGTAAAAAAGATTCAGTATCTCGTTTATGTACCGCTGTGCAGTAAACGTGCCCCAGTTGCACATCATATGCCTATGTTTGTGCCATAAAGGAGAGGTTCAATTAATGGACCAGGATTATCACTAACAGCACTTGTTCACCTATCCTGGGAAATGAATTTTATCGGTGATAAAATTAGAAAAGGTTCAAGAAATCCTTTATGCTCGTCATGCTCGATAAACCAATTATAGAAACCCCTATCTTTTATGCACAGTCCACGGGTTTCATTTCATTTCCAACAGTAATTGTATATGGCTGAAGATAAAACAGGTTAGAGGCTTTATGCACAAAGGTGCATCCCTTTGCTGCGTTACAGTTTTGAGGAGAATTAATTCATCGAAAACCAATCTTTATTTCCACTTGCTTCTAGTCGTTTTTTCAATGAATTTACTTTGGGTCGAACTTTTTTGTTAATTGGCAATTGCGACTCCAGGTGGATGTACTACTTCTGAAAATTCTGGATATTTAACATAGGCAATTCTGCCTGTTTATCTTCAGTGGTATTCAGACAGCACGCCGAAGTCCAGTCGTTCTGCGTCCTACAGGAATCTGGTCTCTGGTTATTCGTACCGTCCTATCATTGCACCCTATCAATATCTCACACTATCCTCCTCTTTATCTATTCATTTGTGTATGTTTCTTATATCTTTACATCTAATTCTATCTCTTAATGTTTCCCCTTCGATACATCGCAAAATTCTCATCTCTGTACCTCCCAGTATCCTTCCTATTTGCCTGTTTTTGGCCTAATTTCAGATGAGGATCTTGTTACTATTTTATAAGTTAGACTCTTCATCTCTGATCGTAAATTATTTTTGTTCCAGATTTTAAAGAAGAAAATGTTCCAGGCCTATGTTTAGGGCAACTCCCCGGCATTTACCATTTATGATGACTGATGAAAACCCGGGAAAAAAAACTCAAGTCAGGGAGGACGGTCCTAATGGGAATCGAACCTCGTACCTCGCGTTCTCGATTCCACGTCTTAACGACCTCGGTCAACCTTGGCGGTTTTTCTGATAATATTCTCATATTTAATCATTTCGCTGTTACATTACATTACATTACATTAACGAAGCTGTCGCATATGTAAATCATCTTCAATTTGAGCCATTACGACATAGCACAGAAATTTTAATTGTTTGTTGCCTACTTGACATACTCTTTGTATTTCACTTTCGTAATTCGTTCATCACGATGAAATTAAATAACATGGGACTTAATGAGTCACCTTGTTCCACTTCTGTGCCGGCATCGACCGTAACATTTATTTGCGTTGAATATTTGCTTCTATACTATCATTTGGTAGATATCTTCAATTGCATTAATTGTGTATAAAACAGCATTATGCAGTATGTTAAATATCTTTTAATTTTACTCTATCAAACGCTTTTTGTACATCAATGAAGTTTAGTACTAGGTATTTTATATTCTGGTGATTTTTCTTTCTGTTCAAACGTTTTTATTAACTCGCTTTCTTGTCTGTTCGGGTCGAATTTTGTAATTAATTTTTCATGTACTTCTAAATGAGATAGAGACTTGAACATTTGCACATAGGTCTGAAATGCATGACAATACATAATAATACGGTAATTATCATGGTTCAATGGTTCCACGGTTCAAAAATATGGTTCTGCAGTTTCGAAAGTAAAACAGCGCAATATCAGACACGAAGGTTTTAAAAAATGTAAGATTGAATAGTAAAAACACATTTATGTAGTTTCGTTAATAACGCATAAAATATTATATTTATAATAATATTTATTTAAAAATAAGAACAGTTGCTATGATTGTATTATATTTATCAATACAATAAATAAATTATACTGTAACTTGATTTATACTTAATTCCAAAGGTTTATTTGAAAATAAAATGATTAGAATTCTTTTTCTTATATTTTGATAACAATACAGTCGTCATGGTAACTATTCAATTAAACAGCGCGATGGCGAACGCGCAAATTCCAAGAAACGCATGGGTCAAGCGCGATCAACTGAGACGATGGAAAAGCGTTCTTCTCAACTCGCTAATGACACGCAACGACATGCTAAATATTTTGAAAACAATACAGTAGTCATAGGAACTTTTCAAATAAAAACATCAAATTTAAATCCTTACAAATAACATTTAATAAATCTGATTTCTATTATATAAATTCAATTGCCTATTGTTAATGTGTAACACGTGTATTAATAATGTGTTAATAATTTAAAATGTGTAAATAAGTAGTGAATGAGTATTATATTTAATAAATGGGTTACATATATTATCAAAGATTTTGACTTCTACATTCAGGGTCTGGTGCAAATGTATTTAGTACTGAAATGAAAATTGTCAAAATTCACTTTTGTTTCTATATTTTGTTTTTAATTAAAAACAAAACTTAATCAACTATTTCGATATATTAATGGAGTACATAAAACAATTTTCCATTTAAATGTGATCAAGAGAAAATAAAATGAACTAAATCTAAAAGTTGCTCAATTTTTGTCATTATTTAATCGAGATGTCTAATACTGATTGCAAAATTACGTACACACAGGACTAAAAAGTAGTAAATAATTTAAATAAAAATTTTTAAAAATACGTTTTATTTTCTTAGTTATAAATGAACTAAAAGGTATAAAATAATTCATTCTAGCCAAATGCAGATTTATAACCCCATGCAAATCCATAATCTCAAACCTTTTTAGAAAAATTCTTCCAAATGAAAAACGTGGGGCGAATGCAATAGTTTGTCTGAACCTTTTGTGAGATTAATTTTAACTATAAATACCTTCAACAGTTATTAATTTTATCTATTGCATGCACCCCACGTTTTTCATTTGGAAGAATTTTTCTAAAAAAAATTATGAGATTGTGGATTTGCATGGGGTTATAAATCTGCATTTGGCTAGGGTGAATTATTTTATACTGTTTATTTCATTTATAATTAAGAAAATAAAAACGTGGTTTTAAAAAAAAAACATTTAAATTATTGCGACATATAAAAACACAAGTGTGCACAAAGTACCAGTTGCATTTAACCTGTTAATTCGACACGAAGCCAATGACTGACTCAACCCTCGCAATCAACAGCTGATTCTACTGTTTAATGATAGATCCTTTGCAGGTCAGCAGTTTCTCGCGTGTGGCGTGCTGGTTTGATTAAATAGATCGTTTTGTATCTATTGTCATTATGTAGCTAGAGAAAATAACAGACAAATATCACCATTTGTACAAAAGTTACCGTCATCTCCATTTAGACAAGCAAAGTCCTAGTTTAGGAAAGCATTGTTAATTCCCGTTCTCTGAAAGAGCCAATACTAGATTATTTCATAAAATGGGGATATATCAAACAATAAACTCAAGATCCTTGCCCAGCTGTATAGCCAACATGAGTTTTGACCTGGTGCGGTACAACGCTACAATAGCAAGGTTTACTATTTATATAATAGGAATGACGTCAGGACGCCACGCTATCGCTGTTTCACATGCTTCTCGATATACAAGTTGGGCTTGCTGTGTAGAAGCACATTGTGCATTTCCACGCGATAGTCCTGCGGTGGGAAGAGGGCATACCACAAGTCCCGCTTTTCATTCAAGGATATAAATTAACAAAAGAGGAATTTATGTAGGCAACGACTTATTTTACAAGCTAAACCCAACAACGTGTTCCCTAAATCGGATTATGAGATTTTCCCCAGAACGATAACAACTCGCTAGTTGTAAATTCATAATAAAATTTCTCTCTATTGTGATACTGTTTTATGTTTTCTATGAGATAGATCTTGCTCGTAAACAGCAGCAATGCTGCCGCTCATTCTTGCAAGAGAAGTACATTTACGTGGGATTTTTTATTTTTACTGTAACTCGCAAACAAAAGCCTGCATTAGATCCTTTCATCCATGTTATATCCTCTACACATCTGAGGAGGTTACGGTTCTTAAAGCGTTTATAACACCCTTAAAGCATCGTATGTATTTTTAGCAATTTTTAGTCAACAACAGAAAAATCTTGACATTTAGAAGTAACATAAAAAAATTAGGTGATGCTGCTAAAACGTTAAACAAAGAAATGAAAACTTCTTAATTCAAATATTCAATCCTTTTCTACTTAAGGCAGGTTTTAAAAGACAAATTGCATTTTGTATTAAAATGCAATACCTAATACATGTAAGATATAAGCTAATAACAACGTATCAGATACACTAAAGACTAATCAGTTCTCGAGTCGTTTCTTCACCTAGTAATTTAAAGTATAAATAATAAATGATAAACAGTAAAATAGTATTACCCCTTTTACCATAGCACATCTTTAGGTGTGTCACCCTATAAGCGCATGTGTGTTCTCGTAATCGAAGTTTGACCTTGATCGCATCATTTTCCTTGCTGCTGTGACAGTGAGTTTCCCTTACAAACAGACGGATCCTTATGCAGTAGTCACGCCTTCTTTCACGAACGGCAGCGGAGAAAACCGAGCCTATTCCGAGTAGTGCGACTAATAAATGTATGCGAATAATTATCAATTGCCTATGTCGGGCTTACAGATCAGTTGATTACAACGTTGTGCTACTAACGGGAAAGTAGTGGGTTCGAGTCCCCCTAGGGTCTAACTTTGTTTTTTAATCTTCATAAATTTCTACATCATTCCAATATAATAAATGCTACTTTTTATGTTAAAAGTTATAGTGTTAAAGCAAAGCATACGTTGCAAATTTAGGTTAGGTTAGGATAGGATAGCTTAAGTTTAAATTTAAAAAAATATATATGCAAAACTTATAGTGTTCAAAGCGTATGCCTTTTACCCTTTAATTATTATTTATTTTATGTGTTACAGTACTACATTACAGTTTCCCATTTGGTTTCGGTGTATACTGAACGTGATTAATTATTAACATGCATCCTATAAAGTTCATTTTTCGTACGATTGCTTGTTTTTGTGCGTTACGATTGTTTCTTCCTCCCGCATTTGTTACACAGTACAACTTCTCCACTTAGCTGCACCATTCCTTGGAATTGGGCTCGGATTTCTCCGCTGCCGATCGAGAAAGGAGGCGTGGCTACTGCACCAAGATCCGTCTGTCTGTAAGGGCAAGGGTGTGCACAAGGCCGTTCTGCTAGTAGTGTGTGCCAAAGAGGAACAAGGAACATTGATCGGATTTCTCTGGTCGGAAGGTGTGGCAAGGGGCTGAGATTCGGAGGCTTTCAACACAACACGGGGGCAGTGCTCCACCGTGTAGAAGTGAGTATGAGTGAACCAAGAAGTTTAAAAGTTACCGGGCAAGAGTGACACAGGAAGCCTATCAACCTCCATCAATGACGAGAAGATTCAGCAAGTTCGAGGATGATTTTGGCAAACCGGCGAAATGCCTTTGATGAGGTTGTGTTCTCTGCAGATTAGTCTATAAAATCATTCACGACTAGTTCCACTTTCATAAAATCAGCGCGAAATGGGTACCAAGAGAGCTTACAGTGGAGTACAAGCGCAAACTGTTGAGATCCGCTAACCGCTTACTCGACCCGCTACAACAATGAAGGCACAGATTTTATTTTACCAGAATAGTCACGAGGGTTGAAACGTGGGTCCATCATAATGAGCCAGAATCCAAATGGCAGAGTATGGAGTGGAAACACCCGGGATCGTCAGCGGAAAAGAAATTCAAGGCTCAATCTTCCACGGAAAACGTGATGTTAACATTTTTTGGTACTCAAAGAGTGTAAGATACTGTGATTTGTTGGCCAACAATCCGAAATCAACCATTCACACCAAACGCCGACTCTATTATTGAAAAAAATGGTGTTGTTGCACGACAATGAAATGCGACACACGGCCGGCAAGATCTTTGAGGACCATTTGACTTTCAAGATGCTGGAATACTCTGATCTACACCACAAATCTCGTCTCTTTCGACTATCATTTCTTTCGACAGCTTTAAAGCTGTTTTACGAGGTCGCCGATTTTTTACAGACGAAGAATTAGGGGAAGCGGTACATAAATGGTAGCACGAAGATCGGTACCTTATTCTTAGAAGGAATACACCAGTTTGAAGACTGCTGGACAAAGTACATTGAAGAAAATAGATTATATACAAAAATGACGTACTTGTTCAACCTACTTTTGTAAATATAAATTAGAAAAAGAATAATGGGGATAATTTTTTACTTGCCCTTAGATAAGCAGACTTGATATACTAAAGTTAAAAAAAAAAGGCTTAATATTAAATGTGGAAGCAAAGTGATGTCCAATAATAATTTAATAATAAATATTAATAGTTATTTATGTTTAATAATGTCATAAATTACATAGCTATATATCACTATGTATTATTGTTTAGAATTAATAAAAGAAGTTTATTATTCCCCCTTCATAAATAAGGTATAGAAATCTAACACATTTCAAACTGTGGTATAGAAACCAGTAACTTAGTGGATTCTATATAAGGTATATATACTGCGTATTTCACAATATGATACAACGTCGATCGCATCCAAATAGGACTACCCAGTAATTGAATCGCTTATAAATATATATATATATATATATATAAATTAACACTAATAATAAAAGTAGATAAAGATAAAACACAGAGAAAGAGTCACACTTGAAACTGCTATATTTCGAACTACTGCGAGTTCTTCAATGGCAAGAAGCTAGACAAGTGAAGGTGATAAAAGTAAATATTGAGTATATAACGTTACCTTCGATACTCAATATTTACTTTTATCACCTTCACTTCTTGCCATTGAAGAACTCGCAGTAGTTCGAAATATAGCAGTTTCAAGTGTGACTCTTTCTCTGTGTTTTATCTTTATCTACTTTTATTATTAGTGTTAATTTGTTACATTGTTAATAGTGTTTCTTTATTTTTATGTTTCATTAATATTATATAATATATATATATATATATATATATATATATATATATATATATATATATCAGTTAAAGTGCATAATCTTTGCGCTTATGTTAAGGTTAATTTTATTTAAGTATCTCTTTAACATCTTGATCATTAGCATCCTGTTCAAATCAGGAAATGAAACATTGCCGTAAATCTACGTTACGGGATCAATGGCTTTAATTCTCTTCCGAAGCAAGCCAACACCCTAAAAATCTATCGACCCTCGCCAGTTTTGAACCCGCGATCTTGCGTCTACTAGAAAAACATGGTTACCATTAGACCACCAGGACCGAGTGGCGGCAGATTGTTTTCACCTGTAAATAATATGAACACAATCTCTTGAACGTACTGCGTCTTGTACAGTGCCAAATCCAAGAAAAAAATGTAAGGTTTTAGCTGAAACTTTACTTTAGAAACTTTAATACTCCCCTTCAACCTCTCCTAGCTATAATGGCATTACAGCCTTCAGTTGTCAGATGTGTCACCTTTGACTTTCTACTCCCACTTGGCTGGGTTCCTGGGCTTCTTCTATAGCATCCTGCAATTGACCACTTGGTTTCTGTTCAGAAAGAGCTATGTAAATTTATAATAGTCGCATATGCCATACGTACATATTACCACAGATCAACGCTTATCCCTCCATATATGATGATTTCACTTTGTATATTCGTTTCTATACCAACTTTTTGAGCAGAAGGAATATTTTAACACGTGTCATAACACGTGTCATTAGACACATATACATTGACATATTATATACAAGTCAAACAAATATATGTGTTATATCTATCAGCACATGCGATTGCTATAAAGAGTATCTGCAAAATCAACTTGAAACGATACAAATACTGTGTGTATATTTTGCTGATTGTGTGTGTATGTGTGTATGGCAACACTGTAAGCTTATAATATTTTAAGCTATCACTTTATGTATTATTTAGAAATTTGTTGTATTGTTGATTAAATGTAATTAATTTTGATAAATTGTAGAATGAAGGCTTTCACCACTGATATCAATTATGTGAAATGAGTCTTCCGGGCTCTAAGGCCGTGGTCCAGTGAGGTTCTTTCCTCCATCTTCCAAGACGTTTTAGTGGTGCGGTCGCTGGAATCTTCTTGGAGACGAGACAGAGAGTGTCGTGGACGAAACGTCTGGAAAGATGAAAGAGAAGAATTCCAATGGACCACGGCCTTACAGCCTGGAAGATTCAGTTCACACAATTTTGATAAACTTCGTTGCAACATTTTATACCCATCAGGAATAAGCAACCCATGCTGATGATTAATTTCTTTTTCCGCCCTCCTCTGATCTCGTATTCTGACACTTGTTTCTTTCATCTCTTGTGTTACGAGATGTAAGAAGTTATATAATGCCGGATGGGGGTTCGAATCTTTCTCGAACTTTTCATCCAGGGTTTTCCTATACATAAAACAGAGATCTCTTTAAGCCTTTCTAATCCTCGGTGATTACTTATGGAAAAAATGAAAGTACACTTCTAGTTACAGATTAATGACATCGTTGCCTACAATAATCTTTTCTAAGTCTAATGTTAACAGATGCCGACAATAGTTACCTGAAAATGTAAGATTAAAATATTGTGTAAGCTTTCTGTACCGAAAATTATTACTCCTATTTCAAGGGAAAATAAAACCAAAATGTTATTTCTTTTACCTTGTTACGTAGAAACAGGCTAATGGCTTCTATACAGCTTTACTGACCTGAAAAAAGAGAATATGAATAATATTAACTATGTTCGTGAAAATAATAAATACAGATTAGCTCCCATTTCTTAAAAAAAAAGTGCATTTATGATGTATTAACGTTATAACGATGAACAGTGTGAATTTATGCTATAGTTCAGATAGCTTTCCCTACTTCATATATAACACTTTCATCTAAAAATTGCCATCAATTCACAAAAAATGTTTTAAGTTTAGAATGAAATAGCATATGAAATAAATGTTAATGACAAATAAAATTACTTGCCGAAATCTGGTCCATTGCAAAATTTAACTGAAAATCTATTTTAAATTTGCATTATTAGCACCGCTTAAAATTAGATACATTATGAACGCAAATGCATATAAGAGAGTGCCCGGTTTTTCTTTAAACATTGAAGAAATTCTAACGTACAAACTGTTGGAGTGTTGACACATTTTTAAGACTTTAACTAAAAGCGAGCATTAATTTCGATCAGCTTTGAGCTAAGGAAAAATGTTCTCTTAAAATAATTTACGTATTGATTACAAGTTGTTGCAATAACTATCATACCTACCTATCTTCAGTTGTGAACGCGTTTATGCAAATTCCAGACCATTCAAAATGTCCAAAGCGACAAATATCATGGTTGTAGATAACACAGAACTGACATCTGAAGCAAAGACTGCGAATAAGTGTACCGGTGTTAAACCCAGCCTACTCTGAAATTAATTCTTAAAATTGCACGTGGTTAAGGATATGTATGGGATACTGCATAGGAAATATCATTTGATTATTGCTATTAATTTTGAAAATATTAATGGTTATACTTTCGCATTGTCATAAAGTAGTGAGCGGGAGGTCTGGGGTGCAATTCCCACCAGGACTGTCCTCCCTGATTGAGATTTTCTCCAGGTTTTCCTCAGCCCTCATAAATGGCAAATGCCGGGGAGGTACCCTAAACTAAGGCCTGGAACGTTTCCTTCCTAAAAATAAAATAATACTCCTTCCTCAATATAACTTCTCATTTCATGTATCACCAGTGCTCACCGCCTGTGGTGTCTCAGTAGTGAAAGCGGACATTAAACACCATTCAAAAGAACCTCACTCTAAAACTGAAACACCATCCCCTGAGAAATTTGTGATGGTTCCAATCTTGAAGGAATTTTTCGATTGCTTTTTTAATTTGGTTTTCTACCGCAAATTCTGATATTTCATTTATATCATCAAATTAAAATTGTTCTATATTCCGTTTTTGCAGAATTTTGCAAAAATAATAGAATCTATAACACTGTCTATCAAGCATCGAAAAGTAGTAAACCGCTACTGGAATCAGACGTTAAGGCCACTGCTATGCCCACGTTCTACTCGGTGTCAACGTCTATGGTAAGACTCGTCTTGACGTTTATTTTTCCTCGGAGCTGTTGTGTCCCAAATTAATATTCTTGTAACTACTTCCATAGTAATCACTTTCTGTGTTTAACCAGTTAGTAGACGCTGTAATTATTGTTAGGGGACATTCCTTAGCCATAAGGCAAAAAAAAAAAAAAAAAAAAAAGCGACACTGTTTCTTAACAGTAAAACTTTACTTCTCACAGTATAGAAATTTCCTTTCTGTTAATGCTTTTATTTTGTATTCATTTTATACGTAGCAAGATTGACACTGAATGCATTTTATGTGTTAAACTTAACTAAAGTGGAACTGTTATTAATAGGAAATACCTTACAATAAACACTAACTACTAAAATTCATCAAAACTATGAATTAAAATGACGATGTTTCTGAATGGCCTCAGTGCTCCAGGGGTAACGTGTTTTCCCGCGGGACCAATGTTCGCGGGTTCAAATACGGCCGATGTCGATATGTTTTGTGGGACATATAAACCTTGAATGCAGATCTTTCGGAAGAAACTCAAAAGTCTTGGGTCCCGTGTCTTAGTTTTACGCCACGTTTACGTCATGAAAATGGTTCTTTGACAATTACCGGGCATTTCACGTCCAAGTAATTATTTAGCATCACACTAGATGACACTTTAAGTGAAGGGCTGACCACCTATCCTTCTGACATCTGTAGGTGATAGGTGTAACCAAATTCAAAATAGATTATATGATTTGTCGGGACCCGGAACAGGGTTTACGCCTAAGCCTTGTTAAGTCGAAAATGGCGATGATCTGTCGGGGGGAACTGTATAATTATTACTGTTAATTCGAACCTTGATATTGAGTAGATGCTCAAATTTGTAACGTTTTTTCGCTATGGAAAGTTTTACTTGAGATTAACAGAATTAAGAGTTTTATATTGTCTTGTATTATCCACAACTTTTCGCCAAATTTGGGGTAGTTTTTTAATTCCAAACCTGAAGATATTTAGTGGTTTGAAGTTAAAGAAGTAGGCAAGTCAAGTTTGAAGACATTTTAGCTATCAAAAGAGTTTCCTTGAAGATTGTTTCTATAAAAAGTGAGAATATGTGGGAAATCTCGGAGGAATAAACGGAATGTGGAATAAACTCCCTACCAAACTCCGGGATAGCTGCTTTAGGCATGTTAGTTGAATGCGGGCGTGCATTACCGTTTTGCAACAACACTTGATGCACTCTTCTCGATCGCTTGTCTTGAATTGCGGCCGCAATGTATGATTGTGGGGAGCAGTTCAAATACACCACACCGTCTTTGTTCCACCAAACGCATTATATTACCTTTTGTAGGTGGACAGTTTTTTGTTAGGGTTCAACCAACCCTTTCCCTTTTTTGATGCTGATATAAATTTGAAATTGAAATTTATTAATATGCTAAGAACAAATAGAAAAAATTCAAATACAAATTACCAGGGGGCCTCCAACTATCTGGCTCAAGCCATTTTAGGGTATGCACTCTCATAATTACAACAAATATAAATACAATAATTAGTTTTATTCCATCACCTTTATCTAAGTTCTAATATAATTAAACAAATACAATATTTCCATCCTGATTGCATCAGTCCCCAGTTCATCAGAAGCAGCCTACTGGAATTCCAGGGGACCAGGCCCCGACCCAATCCAATGTCCTAAATAAACGTTTTCCATTACTCTAACAATACCATTATTTTGTAGCTAGCTACAGCCCACACAAACTAATAATGACTCAATTTCTCAAATGCATTTCAAATTTAATAAAATTATAACCCATTCCCTATCATAATCACGTTTATCTACATCCTAATATGATTAATCAAATGAAATCCTTTAAATTAATTGATTTACTTCCCTTCTTAGTACGCAATTCCATTTATTTTTAACTTTGCTCAGGAATTCCCCTACATTCCTGCTATCTTTACTAAAGATTTTCATTAAGGCTGTTTTTCTATCTAATTTAAATCATTTCCCGTTTACAAACATTTTCCTCCAGAGTCCCATCACTTTACACTCAAACACTATATGTTCCTTATCCTTTCCCCAATAACAACCCTGGACAGGAATGGTCGACATTGCTTCATCTGTGACGAACAAGAAAAGTAGTGCAATTTATGAGACTTTCTCATGAAATACCAACATAACACAAACAAGTAATCGTGTTTTCCAGTTCGCGAGTTGACAGAGGTGTATCATTGTAGACTAAAGTGCTTAAACTGCCTTAATAAAAGTACAATGGTCCTGAACGTGGAGAAGTACTCGCGTCAAAGTTGCACCCTTTTGGAACGACAGAATAATTTTCTTGCCGTGTTTTCGCCGATAACACTCTCGCCATACACGGTACAAATGTTTAGAGCTGACTATGTTGCCTTAACTTCTGTATTAATTTCAAACGGAAGAATATGTCGGAAGTATTCAGTGTTTATCCACGACATTCCATTTTCTGTAGCCCCAAAATGGTATAACTTTCTTAAAATTTGCAAAATTCAAGACAAATTCACAAGTGTAACATTGTGGCTGAAAGTGACACACAGTAAACAAACTCCCAGCACCGCAGTGTTGTCATGTCAGAAACAAACGCTTTATTATAAAGTTCCGTATTACGCTTGAATATAAGATATGAAATATTTCCTTTTCGCTTGCAGTTTTCTGTCCTTTCACCCTGAAAGGACAAATATACATCGCTGACAGTATAAAGGTGATTTACGTCAACATTAATTAAACTCCTTAATCGCCTTGGCAACTCTCTACTAGCTATATGCGATGTTTAAAAGACTAAGAAAATCTACAGTTGAATGTTTAATTAACGTAACTAAATGCAATTAAAGACAATACGCCAAATTAGGCATAAAATAGGGCAAATCATTAAGCAGTTTTATTGAATTCCAGATCGCGAGCAACCCCTCTTCTCGCACAGAGTAAAGTGGCAAAATTGACAAATATGCTAGTTACCATGTTAACAGTATTTGAGAAATTGCTTTCGATAGAAGCCGTGAATTGCTAATTAATATAAGTTGTGTGTTTTTTACATTATTTAGTCTCATTCGTAAGTTATGGAGACAAGAACAAAGCAAAGAAAGAAAATATATTTCAAATAATGTTAATTAATGTAGTTTACTTTATTCTCTTCATTTTAACATCTTTCTTTAACTTTGATACTAAATGCTAAGAGCAGAGATATCTTTAAAAAAAATATTTTTACGTCGTATTTGTTCATAATATTTCCGATAAAATTTAATATTATTTGAATATACTTTCTATGATACCCTTTTATTGTTAGTTTATTAAACAAAATTTAACTTAACTGAAATACGGCATTTGAAAATAATATTACATGAAAAAGAAGCAATTATCGCTATAAATTGAAACGGAAATTATTCTGTTTCATTATTCAGTGAACAAGTACTGCCATTAGATACAATTTAAAGCACCTTTTTAAATAAATCGTTTTATTTGATATCTTGTTCCACATTTTAGTCTTTTATGTCGCTTTCAATCTCATCTGCATTCGCTTGTTCATTAAATGCAAGTCTTAGTTGAGTTTCAAGATTTTCATCTATCAGATAAGACCTTTTAGGATTAAAAATCCAATTTACTGCAGAAAAAAACTTCTCTCAGCAGAGGGAGACGACGGAAGAATGGTGATTACCTTTACTGCCAGCTTACTTAATATGGGCATTTCCCTTGAATATTTCTGGTAGAGGGATGAAGGAAGGGGTGACAAATTTTCCTCATCTCTATTTTTTATATTTCCTCCAATGGAACAAGAGAGCAGTTCAGCTGCAGTAAGGTTGGAAGGCAATTTCTTAAAAGTGGCTAGTAATTAATCTTAATGCCGAACTTCTTTCTGGAAGATTGCTGATGGACTTATATGTGGTCCACAGCAGTTGATGAACAGTTAAAGGAAGAAGCTAAACTTCTAAGACAAGGAGCTTATCAGAGTACGAAATACGTGTTTACGAAATTTCATAGCCATGTGAGCTAAGGCTTCGAGTTGAAGTTGAAGGGCTTTATTTTCAACTGATCTTTTAGGTTAGTGGCCACTCCTCTATATCCTACATTTTCTAGGTCAACTGTCCTCAACCAATGTATATAAAATACACGTTATATGAGTCAGAATCATGCTAAACAGAAAGGGGCATATATCTAGAATGACATGCTGTGTGCTTTCCAGTAATATCGTGTCTTAATACCTCAGGTTAGCGTTGTAGGAGGCTGAAAATAAGAGAGCTGGCATGCCATTGACTTATAGTTACAGTGATTCTCTGTAAAGTATACTTATCAATTATGAGTGAGCCTCATTGCATATGTGCTGGCATTATGCTCTCTGCCAGCAACCCACACCAAGCCCAGCTGTTTACTTCTTGTGTACATGATTTAAGTATAGATATCTAGTCTAAATATATTGGACATTTCACGCAATTTTGTTTTCAGCATTAACTACCAACAATAACGCCATACTCTTATATCTCTGATTTTGTTGCTTAAAATTCACTGGTGCAAAGGTCTGTACTTTCCCCTGCGTCTTCTGTATAGCGCAATAGAAGGAACAAACACAAAGAATCACATCTTCCTCCGGAAGATAAAAATTACCCTCAGGTTCCTACATTGCGTAGAAAAATGTTCCTTGTTTATGTTTCTCCTTTATTCACCTGCGCTAGGGTTTCTCAAGAGATCGCCAAATAATACACGTTTTCTGTTTATGTTTCAGGCGTGTATGACATTTACTTTGGATTTTTGTAGGTAATTAAGCTCTATGTTTTCAAAATGATTATATAGCTTTTGTATACCATTTGTAGAGTGGAGACAAATTTCATACGATAGGGGAAAATGCTAACATAAGAGCAATGCGCTTAATACAATTTTATGAGAGAAGTTACGATATTATACTAAGTGTGCATTTTATGTCTACCCTTAGCGTGTATTAGGGACAGTGAGATTGCAGTAAGTACATAATTAGAGTTCTTTTAAATACGTTCAAAGCTTTGCTGAAAATATGAGTATAATTACAGTATTTCCTATTTGTTTGTATTAGAATATGCTCTATCACAAGGTCATGCACTATTCCAATTACAAATGAAAGGTACATTAGTAATATTTTTTCAATCAATTTTGAAAAGCGCTCCGTTTTCTTTAAACATCACTGTATAGCATTACTGGAACGTCCTGACGAGAACTGGCATCAGAGATATGGTCACATGTCTTTTGCGGACAATCCACTAGCCTTCAGGGCCTAAAGTTATAGTATGGTTAGATACGGTTGTACGAGTTCAATGTGGAACGGTAATTATTGGCCCCACAGTTGGTCGCCAATTTGGAACGGTTATTATTTTGAGGGTTCCACTATAGGGGGGGATGATGGGTTCTCAGGGTACATTTGGACTGTTTTTAACGACTTGAAAGTCGTTAGGGGGGGGGGAAGGAGATTGTTCACTCTATTAATAAGTCCGGCACTGTTTGAACATTTACTTTATTTAATAACTCAGCAGGTTACTTCCTGACGGCTCGTAGCTGACCTCACTACACACTTAGACTGATTTTAGAAAATGATCTAGGCTGATTACTTTCGGATGACTCGGATATTTCTGACTCCGTATATTTCTTTCGCGTCTCTCGTATGATGTCCCTGTTTCTCTTGAATGTCTGAATCTCAATCTGCGAAGGTCTGAATGTGCGAGAGAATGTCTCCGTGAATGTCTGAATGTATGACTATGTGTCTACTGAGTGCCCCTCTGACTTCTGTACTCTAGTTTTTCTACTACATCGCCACGCCTTTCGATAAATTAAATTCCCTCGTATTTTATCTATTTCTGTGTTACATGTTCGTCATTGGCTATCCTAAAATTATTTATTGTTATCTAAGTTCTCCTGATTCGTTAACTTTTATCCGAAGACCATTGGCTAGAATTATTCTTTCCCCCCTGATCTAAGGTCTTCCCACGAACTTGAATTTTCCCAGAACAAGCTGTCGTAAATTTCGGCACTTTCCTTATATTCTGATTTCTATTGAAAATCTTTTGCCTTCCTTAGTTTGTAGATTCCTAAATGTTCCTAGAGATTAAGCACGTGTGGATGGGCTGTTTTTTCGGCTTTCCTGTAATAAAACATTTTCGTCTCCGTTCTGACATTTTCATTTTCTCTTAAATTATTGCTACCTCTGACTTTGTTAAATACTGTCCCGTTACGGCCACATGTTTCTCTTATTGTCAACTCCTAAGTATTTCCTTGGGTAGAAGGTTCGTGACCTAACAAAAGATAGTTTACCCTTTCTTCAGCCTTGTCTAAGGAGCGGCCAGCGATCGAGTCGTCAGGTATACTCTGTCTCTTTCTCACATATTTTACACAAGATGTATACAAAACCCTTTTGTATGTTACAAGTTACAAATTATTTCTATTCCTGTTATACCTATCTCAAAATGATTTTCTTATATATATATATATATACATAACAATTGTCCTTATCAAATATAATGCCTTTGTAAATATCGCTCTGCAGCCTTTAGATATTAAATTATTAAAGGCAGCATTATTTCCTGCTTCAAATGCCCCTGTAATTAGATTTTGTTGTGGTAACACAACAAAATATGATTACACAGTCCCGTGAGATTATTACTATCTCATTATTTGCAGAGTTATATTCGTATTATTCTTAATACAATATTTACACACTTGAATCGAATGAGTTTTCTATCTGTGACACATATATTTGCACTTCGAGCCTATTGTTCATTGTTTTTATTGTTGGCTCTGATATGAGTGTTATTTGGCCTTTGTGAGTTTAATTTATATTCTAAGCTTCTACATACAAACTTTGAAAATATATTTTTAAATGTTTATGGTATTATCTATTTAGCTCATACGCCTTGCACTTTTATTTTGTTTTTTTTTTTTTTACTTTTGCACATCTGTCTGCACTAAGCATGATTCACTGCACTTTTTTATTTATTTATTTATTTTTTATTCCACTTCACTTGCTTTTCACTTAGCACCTTTGTTCGCGTATCAACGCCACTGGTATAGCATCTTACCTTTTTTTTATATGAATTATACTCTAGCATGCGAATGTTTATTATTTACAATACCCTGAGTGTTTCTGCAAGTTAGCTTCCTTATAATCTATTCTTATATTATGTAAATTATCTTATTCAATTACTAATGCTAATTACAGTCTGAATACTGAAATTTTTGGTTGTTACTCAAATAAACAAGTCTATATCCTAGCTAATTTATTCAGTGAACTTTTGAAATTAATCCTTAAAAGTATTACATCACATATATTACATGAAATTTGTTACAATTACAGTTTATTCAAATGCATTTAACCCAATAGCTACACCTACATCATACCTAATTTAACGAAATTATTCATGACGGTCTGTTCTTCGATCATTATTTTTACCAAAAACATTTCAATAGCACAATCATATTGTTAAATTTTATTTTTGAATCATAACTTTATTAATTGACAACCAGGTCACTTGTAGTACGTAAAGAAATTATATTTGCAATCCGTTAGTAACTTTATATTTCAATAAGATACACATTGATGTATACCTTGCGTTTTCCAATTGATTTTAACTACATCACTTATTAATCATTGGTCATATATTTTTAAACTTCTAATTTGCTATCTAACTTCACTTTTAATCAATCATCCATTATACACTTTGTACGACACTTAATAACATTACAGGTAACATATAGGTTATTCTATTCGTATATCTATATGGGAGAATCTTCCATCCCATTTCACAGCGCAATTCACTACAGATTTTAATTACATTACTATTCATTAGATATCTTGGATCGTTTTATGAAGCTACCGTAGGTAAACAATACCTTACACGAGAATTATTCATCGACGACTTCGTTATTTTCTTTATCTACTTAATTCATTAATTCATTTTCTTCCCTTATTACCATTATTTATTATATATTTTTCATCTTTCTCGTTTCACTTTATTTCACTTCATTATTTGCCCTTTACTTTTAACAGTGGCATCATAATTAATATATTTCTTCTCGTTACTTGATTCACTTTTCTTTCTATTACCCCTATCTGCTTCCTTATTGAACGTCACCAAGATATATAACTTTAGCTTCTTATTCGTTTTAACTTTCTTTAGCATGCTTCTGCTTATTCGATTATTTCTTAAACTCTATAATTTCAATTATTTACTTTTCTCTAAGTTTCTTCCTGTAATGTTACTAATGTCTTATTAAGCTTTCATTTTATATTGAATTTCCTTTGGCCTGACTTGATTTATCTTATTTTGTTACTCTCCTAATTCAGTATTATTACAATATTATTACCTATTTCCCTATGTAAGGTCACTAATATGTTTTATTAAGCCTTCGTTTTATTTTGAATTTTCTTTCACTTGATTGCAATTATTTTATCTCTTTACCCTTTTAATTCACCATTATCTATTTTCCTGTATGGTTTCTTAGCGTTAATGTTTTATTTCCTGAAATTTACGCACCTAGCAATAAAAAATGTTTTTTTTGACATGATTACAATTACTTTATTTCTTTACTCATTTAGTTTATAATTATTTGTCTTTATATCTGGTTGCTTGGAGTTATTAACTTATTTTATTTTCGTCACATGTTTTCCTTTTGTACTGAATTTTCTTTGAGATTTTTGTAATTATTTAATTCTGTCCTGACACTATTCGTTTTCCGTAATTCGTTTTCCTACTAATTCATGTGTCCTATAATTAGCCTGCTTGCTTATTTCTATCCTTAATACTTTTTGTATTACAATATTTTTAAATTAATTAGCTATAAAATTATATTAGCTTTCCTATCTTATCTATCTTATGTTTACATTTATTTACATTCTCAACCTTATATCAATCAGCTTATTCATCCCACTTTCTTTTTACATTCTTGTATTGATTTCTCTTTGGGATCCGAGTTGAACGCTAATGCTCCATGGGGGTCTCCATTCGCGTGGCTCGGTCCTGAGTTCCGCTATTTGTTCTTTCGCGAATTCTGAGGGATTCAGAACACTTGTATTTATGCAATTTATTTCGGCTTGGGGTTTCACAATTTTTGCCTCAAAATATTTACCTAAATTTTTCTGAATCAAAGAGACTTGTGCCCCTGTCCCGTGATGTCTTTGGATCGATTCCTGATCACTAATTTGTTTTCCTTCTATTTTTTCTAGACACATTAACTGCTCCCGACTTCTACTTTCCTGGAGTTCTTTGTATCGCTCTCCTATTTCTAAGTTTGTTTCCTTATTACTTATCGTTTTTCCCTCTGGCTCTATTTGGCTATTGTCATTTATTTCCCCTAACTTCTCGCTATCGTCTTTCTCGGTCTCTATTTGTTGCCTATCACATGTAGGTTCCCCGGAATTTTCTTCTAATTCCATTTCTAATTCTATGCTCGTTTCTTTACCACTTATCGTTTTTCTCTCTAGTTCTAATGGACTATTGTCTATTTCCCCTAACTTCTCGTTATCGTCTTTCTCGGCCTCTATTTGCTGTCTATCAAATCTAAGTTCCCCGGAATTTTCTTCTAGTTCCCTTTCTACATCTATACAAGGCTCAACGTTTAATTCCTGGTTCTGCTCAATTTGTACATCTTCAGTTAAGTGGTTATTGAGTTCGCTAATGGCTTCTACCTGTGACGGCTTTATCTGCTCTGTATTCTCTTCTAGCCTTTCAAATCTATCAATTTGTTTTTTTAGTGATTGATTAATCCTCCCTTGCGTCTTTTCTAGCCTATCGCAAGATGGTCTAAATATATCACTTATTTCATTTTGTGATCGCTCTATCCTGTCTAACGTATTAAATAGTTCTCTCATCATGATTATTAGCCTATCATCCCTATCTTTACTACTCGGCCTTTTAGTGCATGCATTAACTTTACTTTCATTCCTTTGGTTTAAGTTCTTTTGATTATTTCCCTGCTCTATGACTATGGGCTTGTAAACTAACAATTTATTTTCTACTGTGTTTTCAGCCATTTTTGCCTATCACTTATTATTTACATAAATTACTAATGAAAATTTCTTGTACAAACAAATTATGCAGTTCAGTTTTTCTCTACCTTATTTTTGCTTTCTCGGTTGTCGGTCGCATGATGTTCTTGTAGTGATGTCCAGTTAGAAGTTCTCGTGGTGATGTCCAGTTACCAGCTCCGATGATGTTTGCTCCTGCTCGTAAACCTTGTGCTTACGGTCGGTCTCTCCGTGCTGTTGGCTGATCACCTGCTTGGGCTGCCCGCCGTCGCTCTCCATGTTGTCTCGGCCGCTCGCTTGTGTCCGGACGTCAAAGTTCCCTATGCTCTCGGGTTCTCCTCCTGGTCTGCGATGTTGAAGCTCTCTTCTTCCTCGTTCACGAATGCTGAATCCATACTTCCTTGCTCACGAATGCCGGTCTTTTCTTACTGTCCACGAAATGCCGAATCTACAATTCCCTGTCCACGTAAGCCCCACGTTGGGCGCCAATTTTGGAACGGTAATTATTGGCCCCACAGTTGGTCGCCAATTTGGAACGGTTATTATTTTGAGGGTTCCACTATAGGGGGGGATGATGGGTTCTCAGGGTACATTTGGACTGTTTTTAACGACTTGAAAGTCGTTAGGGGGGGAAGGAGATTGTTCACTCTATTAATAAGTCCGGCACTGTTTGAACATTTACTTTATTTAATAACTCAGCAGGTTACTTCCTGACGGCTCGTAGCTGACCTCACTACACACTTAGACTGATTTTAGAAAATGATCTAGGCTGATTACTTTCGGATGACTCGGATATTTCTGACTCCGTGTATTTCTTTCGCGTCTCTCGTATGATGTCCCTGTTTCTCTTGAATGTCTGAATCTCAATCTGCGAAGGTCTGAATGTGCGAGAGAATGTCTCCGTGAATGTCTGAATGTATGACTATGTGTCTACTGAGTGCCCCTCTGACTTCTATACTCTAGTTTTTCTACTACATCGCCACGCCTTTCGCTAAATTAAATTCCCTCGTATTTTATCTATTTCTGTGTTACATGTTCGTCATTGGCTATCCTAAAATTATTTATTGTTATCTAAGTTCTCCTGATTCGTTAACTTTTATCCGAAGACCATTGGCTAGAATTATTCTTTCCCCCCTGATCTAAGGTCTTCCCACGAACTTGAATTTTCCCAGAACAAGCTGTCGTAAATTTCGGCACTTTCCTTATATTCTGATTTCTATTGAAAATCTTTTGCCTTCCTTAGTTTGTAGATTCCTAAATGTTCCTAGAGATTAAGCACGTGTGGATGGGCTGTTTTTTCGGCTTTCCTGTAATAAAACATTTTCGTCTCCGTTCTGACATTTTCATTTTCTCTTAAATTATTGCTACCTCTGACTTTGTTAAATACTGTCCCGTTACGGCCACATGTTTCTCTTATTGTCAACTCCTAAGTATTTCCTTGGGTAGAAGGTTCGTGACCTAACAAAAGATAGTTTACCCTTTCTTCAGCCTTGTCTAAGGAGCGGCCAGCGATCGAGTCGTCAGGTATACTCTGTCTCTTTCTCACATATTTTACACAAGATGTATACAAAACCCTTTTGTATGTTACAAGTTACAAATTATTTCTATTCCTGTTATACCTATCTCAAAATGATTTTCTTATATATATATATACATAACAATTGTCCTTATCAAATATAATGCCTTTGTAAATATAGCTCTGCAGCCTTTAGATATTAAATTAATAAAGGCAGCATTATTTCCTGCTTCAAATGGTAGATATAATAGATGACCCTATCTTTAGATTCCTTGTTACAATACAGATAACTATATGTCTCATCTTGTTACATAATATTCTATCACTTTACCGCCATTGGTGACCGAGGTTGTTAAGGCTCAGACTCGTGAGTGGGAGGTCTGGGGTTTGAATCCCAGCAGGACCGTCCTCCCTGACTGAGGTTTTTTTCCAGTTTTCCCTAGTCCTCATAAATGTCAAATGCCGGGGAGGTACCCTAAGCTTATGCCTGGAACGTTTCCTTTCTTAAAAAAATCCTTTCCCAATATATCATTTCATGTCATATATGATCAGTGCTCACCGCCTGTGGTGCCTAGTAGTAAAAAACGGGCATTAAACACTATTAAAAAAATTCTGTCACTTCATATCACTGCTTTTTATATTTTATATATTTTATTTTCACTCTCATGCTATACATAGGATTACATGTGTATGATATTTGATTGCTACATCTTTTCTATTATTATTATTATTATTATTATTATTATTATTATTATTATTATTATTATTATTATTATTATTATTATTATTATGTTAATATTTTTCATTACTATTACAATGTACGTGCCGAGTTTCAAAGCGTATGAAATTAAATGCTAAAGAAGTCAAAATGGGGTACACATTTGCCTTGAAATGACTTCACACATGCTCCGCCAAGGAGGAAATCCCCATTTTCAATAGCATATGATCGGATTTTCTATATTTAATGCTACCAAATCTCCAAAATTTCAGATTTATTATATGACAGTATGACCTCCCCGTAAGGGGGGGGCGGCTTCGGTCTTGCTCTTCAGATGCTCCTGGTGCGGGCTCTGCGGACCCTGAGTACCCGTGGTACTTCTGACGTTACTAGAGGCAGCCGGTCCGGACTTGAAACGAGCCCCTCCCGCAAGGGAGTCGTCCGGATTGGGTTGGACTCGGCGTGGCAGTGGTCCCGGAACTCACGGGAAATTGAGTACTCACGACGGAGCGTGTCCCAGGGGAGTGCCGAAGGCGTGTACCCTGGGGGCAGGTTCGCCTGAATCGCTGTTGTTCGTGGGGAGGTGGTGGCTTCCTTAATGCTGGAATAACTCACCCCTTAAGTGAGTAGGCCAAGCTAGTATGGCCTATCCACCAGTGAAATACTGGCAGTTAGGTGCGCTCGGCTTCTGAAGCTAAGTTCACTTGGCGCGTCTGGGCGTCGCAAACGTCTGCAGCCGAGCTTCTAGTTTGCATTAGGACGTAATGCAAAAACCTACGGGATGCGCAGATCTCTGTGAAAAGATTGAGCAACTCAACATCCCACGGTAATGGGGAGGGATCCCCTTATAATATGACAGTATGCCACCAAACAACAGTTGCGTACCTTAGTCTAAAGCAACAGTTCCGAATCTACTTGTGCTCCTTGAAGAAACTGGAAGAATAAAGAAATAATCAGTTCTTAAAATTGTGAATTTTGTGCAGCGATGAGTTTTGTGTCTTTCAAATTCTAATAGAAATAATTGAGGTGCATACCTGACCTTCAGTAGGTAACAATGGAAGTCATTTCATGGGATAATTGTGTAGATGTGAAAGCAGACGGCGCGTAGGTCATGCCTGGAACGACGTCAGGTGTTATCCCAAAAATTAAACAAAAAACGAAGTAGTGTAACAGTAGCCAATGTCCTCCACATCCAAGCCCTTGCAGTGAAGAAGATGCCACCTTCCCTAAAAGGAGTTCTGGACGAAAGCGTGAAATTAATTAATTTTATTCAATCACGACCTAAGAATACCGGGCCATTCAAAGTGTTATGTGGTCACATGGGAGTTTGCATACATCTTTACTTCTTCACACAATAATAAGATAGTCAGCTCGAGGCAAAATTTGACTCGGCTCTTTGAAACGAGGGCTGAATCCAAAACCCACCTGACTGACAATGGATTCGTTTTGAGATGCAGGTTGTGTGACGAAGGCTGCCAAATAAAATTGGCATATTTAGATAACATTTTCCAGATAGTTAACAATTTAAGCTTCTCACATCAAGAAAAAGCAACTAAAGTATTTGACACCAGCGATTAGATGCAAATTAGATTCTACCCCAAATCAAGTTTTGGGTAGAATCAGTGAAAATTAGCAATTTTGACAGTTCCCCAATGGTAAAAGAATGTATAGAATAACTAGACTTAGACATACCTCGGGATATCTTATATGAGTTTCAAGTTCATCCACTAAGATTGCTTCAACAGTTATTTCCGGAAGAACTCCATTAAAAATCGAAAGAAACCTTTTGGTTTTTTTTATTTGTTTATTTACTGACGTTCTTTAACATCTCAGGTCATCAGCGACCCATTCAATTCAGGGAGTGAAACGGCCGACAAATTTTGCTCCGAAGCCTCTTCTTTCAGGCTTGGGGTTCTTTTTCGTGCCGTAAATGTACGACGCAGAACCCACGGCTTTACTTCCCTTCCGAAGGAAGCCATACTTAGGATTTTTACGCCCGAAAAAAATCCATCGGTCCTGGCCGGGTTTGAACCCGCGATCTTGGGTTTAGAAGGTAAGTATGGTTACCACTACACCATAACGACTGACTACCTTTTGAGTTGTAAACCCATTCTCTACTGTATCAGAAACTTCTCTGACAAGATAGCTATATGAATGCTTGGATTGCTTTGACATCAGATTCTAAGATAAAAGATAATTTTTTAAACGAAAATACTTCTGAATTCTTGTGTAAGTTAAAAGACGAATTTAATGTTTTTTTCTGATAAAACTAAAACCGTCCTTTTGCCCTTAGGAAACACTTGTTTATGCAGGTATTAAAACAAAACTCTGGTCTCATATCGACGAGGAGCCGAGACATGATGTCTGTCCCAAATTTAACCACACATTATTATATAAATCAATTCATCCCTCGCATCAGAATAGTTTTTTTACAGTCCCAAGTAACATTTTTAACATTAAAAACTGTTTTAAGTACGGGGATATATTATGGATCTACAATACTTTTAGTTCGTTTTAAAATATGTTGTCTCAATATGATTGTTGTTTATTTAATAGTGTATGTAGTTAAATACGAGTTGAAAATATTTTTGTAGTGAGGTAATAAAGCATGTTTCACATATTTAAAGCTTTAAATTACAAATGTTTGTCCTCTATCCTCAAATAGTATGTTCATACAATTTCTAGGTAAAAATTAGTGCTCCGTAATGACCTTTCCCACTGAAAAGGGCTCCATGACCTCAAAGTTTGGGAACCGCTCGTCTAGAGCAGTTGGCCTAAGGGCAAGCCGACAGAACGGGTTTTGAGTTCTGTGGAGTATGGTTCTTTTTCATTTTTATAATGAAGTATGTTCTTATGTATAGTGTAAAATAAAAAGAACAAATGTATTAAAAAGACTCAAAGTTAATAAAAATTATTCGCTTTTATTTTGCACCAGGGTCGTACCGGCTGCGCCTAAAAGGCATAGCTTTCGTCCGTTATTGCGTGATGTCATTTTGAACAGAAGTTGCAGTTGTCGGTGGCGTACTGCCTCCTTAGACACTTGATGCCTTACTTTAAAATGTAATACAGCACAGATTCCTTGTCTAAATCCCTCTATTATCCCAAAGTTTTAGTATCCTTTACAATATAAGCGTATACATGTTATCTCTAAACCTAAAGTACACCGTCACACCCAAGCCCTACAGTACGGATGGCCAAGTTCGCCAAGGCACGAACTCGTGAAAAGAAGTATGCGGATAAAAACCCAGCGAGACTATTTACTCTGACTGAAGTTTATTTTTCCAGGCTTTCTTCAGTTATCAAGCGCAAATTGGTGGGAAGGTACTACAAATGCTAAGTTTTTTTTTTCCTTACATATTATCTTGGAGAACAACAAGAAATGTTTAATAATAATAATAATAATAATAATAATAATAATAATAATAATAATCTGAGCAACAACGACAAGACAATGTGGTAACAACATATCTATCGTATTTATGTCGTTTTAAGCACTTTCACAATGATGTCGTATAATTCAAATTAGCTGTTACTGGAGTTTAGAAAATATTTTTAGTATACCTAGGCAGGGTGGACATGGCAGTCGGCAGCTGAGGGCGCACCATTTCGATACGGGGATTGACGGTACTATTGGCGGTGGGCAAAACAAATACCATTTGAGATAAATGTAACATTAACACATAGACGGATGGGGCTAAACGAATACATTTTTTATACCAGAATTATAAAGTTTTGGTCAAAATGGTTAATAAAGTGCTACATTATGATACTAGTTGCATAAAATTACCATAGTAACAGTTAGTCGGTGCTGGCGGTGTAGTGGTAACCATACTTGCCTCCTAACCCAACATCGCGAGCTCGATCCCGGCTAGGACCGATGACTTTTTTCGGGTGTAAAAATCCTAGATATAGCTTCCTTCGGAAGGGAAGTAAAGGCGTGTTGTACATTTGAGTCACGATAAAGGGCCTCAAGCTTGAAAAAAGAGGCCTTTGAGCAAAATTTGTCGGCCGTTTTCACGTCCTAATTTGAATGGGACGCTGATGACCTGAGATGTTAAAAGAGCGTCTATAAATAAAACAAATAGAAAAATCAAATAGTAACAACTATGTCATTAAATTATTTTCAAAGCTAAAACCCTATCCTCAAATGAATATTAAGTTGCGATAATATTGAGGAACAACTTATGTATTACTGAAAACAGAATCAATAATTCATATTCATTGCGGAAAACACAATTACAGAATTACAATTCATTTAATATTATTATAAATTTAATTAGTGTAATTTAATAAAACCAACATATATTGGTTATATATGCCAATATACTAAAATATCCTTAATATTATTACTGTTTCACAAATTAACGAATGTGTCCTATTCCTTTTGATAAGCATCATAAGATTATCTCGGTATCAGTGTCAATTCTGCTTTTTCAGTTTGAGCTAAAATTTCTAGCTGTAAACAAACTTTCGCTAACAACAATAACAATAGACAAACGAAGTAATTATCTCCATTATACAAATACGCCATAAGTATAATAAAAGAAATAGTAATTCATAAGAAAATTTGCATTAATATTATTTTAATTTATGAATATTTTGTTATAATTGTAGTACGCACAAAATACAAAATGATGTATACAATTATTGCATTCTAAAAGTTACGAAACTCGGTTCGCTTGTCTCTTAAGCACTTATTCGCGCAATAAAGGGTAACATTGTAAAGTAATACCATAATATACTATATTCAATTTAAAAATTACAAACGTGAATTGAAATATTTTAAAATTCTCAACATCGGCCCCGAGAAAAGCATTGTAGCAGTTTAAATAAAGTTCAAAAGATTCATTTATATTTAATACATCTTTTATATTTATATGACATTACTTAAGAATTGGACAAAGACTTTTTGAACACTATATTTTTACCCGGGTTAATACGGATACATGTGTGATGCAATTAATACGGCAAGTTTGCCATGACCGCCACGGGTGGCCGAGGTCATTACGGCGCGGACTCGTGAGCGAGAGGTCTGGGGTTCCAATCCCAGACCTCCATCACTGGGGAATTTTTCAGGTTTTCCTCAGTCCATATAAATGGCAAATGCCAGGGAGGTGTCCTAAACTTATGCCTGGGACGTAAAAATATTTTCCTCAAAATATCGTTTCATATATCTGGGCGCTAATGACCATAGTTGTTTTGCGCCCTTAAGCAATAATCATCTCATGTATCATCAGTGTCCACCGCCTGTGGTGCCTCAGTAGTAACAACAGACGTTAAACACATTGAAAAAATACATGCAATGGAAGTATATGAGCATATAACTTGAAAATTTACGGCGTTTTTTGGACACCGTCAACGTTTGCAGAATAAAGGAGGACAGTACCAACACCTCATTTGATAATTGGGTAAGTAATGACACAATCACCGGGGTCTAGCAATATAGTGTACAATACATATAAATAGCATTTTGATGCTCTTTTTATGTGTAGTACCTTTCCTTACATTTTCACAACAAAGGATTTTGCTTTTGTTTTGTTTACCTTTGTAATAATTTAATTTATTTCTTGTAAATGTCGCATTCATTTACACGATTCATTTATAGCAAATGAGAAGCATTTCTGGAACATGCAGCGATTTTTCAATATCTCCGCCATGAGGCACACAAACTGGAATACATCTAAAGTAGCGGGTAGCTACATAGGGGTCAGGGGTATTACAGCATCCCCTCTCTGGGTCTTCCACTATCTCGAGTTTAATGGTGTTTTAAAGTTTTTCAATTCTGCTATTGTATGGCAAAACATATGACATGTTAGTATTTTGCACTTGGCAAGCCCGAGGCTGCGTCCTATCCACCAATGACGCAAAGGATGTTAATGAGTAATGACATGTTGTGGACGAAGCACAAGTATCATTTGCACGGAAAACTTTGCCTTCCGGTATCCGGAAATTAGAAACAGGTCATTAACAACCAACTTGCTTTGTAATGCACATCGCCTTGTGTTGAGGTGTGCGATGTCAGATCTAAACAGAAACTTTACACCAGCGCTGAATGCGCAACATCTGCCACTGTTCTAAACACCGCCTTTTCACTGGAAAGCTACTCAGTTTTCGCTTCTGTTCTATTTATTTTTTCTTTGGTAGAGGTGGATGATGAGAACGGCTCCCGTATACCCATACCGTCAGCAGTTCAAAAAGTTTCATTGTCCCCAAGGTTGACACGATTCACGATCATTATGCCAGATAAGAACAGATAAAGAAAGCAGAGGACAATTATTTCTTATTTTGTGCAGAATGTTAAACATGCTGAAGAATGCGTCAAGTAAAATATTGAAGCCAAAGGGAATTACACATCGGCTCGTCAAGCAGTGCAGATGTTTCATACATCTGAAAACTTGCTTACACAAACTGCTATATTTATATCATTTATCTGTGAGCATGGTTTTCAGATTTTCATACCAAACGGGGCTTGAAATGTATCATTCATTATCTAAATTCTGTTGCCTATGTGTTGTTCCCACTTTTACATATCTACATTGACCAATGACGGCCATTCTGATTGGTTGTGATCAGGCCTTTGAATCCAGTACCATTCATATTAACGATTTCGGTGATGAGTTTTGGAACAATACTTAATGAGCTCTCTTCAATGTTTCAGTTGTCTACCAAAACACGTGTCAAGCATTCCGCCAATTACGGATTCCGATTCGACTTTTTTCTACTGAAATATTAACTATTTACATAACAGGAAGGCTACTCCTAAATTCTGCACTCCAAATATTCACTTATTTATTTTAAAAAATGAAAAAAGCTAGTAAGTTTTTTCGCCGAAAATATTTATTCATTTTATATCCTCTAGTTATTGCAAATACAAAACTGAAACTCCTTCGAGAAAGTTGTGACCACGCCACTGAACTCAAGCTATGAGAAAGTACCAGCTCACTGAAATATGCATCACTGGAAGAGATGCGAATTCCTTGCTGTGTTTTCGCTAACACAATTACTTCGGAGTTCTCAAGCTTAGGACCAATTACTGCGACAGAAGGCTGGCTGGCACTGTCCGTTTCCATTGCGAAGCGTTGCTTTGACAGCTAACTGAAATACCCAAGTGTATGCAGAAACGTCGCCAGATTAACAGTGTGCTATCACGCAGAAACACACCGAGTCAAATAACACAAACAGTACACGATAGACAAGACCAATTCAGTAAATATATTTTCTGATAATTGTGTCACATTTTCTCCCGCTTCTCTTTGTTTCCCAAATGCAATGGAAACCGATGTTTTCTGTTAAACACGTCTAGTCACATTGTAATATGAGGGGGGGGGAATACTACAATCAGTTATACTTTCATGTCAAAGAATAAAATGTCGCAGCACGAAATAAAAATACACATACATTATAGAAGATCTCACAGAATACCAATGCTACATTTTCAAAAAACTCTCTAATCAAACACAAATTTTATTAATATTTCTCAACAATATAAACAAAGGTCATAATATGTACTTTACTTTCAGTAATGTGAATACTTTATATATAGAAACGGTTATTAACCACAGAACTGGAAGTTTAAAGTGGGTATTCAGTGCTTTTGAAAGTGGTGTTAGTGTGAGAGAAGTAACTCGGAGAGTGCGGGATTTGTATCAACGCAGTACTTGACAATCATCACGCGTCCTTGGCATTTTCAGGGCCAGTTAGTGATGGATCTCGCTTGACGACTGCCTGCAATGTGTTTTCTGTAAAGTTTTATTACAACACGGTATGAGATATCAGTAACAAACGTAATTTTCTTAACAATCTTTTGATGATTGATGAAGCATGTTATCATTTAGCGGGATCCGCAAATAAACAAAACCTGCACTACTGGAGCCGAAAAACTACAGAATATTTCATGAACAGCCATTACATTCTGTTAAAGGACCATTTTGTTAGATAATCTTGAAGAATGATGAGACCATTAGAATGTCTGGTTCCAGCAACAAGTATATTTCTCATAGCTTGGAGATAGACCGTAATTGATTCTAACACCTGATCTCTCTCAGCCTCCAAGCCTTACAGTTTCAAATTTTTCAGATATTTGAAGGAATATTTCAGAGTTTTTTATTGTTCGCCAAGCTCTAAATTTAAGTAGCGTTTATGATACTTCTATTCACGAGATCTATTGTGCCTAATTTTCGGAGATAATTATTCATAAATAATAACACATTTACTTGCAAGTCTTGTGTAAACTGCAAGTAAATTATAATTTGTTTGAACATTTCTCGAATGGGTAGGATTTACGATCTACGATAAAGAGTTATAGCTTCAGTTTCTGTTTGGTATCAGGGGCAAAGATGGACAAGATATCTTAGATTAAATAATTGAGCAAAACAAAAACGATTTTGACGTATATTTTTTTTAAACTTTGGTACTGAAACATGATAAAATAATTATTATTTGAAATTATGTTAATTATATATGTGTGCGTGCGTGTGTGTGTGTATGTGTGTGTCTAAAACCGCCACGGGTAGCCGAGGTCACAAAAGAACACTTGTCCGCCCTCCCTGACTGAGGTTTTTTCCAGGTTTTACTCAGCGCTCTTAAATGGAAAATGCCCGGGAATTTCCCTAAACGTAGGCCTGGGCCGCCTGTGGTGTCTCGTAGTAAAAACGGGCGTTAAACACTATTAAAAAAATCATGGAAAGCAATTGTTATTGCTGGACAAATTTTGGCACAGCACACGTTACGCTATTCGTCAATCAGCTCACTTCAAACAAATTTTATACGTTATATCAAAGACCTGCGTACCCGCACACGTGTTACTTCTCGAGCAAAAATAGCTGGCTTCCATGCCTAAGGCATAGCCAAGCATTTTGTTCGCTGCATTCCTGAAGGGATTATTTTCTATTGTGAGATTTTTGCCAAGACTTGCTGTGTTCGGAGAAAGACGTGAGTTTTTCCTTACTTTCCTATAATATTACATGTTATCTCTTGAATGTTACTAAAATTTACATATTATACACTTTATGCTCAGTCTTAAACACTATACAGTCTTAATTATACATGAATTTTATCATCGAAGTTTCCTATACGCAGAAACCACAACATACCGGGAAAAAATCACAAAATCGTTGACAAAATTAGAAATATTTATTATCTCAATTACTCTGTAATAGATGGGGAGCCAGGGACAGCTTCAGCTTCTAAAGAAATAGCTCCAACTATGTTAGAAGAGGCTTCCAAGAGTAAGATATCATAATTTTTTAAACGATACTCTTTCTCACCGCACAGAACATTACACTCTACGACACTCAGAATTAAACATTACAGAAGTTATACGACTGTAAACATGTTTATTTTTACAGCATGAATCGACAGATATAACTCAAAATCCCTGAGATGCATAATATTTTTGGACGAGGGTTAAACGTCTACACTTTATAACAGCTACGTTGCAATAAGGAGATGCGATGGAAAAAGTTTTACTTTCTGTGAGCAAAATGTTAAATCGAAGCGTTAAAGCACATAGAGAATTACTTTGATATCCATACAAATGAAATATTCCAACGTTCTCGCTTCAGATGCGCGTCTCTTACGACAAACAATGTTAGCCTCTCATCGCCCATGACCTGGTTGTGCCGCCATTGACTTTATGCTTCTTTTTCCTGGCTCGCTTTTAGCAGTCGCAGCCGCTTCCCTTCACCGGATACAGATCTGCTGGACCGCACCACTATTTTGATGGGCTGAATGCAGGTAGATAAGTAAAAAGGTCGACCTGAGTTAAAATGACAGGGTAAACTCTGAAAATAAAACTCCAGTCACTAACGTCCAGATGTAAAAGTCGTTCTTTTTAGTTTAAGCATGTGCCATGTTTAATTATAGTATGAAATGAATTAAATTTAATATTTACAACTAGAAATACCACAATTTAATGTTTATATGCATACATGCTAGCAGTAGAATAATAATGTACTTCTGTCTAAGCAAACAGTTGTGAAAACCTAATATCTCATTTCAGAAGCTTATTACAAGTCGAAATACGTGTAGAATCCTTTCACGAGAAATTCGTACTCCCATCAATCAGTTCTATTCCCAATAGCAAACTCGAAATCTTCCCAACCTTTGCAATCTACATAAAATCGCGACGGTTTCGATGAGTAAAAAACACCTCGAAATCAAAAGAAATGAAAGAGAAGGCTCCGTGGCGAAATTCATTCCATAAGCAAAGGGAACAGAATAGTTAAGATCTCAATTTCTCAAGAAAGGCAGTTACTTAAGAATTACTGCAAGCAGTTCTGGAATACATTCTTGATTTCTTTATACCGCTATTAAATTCAAATTCATATATGCATTAATCACAGCTGCGTTAGAACGCCTTTATCTTCACAGAAGCAAACAAGGTAATATTGCAGACGATCAGAAGGAACAGAGGAGGAAAAAAAAAATGAAAAAGATTATCAACTTCTAACCAGTTTTCCATACTACGGGAAACCATTACTGACCGTATAGAAATTATACATAAACAATATAGCACTGTCTTAATGTATTAACTACACTTTCCGTTTTATACATAAATAAACTAATAAATACATTCAAGTAATGAATATAATATTTAAATGTCCCATGGCATATATTAGTTGTGTGAATTTTATTAAACAAAAACATAATTTAATGTACGTATTTGTGTCAATATTACTTATTAGTCAATATTATTTAAAGAATGAATGTTCATAATCGTAAATGTAATTTTTTCAATAGTATTTAATGCCCCATTTTTACTACTGAGGCATCACAGGCGGTGGACACTGGTGATACGTGAGATGAATTGATACGTATGGAAAGGTGTAAGTTTAGATACCTCCCCGGCATTTATTTATGAAGACTGAGGAAAACCTGGAAGAAATCTCAGTCAGGGTGGACGGTACTGGCGGGAATTGAACCTCAGACCTCACGCTCAATGCGTGGCTATAAGTAAATGTGTATGACAAATATTTAGGTGCAAACAAATAATAAACAATAGATATAACAACTTTGAAAAAGTACAACTTTTGTATTGTATTTGAATGAAAATGGCTGTTTTGTACAATTAGGATGTGCAGAAACCGGAGCCCAAATTCAACATTTTGTATTACCAACTATTTTTTCGGGAAATTAGATTGAAACTTCTATAAAACATTCAATATACTACGAATATAACTCTTTTTCGGTTATCGTGCAAAAATGTGAAAAAAAATGTATTATTTTACTTATATTTTGAAATATATTTTCTGGAAGATTTGCTTTCGAAAAATACACCAGAAATATCTTCATTTAGTCGCTAATATTAATCAGGTAACAAGTTTTTCTCTTTATGGTTACTCTATGACTCGTAACAATTGTTGTTTCTATTTGTCCATTAACAGATCTTTAAAAACACTATCTAGGAATTTGTGACCAGTACAATATATTCCTTTTTTAAATGCCTTTTTCGGTTTATTTTAACTTAAACTTGGTAACATATCTTTAAAATATTGGAAACCGCTACATATCCTGTCTAAGGCCTTCAAAAAATGTTGAACCATAACCCTATGCGAACCGGTGGCAGCAAAATGCTGTTCTTTTTATCTAATGGCGTATTTCTGACACTAAATTAATTCACGACTGAAAAACGCCCTACTGGCAACTCTTTAACTTTATAAACTTTCTCCTTTGGTAGACTGTCTCACTCGCACAGAAAGCATTAAACAGAAGTGGAGCCAGTTTAAAAATCACCTGCTTTATACGAACCAAGCTATACGTCCTGGTTTATTCAATAACAATGGTAAAAATTAATGTTTATATTTTTATTGATTTCTAACATAAACCTATCCGAAACATAAAAGAGAGACGGAGAGACAATAACCTTCATTTCATTGGAAATAAACTTGCTAATGCTACACATGGAAGCAAATGAACGTAATATTGATCAATGCTAATGATGCTTTGGATAGCATTCGAAGAAAGATGTTTCCCCTATATAATGGATATTTTTAGAAAAATTACAACAACCTCATAGATATAAAACATTGGATAGATAATGTAAAGTGACCGTTTTTCAAAACTCGATACATGCACAAAACGGCTTTTAAGGAAAAAAACTTTTTCTGCTTTATTACCTAGTTTTTTTTAACATACATTCTCCGACTTAAAGCAGTACTACTGCACTGCAAAACAAAAAGTTAAAGATAATATATCCAACTCAATTATGAGTCCTGAGCATTCCAAGTTGTTTCAAAACATAGATGGAGGTCCTTTTTTGCCAATTGGTTGTACAATAAGTTAAATTTTGTTATTGATTGTTAACGTTTATTGTTGTTTGGAATGTACAAATAGATTTATTATTATTATTATTATTATTATTATTATTATTATTATTATTATTATTATTAAATTGAATATGTAACAGGTTTTTATTTAATAGACTCAGTAAAAACATGTTTTGTAATACCGAAATTTTGTTAATTTCTATAAGGCGGGGAAGTTTTCTAATTACTTTATTGTTTCACTTTGTCATTGTCAATAATTTTAACCCTACATACTTTATGCTACGTTTAATTGTTTATTAAAATAAACTTGGAAATATCATAGTATTACATATACGATTATGTGCTGCTTAACTAAGTGAAGGATACAAAACCAAAATCACTATTTTCTTAAAACACTCATGATACAATCATTAATGTCTGTTTCAGGTTCCATTCATTTATCCGCATACCTGTCCTAGTACACCATTACAAACTTCCTTTCCATTTTTTTAGAATTTCAAAACATTTCAGTAAATTTTGAACATTCAATTTCTTTTCTTTGTTCACCATATTGGTCCTGAGAACCAATTTTCGTTTTGCAGGATTTATTCCCCAGGTTTAACAATATTAACCTCTACAGAAATAGCTGAATAAGTATTTTAAACTTGTACAGACGCACGTGGCCTTCTGTTGATGGCTTAGTATCTGAAATGACTCGCTGTGCATTCACCTTGAAAGGAGACTTCCTGAGTACAAGCAGTTTATCAAAGCTTGCACAAATGAGTTACAACAATGAATCAGCTGGTCCACGTTACATTTTACTGATTAAACATTTCGATGTATACTAAATAAGAAAATAAAAACATCTATCGACTTTTCTGTTAAGTGAGCGAGCGCATTTATCGAGTTTTGAAAAAAGCTGGTTATGTTCTTTAATCTCTACAAACGACTTGTAATATCTGCTTTCACAACATGGTGCGGCTGATGAATATTATGCGCATGGCATAAATAATTAAATTTCGTAAAATTTTGAATTTATTGAGTTTTGAGCAAAGGTTCTCATTTACAAAAAACACATTTCACTGAAGTACATACTTTTAATTATAAGCCATACAATTGTATACATTAATTTAAGATGTCAGTACAGTAAATAAGAACGTGTTTAATAATTTTAAATGGTTGGAGTGTACTTGATTGACTAATTCGTTAGGCTAAAATGGGTAGACAGATAGAATATTTTTATCTAATTATTTAAAATAAAAAGCACTGCAGGTCAGAGCAGTGAAGCTCTGCCTAGGTACAAGAGATGAAAAATGTCCACCGCATGGATCTGGAAGTGCTACCTAGGTACAAGAGATGAAAATGTTCCCTGTGAGGAGCTAGGAGTAATCAACAAAATTTGTCCTCTTCCTCTTCCCATCCAAGGTGTGGGTACTAATTTCCCCGTTCCGAAGCAACCATTTTCAGAGATACTGGTCTATCCATCTCTTCCTTGGGCGTCCTATTGATCCTCTTGGTTTGTATTGCAATACAACCTTAGCACCTTTTCCGTCCTATTCAGATTGGTTGAATTTCCTGAGTAATGTTGTTGGCGAATATAATACTTTCTGATGCGATCTCTTCCAGCCACCCCTACTAGTGATCTTAAAAATCTCATCTGATCTGTCTCAAGTCGTCGTTCTTCATTTTTTGTCAAGACCCATGTTTCACTACCATACATTAATACAGTAGTATTGAATTTTAATAGCATTTCTTTCCTCATTTGTTTTCTGAAATGCCTTTTAAACCTCCTATGGTGTAATTATATCTGTGAATTTTCGCTATCCTTAAATTGCTTATTTCACAGCCTAAACATTTAAAGAATCTCTCATTTGTTCTATAATCTGGTTCCGTGCAACCATCTTTGCTCTTCTCATATATTTTCCTTCAAAAGTTGTTGTTTTAGTTTTATCTATGGAGATTTGCATATTGTACTGTTCTGCAACGTCTGATTAACATCTAGACAGATATCTGGAGGTCATCTTCTGTGTGAGAAACTAAAGCATGGTCATCTAAATATATCATAGTTCATGGTTGTGTATTATTGCCGATTTTGACTCCTTTTGAGTTTCTCATTTTCCATTGTTTCACTATTTGATCTATATATATATATATTCCTGTCTACTCTGCCACATGCCTTTTTTAGTCAATAAACTATATGTATATCCGGAGATTAAATTCTACCCTTTTCTTAAATAATTTTTATAAAGTAGAAAATGCATCGGATGTAGATCTCCTTTTCCGAAAACATCATTGTTCTTCTTCTTATAATAGTTTAATGTTTATCTAGTCTGTTTTACATATTTGCGAATAGTTTTGATGCTGTACATAATAATGTCATTCCTCTATAGTTTTATATTTTTCTGGTGTTCCTTATTTATGTATATTTATTATAATGGCTGCCTTCCATTTGCTTGGCATATTTCCGTCTATTAACATTTCATTAATACATTCTATGTTTAGTTTATTGCCTCCATATTTTATTAACTCCACATGGATATTGTCGATTTCCTCACTTTTCCTATTTCTTGATTTTACTAATTATCCTTCAATTTTCATTAACTCGATTGCAGTGTTCACAACAGTAGTGTCTATATTTATCTTTTCCTCATCTTCTGTGTTTAATAGATCCTTAAAATATTCGTCATTTTTCTGTTGATATTGGATTTATTTGTACGTTATGTCTCTCGTCTGATTTGAGACTTTTGAAAATATTGTGATTTCCATTTCTACTAAAAATCTCCTCGAATTAATATAGATAATTAATATTTTTATCTCTAATTTTAAACATTTAATTGAATATAATTGTTCGTTGTTTTATAAATGTTACAAATATTTAATTGGTAGTGAGGTGTTTTCGTTTTTAAAGAAAGCAAGAATTAAAGATTTAAACTCCTTACAAAATCATAAAATACCTAATAATACTTTATCTGCTTAGCTTTCTTACAACAGCTCTTCTCATTTTATACTGTGGGTAATCATTTGGATATTTCGTGACTAGATATTCATGGCTACTCTTATTTGTGTTGAAACTCCTTCGTCCATATCTTTAACCCATGATTTTCCTTCAAATTTGTGGACGAGTACTGCTGAATCTGCATAACAGCAAGATAGAAGATGGAGACCATGGCTGTAATCTGAAGGTTTCTCACACTGATGTTGTCAGACGCGTGGATTTCAACATTCTCCTTACCTACCTCAAGCTTCATTGAACATGGCCCAGTGCAATTGAATTAGACGACTTAACATGCATTGCTTCTTCTCAGTTAACATTGTAAACGGGAGAAAAGGAGAGGACTTGAAATGATCAGTGCTGATGCAATTAAACCTCTCTACTCTCTTCCCCTCTAGCAGAAGAGAGGCAAAGTTCAAATTCATTTTACAAGTGAGGAACATGACGATGCGCCATTGTTCTCGAAAAGATATCGATTTCGGCATTGCAAAACTGTTGGACCACAATTGGCACTATTTTATTTCCGATGTTTGTAACCCTGTTACAGCGACGTGCGTGGTAACATGACCAGCTATCACTCTAGTAATATATGACAAACTTATTAACTGATGCGCTTCAATAGAGCACCACACATTTCTAAATGCTAGTGCAGTGGATCCTGTGCAATAACCGCGAACGATAGATCCTGTTGAAGTAGGTGAAGAAATTAAATGTAGCCAATTCCTCAGTGTTTATTGCTGCAATTGCTTCTTTTATATTGATTAGCATTTTTGACGTTTCTGACAGTACTTCTGTCAAATAATTTTTTCATCAAAATTGAGAAAACTAGCTGCATATGACCGTAGTCTTCATAACTTTCCTTTGAAATACCTTGTTTTGCACTTCAACAAGATCATTTACTGTAACAACAGAGAATCCATTTTCTTCACAAGTAATAATATGAACCAGAAACGGATTATATCTCATTCGCAAAATTAGAGAACAGCGTTCATATCCCCGACGTTTCTGATCCTTTGCTTAATTTATTTGAGACTCATTAGTCGAGCTTTCCTAATATGTGTTTTGATTATCTTCCGAATGAAGAAGATAAAGTGAGAGCAGTTTTAAAAGTACCGCAACTTATATCGAAATTACAGCGGGCCTACCCTCCTCCAGTTGCTGAGATTCCCTACAAAGCACGGGCGGCATCATTCTGTCTTCCAGGCAGTTTAAAGCGGGACTTTGACATAGTGGGGTAGTTGTGTTGTGTAGGAAATTCACTGCGTCGTCGTATATTCATCTTCTAGGTATACATCAGACAGAGAAAGTTGTATGGCACAACGAGACAGGAATTTAGGTGTGCATTTCTTGGTAACCCGGTTCAAAACGAAAAACAATATTAAATTTAATACAAAAGTTTAATAAAACAAGGTCTGTGAATGACTAGAAAAATATTTATGACGCTATGTGCTCACAGGATAAAAACTTTGTGAAATAAGAGCTTCCATTAAAAACCTCATTGCCTAGATCTTACGGTTTATGATGTTTATCTTTGGGGGACAATGAAAAATGGAGTATATTCAACTAACCCTCGCACACCAGAAGAACTTTAAGCAAACATTCGAAATGAAGTTAGGCCTGTTAGTGATGGGGAATTGATGCATATCACTGATAATTTACTAAGAAGATGTGGATTGTGTGTCAGGGAAAATGGGTAACATTTTTATTCTTACTGTAAGGAGGGTGAGTATCAAATTTTGTTATGTAATATGTTGTATTTAAGTTTTAAAATGAAGCTCTTGAGCGCCACAAGTCTACTCAAGAAAATACCGGCGACTACTCAGGGTCTAACCGACGACCGGCTAAACTATGTGTCGAAACTTTTAAACTGCTTTCACTGTATATTGTCACGCAGAACTTCCTGACAGTGATTTTTAATATACCTAACTAAACTGAAAGTAAGCATACATTTTCTGGTTCTCTACTGCAAGTGGTTTGAATAAAATTATACTGAATATGATTTATATGCTATGTATCTAAATACATTTTATAGAAACAAAAATGCCAAGTGCTCTCAAGCTGCAGTCCTTGGATTCCAGAGGACCGCGAAGCATTCCAAGGGACCCACAAAGCTTTAGCCTATTGTTGACAGTATATATTATTGAATGTATAGAATATAAAGAAAGTTTAAGCTGAAAATGTAGACCAGACAGAACGCTCATGGTTTTCCTGACAACAGCACGAGTGTAGACTACGGAAGACCTTTCTCAGAGATTTATTCCAGCTATTAAAGAAGGCCATGGAAGTATTAATGTCTCAATTTACTTGTGCGACAAATAATTTTGAACTCGTTATTTTAAAAACTAAATATAGAAACCGTTTCAAATAAGTAGAATCAGAACTGAAAAACCAATATCTTCTATTAAGCTGGATATTTCACTACCTGTAAGTTAAATGCAATATCATTTCGCTTAATCAAGAATCAATATTAACAGGTAATGTTGTAGTATCACATATTGTCAGATATTATTAATATTCATGAGTTTATACATGTTTAATGAAATATTATTACTCTGATTATTACTATTGAGTAAGGATACACTATAGCAAAAAGGAAATATTGAAAAACGTGCATTTATTTGCTTGCTTATATCTTTAAACCTTGAAATTCATTATGTCGTGATTGCAAAACATATACAGTTGCAAAGTTATTATTTTAAACTTTATAGTAAAACGTTACACATAATCCACGAGCAAGATGCAATGAGAAGATGGTCTACTGCTGGCCCAATGCTCAGGGATGTACTTAATATTCTTGCTCAAGCCCCGAAGGGTTCCAATATCTTTATACAACAGATCTGATCAGGGAAAGTTTCAGGTTTGCTGTAGTGGGATATGCTCAAAGAGTATTCTGTTGTCTGAAAAAACCTGTTTTCAGCATTGTTGCAAGAACTGTTGAAGGATTTAAAGCAAATGAACAGCTTCGCGTGTTTGTTTTCGTGTTTGTTTTTCAACAAACAAGTGGTCGATGTGGAACCTGAGAGGGTATTTATGGCATGCTCGATTGAACACAATTTGTTATGAATCATTGTCATTGTCACTCTCAGAGACAAAATCAGTATCAACAAGCAATTAATTTTCTACAGATAAACTTCTCATTTCACATGAGCGTTAGTGGTAATCTGAAATATAACTTGAAGTTTACACACGAGAGAACCTTCTGCGTTTGTCTAGATGCATTACTTGAGCAAGGGAAACAGTTTAAGGCGTGGTTTATTACTGTGAAACGTGGATGTACATAATTGAGTTGAAGGTAGGTTGAACGTATAATGGCTCGCCTTCTCGTGAAATACGAATGCGGTTTCAGCTGTTTATTTCTGTTGACTGTTGCTGGTAAACATTATAGCTGCAATGAAAGAGTTGAAATCTACATAAAACCAGTGGAAAAAATTGGGGAATGTTTTACGTTACTTTAAGTTTTGCTAAGGAGTTTACACGTCTTCTTATTACAGAAATGTGCATGCAAATAACGGAAAAAAAAATCTTTGGCGCTCTGTAAAAGCTTAAGACGGCAATGATAAATTAGAGACGTAAGCGTCTGGGTTAAAGATTAAGAATTTATAGAATGCAAAAATTGAATATAAAATCATAATCGTACAAAAATAAAGAGAGATATAAACTTCATGCTTAAAATACGCAAGTCAGAAACATAGGCGTAAAGCGACAGATATTAACGAAGTATATATTTAAACCGTTTATTTAGATGAATATTTTAATGTTACCAGGTATAATCACTACGCTTTGTATTCTGTAGAGGAACCATTATTTGTTAATACAGGAGACAGTGACTGCAAATACGGAAGTCCCTAGTACGAATACCGTAAAATTACTTGTCGGGGTAATAGTTTTTCTTAAGTTTTCTTATGTGAAAAGATAAATGCCCGGTAGTTTAAGCGTCGTGGATAATACATGCCTTCATTCCATCCAGTAAATTACTGCCAAGGGTGGCAGAGGTCGTTAAGGCGTGGACTCTAGACCGAGAGGTGTGGGGTTCGATTCCGGACCGTCCTCCTTCACGAAGGGTTTTCTCACTCCTCATAAATGGCAAATGCCAGGGAGGTACCCTAAACTTAGGCCTGGAACGTTTCCTTCCTTGAAAAAATCCTTTCCCAATATTTCATTTCATTTCACGTATCATCAACTTATTACAGGCTAATAGTGCGGCAGCGTTATTGATTACTGTGTGTTAGCGAAGTATTTTTCACTGTGGTGTATTGTATTTAAATGTTTCCATAGAAAAATAAAGTCTGCAGGAACAACCCCCATACTGTGAAGCAGCTAAAAGAAAATACCAGGACAGAAATTGAAAATCTGGAAGCAGAGCTGTTGCAAAAGAATGCAAATGTCATGAAAGTGTGACTGCAGAAGCACAGAAATGAAATGCACATGATGAATGAATGTGGGACTTGTACATCGACTGCCACGACTTTGCTGTCGTCCCCACTGATGTCTGAAGATAAGTAACATCATTTGAAAACGTGCATTTCCAATAAAATTGTACAATTAAATTACTTATAATGTTCAAGAAAATAGTCACTCCTAAAATACTAAACTATATGAAATTGAAATTTATTGAAAATGCTTAGAAAAACGCAAACTGCAAGGGATCTACCTATCTGGTCCAGGCCATTTTAGGTGTACCTCCTCGAGATTACAGAAATGTTAACACAATACTGATGTATACCAACTTATTATCTAAATTCTGAAAAAAAATATAAAATTTCCACCTTGATTGCATCAGACCCCAGTCCCCGGTTCATCAGCAGTAGCTTTCTGGAATTCCAGGGTGCTAGGCTCCAACCCAGGGGGGGGACTAAAATAAAAGATTTAATTTACTGTATCTATACCATTATTTTATCAGCAAGTTAAAGTCCCTACAAACTACCAATCCTTTTATTTCTAAAAAATCTACCATAATAAACTTTTAAATTTATAAAGTGCTGAGAAAAATTTAAATATAAACTACAATTGGCCTCCATCTATCTTAAGGTGTGACCCTTCACAATTACAATTGTTGAAACAATAATACATTTAACTAATATCTTTACCTAAATTATCGAAAGTTAAACAAAGTACATTTCCACATTGCGTTGCCACGGGTGGCCGAGGTCGTTAAGTCTCGGACTCGTGAGCGGGAAGTCTGGGTTCGAATACCGCCAGGACCGTCCTCCCTGACTGAGGTGTTTTTCCAGGTTTTCCTCAGTCCTCATAACTGGCAAATGTCGGGAAGGTACCCTAAACATAGGCCTGGAACGATTCCTTCCTTAAAAATAAACCCTTTCCCAATATATCATTTCATCTCATGTATCAGCAGTGTCCACCGCCTGTGGTGTCTCTGTAGCAAAAACGGGCGTTAAACACTATTCGTTCCATATTGCGTCAGTTTCCAGTCCTCGGTTCATCAAGGGCAACCTACTGGAATTCCAGGGGACTAGGCTCCGACACAACCCAAGGCACTAAAATAAATATTTCACTTACTCTACCTGTACCAATTATTTTATCAGCTAGTTACAATCCCTAAAAACTGCTTATTTCTTTATTTCTCAAATACCAACTTTATTCACCTTGTACAGGAATTTCCAATATCCCAAGCTCAATAATTCAATTAATTTAATACAATTTCACTCCCAAACGTCAGGACCGATGGATTTTTTCGGGCGTAAAAATCCTAAGTATGGCTTCCTTCGGAAGGGAAGTAAAGCCGTGGGTCCCGTGTCGTACATTTACGGCACGAAAAAGAACCTCAAGCCTGAAAGAGAGGCCTGTGAACAAAATTTGTTGGCCGTTTCACGCCCTGAGTTGAATGGGACGCTGATGACCTGAGATGTTAAAGAGCGTCCATAAATAAATCAATCAAAAAAAAAAAAAAACTCCCACACGTTCCCAAATAAATGACATTTTTCATAATCATACAGATATTCTTTATCATCTAAAATTTATCTAAATTACATATATTTTAACTCATCATTTCCATTTCATTTTTACTTTCCATAAAAACTCCCCTAATTTGGGCATCTACTCACAATTTTTAAATATCTTTCTCAATACAATTAATTCCTTTGTTCCTCATTAACCATTTCTTACTAATTAAACTTTCTCTCCAAACGTCTGTGGCTTTACATTGGGAATTTCATCTTCCTTCCCCCACAGAGAGACTACTACACTATATGTAAAAGACTGTAATAAACAGCAAACAAACACACCAACCTTACTATATAAATACCTTTTTACAGTATGAAAGATCAAACTAAACAAATTTCTCATAGTTTTGTGAAAATGGGACAAAATAAAGCCAATTAATTAACTTCGGGATCATCTTGCAGTTTTTGTTGAGCGCGGACGCTGATGGCGTCCTAACATGTTTCTAAATAGAAGACCCCGACGCCAATGCAGCCCCTCCCCTTGAGTTGTTCCAGCTACACAGAAAACCCTCCTCCATTCCAGACGCCGGGGCAGAAACATTTTCAAAGCAACAGCTCACCTCGGCCTGGCACTTTCAACGCCGTAACAGAATCAAAAGAATGAAAATGTGAGAGAAGAGAATACGTGGACTGTAAATATTTATTTCAGCACTCGCCTAAGTGACATGGGGAAACCATGAAAATACCCAAGGCTAGAATGATGGGCTCAACGTTTTGAAAACCCGCCTGAACTAAACTTTTCGGTTGCGTTCACAAATAATCAAGTATGTAATTGGATACCAATGAAGATAAAATCATCAATTTCGCTCAAAAGCAAAACAGTAACTATAAGTTCAAAGAGAAAAACTGTTCGCTACATATTCGTTCTAAGACAACATTTTTGTTTTATCTATGATGGCGTCATGCGCAACAGAACACTTTTTCTTCAGCTCTCGGCTAATGATGCCGAATCGGCAGAGCTCGGGAAACTTCGTAAACTGCTCTGGCAGACACCTCTTGCAGAAAGCGCGGTTTATTTGAATGTTGCTGCTGATTGTTACGTTTTTATCTAGTTATGAACAAGTTTGAATTTTAAAACTTTTTATAACATACTTTACTCTACTCTATGTATCAGGTAACTAAACTGATAGTAATTAGAAAAGCAGAAAATGATAAAACATTAAGAAAAAGTCACTTATTGATGCGTTACCTACTCTTAGCTCTGAAAGTTTACTCAGAGATAGAGAAATGGCAGCTATATTTTCACATAAAGCGCGTATACCACCTGATTTAAATCTTACATATTAATTTTTTCCCACACACACTCTTGTAGTTTGTTTCATCTGTTTCCCTGCATAACGTTACCTTCGATATTCAATATTTATTTTTATCACCTTCACTTGTCTTCTTGCAAAGCGATTGCAAGTGACGTTTTTTTCTTGGTGTTTTATCCTTTTCTGCTTTTCTAGTTACTTTTACTTTAGTTACATTGTTAACAGTGTTACATTATATATATGTATGTTGCTGACACTACTGAGAAAGTAAGACGTTTCATCATTGCACTCAAAAGTGAACTAAAGAAATCATGTTGTGTTTAATGTGTGCGGTTCATAGTAATTTTTGGATTATAATGAAAACTAGAAGCTGAATTTTATTGAAGTGCTGAAGTATTTTATAAACCAGTGTCATACAGGCCTAAATTTGAATTCATTTTTGAGAACTATTGTTACCTTTTTAATATACTCTTACGCAGTTACGGCTTGTTGGTGGGGCACAACTTATAAAAATAATGTTACATAGAATCCACGAGCGTGAATTTATCGCCCTAATCTGCAAAAATATATTGCCAGGCAAAAAAAAAAAAAAAAAAAAAAAAAAAAAAAAAAGGAAAAGGAAAAGGAAAAGGAAAAGGAAAATATAATCAAAACTAAATTTACTCACCGGCATTCATTTTTTATTTTACGTAAATTATTCACTACTGTTGCCAAAATAAATAATCTACCTTCACTTAAGTTTCTCGTGCATTTCCGATCTTTGTTATTAGTTTCGCTAAGTACTCTTGTTCAGAAACAAAAATTAAGTCAGCAATAAATAGAAATACTTTGGATGTAGCAGTATAGTTAAATAACTTGTCCGTACTTGGGGGGGGGGGGCCTTGACAGTGTATTAAGATATGTGCAAAAAATCGTTAAGAGACAGAAGTGGCAAAATAGTTGCAGATTTAATCTCATAACTATAAGCCTACTCTCACTAATCACTCACATTTATTCTTATTTATAATAATGCTGGTTCTTTTTAAAACGTAATGTTATTTACGGATACACTAGTTGAGTTGCCTTTATAGTGGAAGAGTTTCTTATACTCATAAGCCATTGGCGCGAGAGAACAGCTGGTGGGAAGTAATTACGTTAACCTCACAATAAATCGCTTAATGAAGTTCCTCTTGCAGGCGCTACGATAAGGAGGACAGGCTGAATGCGCATGTGCGTGGAAAGTCCACAGATTCTGCGTGCCCTTCGTGAAGCCTCACTGTGATACCCCTCTCATACCCTTGCCCACCATCTTCACAAAAACTCCTTTTAAAGCAAAACATTTAGCCCCGCTAATCCGGTCACAAGAAGAATGTGCCCTCACCCTTTCTCTTCACACATACACATACCACACAGCGCGCCTCTTTTGTATACTACACTGCAGGTATTGAAACACTCAGGGTTTGCGTCTATGAAATTCTATAATCGTTTTTGAGTTGACAATTTATGCAGAAATTATTTAAAGGCATTTATGGTTCAAAATTAAGGGAGAGTACGTGCCCTTGTGCCCTTTAGCGCGAACCGCCACTGCCTTTACGGTTAAAATATTCCAACGCGTAACACGCAATTATGAAATGTCACAATGATGAATTAAAGCTTTTTAGAAATGAAATAATTTACCGCCTTGTTGTACTTAAGATTAAAGTATACATTTTCTGGAGTATTGGCTTCATAAATGAAAAAAGTATTTTTTTTTTTTTTTTATTTAATGGAAACTGGCATTAATCTAGGCGAAGGTTATAGCAGAGAAGCCAGCGGGACAGAGGACTGTTCCATTATCAACATAACAGAGTCTGCATTTCGATTCTTTTCTTCGCTCAAAACTTCAATATAAACACATCTAAGTATCGGCTACTAAGTAATTTATTTTTTATCAAGTAAGAAACGCCGTTCATGCACACCTGACGCGTATGTAGGCTCAGCATGAGGGCATGACATTTGTAGCAACAAAAGTAATTATAGAAATTGAGGCAAATTTCGTAAAAGTAATCGTAGAGTGGATTGCGTTTATTTAAACTTTTCCCATTAGGAAATAAGCTTCTTTCAGGAGAGGTAACTGCTGAATGGATGTTACTACCTTCATCGTAATGGTCTTTCAGAGCTAACTTGAAAACGGAAACTATCACCACGCCAGGGGCTTTTGTTTCTCCACAGGGAAACTTAATTTTCCGTGAGTGCAAGGCGTTGTTTTCTCATAATACACTTTTCCTTTCCATCTGAGTTGCTTCACGTCTGTTTTCCGCTTCGTTCTAACCGAGACATGTTTTGAAGCCTGAGCACGGCGAGGTTGATAAGACATAATTTCTAGCGAATGCATCGCAGAAAATAAAATTTAATGGTTACGTTAGCAGAAAATTCGCATCGTTCGTAATACTAGTATGTGATCGTAAGCTTGTTTTCACCTCAGAGTCTACATCTGTTACGTCAAAATGCTCAAACAAATTGAATAAAAACTGAGTTTTGTGCTAGACTTTCCTTATGCTATACATTATTTCATTCAAGTATATTCACTAACCGTTTCATCCAATCAAAGTGATACGTTTTCTGAAGTGTCATCCACCGGTTTGGGCCTCGCTTTACACAAAACAGCACTCTCGGCAGTCGCTGGTAAATCACGATATTCACGGCTATGTTTCTGCTTACGTGGTCATCTTTCGACAACATGAATCATTCAATTTTTGTACACGAAACTCCCTTGCATGACGAGAAAATTGGTGTATGAATCCATGCTTCGACAATGAAAAATAATAAATGTGGATAAATACGTTCCGTAACATCCAATTACATAAATTTACCGGAATATCAGAATCATCTGCCTGCAATTCTTTACAATAGTCAGTTTATATGCTTCAAGTTTAAATTAAATCATTTTCTGAAGATGAACTGATGCCTAAAGAATACAAGAAATATGTGAATGTAGTAGGAATTTACAACCTACCCCTTCATTAAGCACATACATATTTTCATTGTAATTGTAGACACAATTGCAAGAACTTGAATCCGTTGAGGGGATATTACATCTGCTTCGCCGGAAGTTATCATTCTGAATGCCGATCCGCACGCTACCATGAAACGGACGACAAAACCATGAAAGAGTCGGTATATCTAATCTGATTTTCAGATGTGTCAGTGAAACCTGGATATTCACGTAGCAAGGTAGAAAAAGAATAGAAAAACAATTCAATTGAAATTTCTACAGTAGAAAAGAGGGAGAGATAGATGAAAAATGGAAAAAAAAAAAAAACCGTGAAGAACTACAAGTAAAGCAAATAATAGTAGAAATATAGGACTATCAGAAACTATGGTGCCACATATACAACGAATTCCACATTTAGCTTACATTTACCAAACACAGGGAAGACGACCCCCTTACACGTCGGTCCTGGTGGTGTAGTGCTAACCATACTTGACTCGTAAAACCAAGATCGCGGTTTCAATCCCGGCCATGGTCGATGGATTTTTTCGGAGGTAAAATATCCTAAGAAAGGGAGCAAAGCCATGGGTTCCATGTCGTAGATTTACGGCACGAAAAAGAACCTCAAATCTGAAAGAAGAGGTCTGTGAGCAAAATTTACCGGCTGTTTCACGCCTGAATTGAATGGGACGCTGGTGACCTGAGATGTTAAAAGAGCGTCCGTAAATAAACCAAATCATTTAAAACCCCCACACAAATGGAAACAATAGATTCTTTAATTCGGAACTGAATTACACCTAGCCTTGAGGTGAGAAGTAGATGAATTTTACTAATTTACACCTGTCCGTCTATCCCATATTATTTACGGTGCGTTTTAAAAATTACCTTTAATTGTAGCAAATGTTAAAACTTATACAGTGAGGTTATTTGCGATGCAAACCTCAGAGCGCGGCTACATACTGGGAAAAGCTATTTGTTGCCCCTTCCATGGAACTGTATTACAATATTGTTAAAATGAATTGCCATGCAAATTCTGTTACGCCTGCCCCATTTCACATTGTATTCTTGTAAAGTTACTTCAGTCACTTTCTCATACGTTAATTTCTTTGTGACTATGCACATTAATGGACTATTGTTAGAGGCTGTTGCGTTACGTTGCTGTTTTAGAAGTTTAGTCTAGTATTTCACTATTCTATGTCCAAACACTGTTTCCTCGATTCCTGTCCCACATTTATTGATTGCAAAGTTGCATAGGCGCAAACATTTCATATCAGGGGTAGCATCAACAGTTTAGGTACAATGAAGGGGTCGCCGAATAAAAAAAAATAGGGCGAAATACATAGTTGCCAAGTTTCAGTTGATTTTGTAGATTTGATTTACGGACGCTCTTTAACATCTCAGGTTATCAGCGTCCCATTCACTGCGTGAAAAGGCCCATAAATTTTGCTCAGAGGCCTTTTCTTTCATACTTGAGGATCTTTTACGTGCCGTAAATGTACGACACGAGACCCACGCCTTTACTTCCCTTCCGAAGGAAGCCATACTTAGAATTTTTAATATCCACAGTACCTGGCTGGAAATGAACCAGCGATCCTGGGTTTTCGAGGAAAATATAGTTATCACTAGATCAGCAGTACCGACCCAGGTTTCTGCACTATACAAAACTGTGGTTGTAACAATTTTTATATATGTTTTATATTTGGTTTCTTTCCTACCACGAATTAGAATTCAAAGTCAATATCGTAACTTCTCTAATTTCTGTATAATTTCTTCTGTCATCAGTGATTGTAGCACCTAAGTGTTAATTCTTGTCACATTCACTGCATTATTTTCAATAACTATATATTGTTTCTCTTCTGCTGTGTGGTTTATTCACGGACGCTCTTTAACAGCTCAGAGCATCAACGTTTCATTCTAATCAGGGTGTTATACGGCCGACAAAGTTTGCTCAGAGGCCTCTTTTTTCAGGCTTGAGGCTCTTTATCGTGCTGTAAATGTACGACACGGGACCCACGGCTTTACTTCCCTTCCGAAGGAAGCCATACTTAGGATTTTTACGCCCGAAAAAACATATCGTTCCTGGCCGGAATTGAACCCGCGATCTTGGGTTTAGAAGGCAAGTATGGTTGCCACTACACCACCAGCACCAACTCTCCTGCGGTAAGTACATAATTAGTTTTATTAAAGTTACATTTAAAACTCCACTTTTTATAATCTTCAACAAGTTTCCTATTCATGTATTCAACATCATAATATTTTCCGGCTATTATAATTTTATCATCTGCATACTGTAAACTATAAATAGTTTAAAAGTAGCATCCATTACAAATGCAATTAATGACATATTTTAACCGATCTGTTGCATTAAGCCGTGGAGGAAAATTAGAAATTAAATTCGGTATTTCAACAGAGATATAACGCATTATGGCGAGACCTAACCTTGTTTCAAGAGCCGTACGATTGGAGTGTTCTAGCATCCAGTATTTTCACTTGTCACCTTCTGCCATTAGTGAAAAGCGAGCCGTGGGCAGAAGGCGAGAAAAATCTCACACCTACAGAAGAATGGGAAAACTTGATGGAACGGGTTGACAGATGGGAGAGAGGGAAAAAAGGTCTTGACCATGAAGAGAGTTCAGGTCGGCCCTTGACGTCACGAACAGATGACAACTGGGCTGAGGCAGAACGCACTGATTAAAGAACACGGAAGGTTTACGGAATGAGTTTTCATCTGGTACGAATATGAACCAGAATAATGACAAGCATATCCACATTTTCATATACTCCTTGATGCTGCACTACTAAACACCACAGACAGGCAATGGAATGCTGTAGTGGTTTTAATAATAATAATAATAATAATAATAATAATAATAATAATAATAATAATAATAATAATAATTCCTAGTGAACGCAAAAACTAAAACAAATAATTGCTTAAATATAAACCAATATCAGGCTTGTATATGATGCATTCTAGCGATCACACCTGATTTCTGACGCGCTGAATGCACATTTGTGCTATATCAGTAAATGATGTATACATAGAAGTTCCTAAAATGGTATTTTGGACTGTTAAAATACTGTACTACCGCGTACGGTATACTGGCCATTACATGCATGGGTGAGACATAATTGACGATGAATAGAAAATGGACCGGTACTTCATCGTGTGTAAACCACATACATTGCCTATTGAAGAGATACCTTCTACTCAGTGAAAGGCATTTTCCCCTTTCTATTCTTCTTCTTTGTCAATACTGCATTCTAGAAAGCTGGTGACGTTACGTTCACATAACATATTATTTTGTTGTCTCTCCTGCGTTAGATGTTCGAACAAATTTGGCGGTCATAACTCCTGCCTGATGATCTCTGGGTTACGAATACAATTTCTGTTTTTGTCACTGGGTTTTTCCTTAACTGGGAAGCTCTCTCGTGGTTAGGTTAGTCAATCTAGGGGTCACTGTCACCTCCATCATCGAGGCAATGTAGTCGCCACTTCCAGCAGTGTTAATTTACACTCTCGCCAGGCTCAGGGAGGAGTTCGTGGTGGCGATAGAAAAACACATTTTACTCACACTGGCATCGTTGAAGCTAAGGATTTGCACAGGTTTCCTTTGTATTCGGATTCTAGACAAGACGTACAGAAAGAATAACCTCCAGAAATCCAAAATGTAGAACGAAATAAAGGAGTCTGACAGTTATATATATATATAAGGGTGTGCACAGACTCCGCTTGTAGTCGATACTGTTCCTCTTCAACTCGGTGAATCCAGGGCGGTATCTTCACCCTCCACAACCCAATGCGCTAAAGGTAACGTCCCTCTCCCATAAATTCGTAGTTTCTACCGTTGATTCCAGGAAGTTTTCACCAATTGCTCAAGTAAGGAAAGCAGCAGTGCCAGACACACGATTCCTCTTTGGTGCCAATCAGATGTTTCTTGAAGAGATGAAGAGGGAGTAAGGAAAGGGAAGCGAAGACTTTTGGTGGGATAGAACTGGGAAAATGGGAGAACTCCTTGAAAAAGACTTAAGAACATTATGTGCCTTGTAACTCTGAAGTGAGAATAGAGTGGATCATTGTCGCTAGTGGAACGACCTTCATTTCAACTATTTTTGCAGATACTAAAAGTCTACCATATAAATAATAAATATGAGCTGCGAGATATGCATAAGAACGAGCAATTCTGCAGTGGAAACACCCCAGTAGAAATTCAAAACTCAGCGGTGTGTGGATAAAGCAATGCAGGCACAATAGAGTTTCATCGGTTCCATTTCGAGAAGGAACTGTGTTGATTTGAACAGTCCATTTATTTGGACTCGCTTTCCCAGGCAGGGTGACCCTAGAAGTCGATGAACAGCTCCCATGCAGATTCAGTAGGTAAGGTTCTTTATTTCAATTGTGTGTGCTGTTTGAGTAATGCATCGGAGACTAAGTAAAAACCAAAACTACAATTTCCTTTGGTTTAATAAAAAAAATAACTTCTCATAATCGAATAACATCTCAGGAAATCTATAATTACTCTACGCAATATATTGTAAAATAATCAATAAATTCAAAACATCAGATATATTAGGATTAGTGCTGAACAACATAAATTCAAAACTTCAGATATATTAGGATTAGTGCTGAAGAGCAACATAAATTCAAAACTTCAGATATATTACGATTAGTGCTGGACACAACATAAATTCAAAACTTCAAATATATTAGAATTAGTGCTGGACAACAACATAAATTTAAAACTTCAGATATATTAGGATTAGTGCTAGACAACATAAATTAAAAATTTCAGATATATTAGGATTAGTGCTGGACAACAATATAAATTCAAAACTTCAGATATATTAGGATTAGTGCTGGACAACAACATAAATTCAAAACTTCAGATATATTAGCATTAGTGCTGCCCAACATAAATTCAAAACTTCAGATATATTAGGATTAGTGCTGAACAACATCATAATTTCAAAACTTCAGATATATTAGGATTAGTGCTGGACAGCAACATAAATTCAAAACTAGATATATTAGGATTAGTGCTGGACAACAACATAAATTCAAAACTTCAGATATATTAGGATTAGTGCTGGACAACAACATAAATTCAAAACTTCAGATATATTAACATTAGTGCTGGACAGCAACATAAATTCAAAACTAGATATATTAGGATTAGTGCTGGACAACAACATAAATTAAAACTTCAGATATATTAGGATTAGTGCTGGACAACAACATAAATTCAAAACTTCAGATATATTAGGATTAGTGCTGAACAACAACATAAATTCAAAACTTCAGATACATTAGGATTAGTGCTGGACAGCAACATAAATTCAAAACTTCAGATATATTAGGATTAGTGCTGGACAACAACATAAATTCAAAACTTCAAATACATTAGGATTAGTGCTGGACAACAACATAAATTCAAAACTTCAGATATATTAGGATTAGTGCTGGACAACAACATAAATTCAAAACTTCAGATATATTAGGATTAGTGCTGAACAACAACATAATTTCAACACTTCAGATATATTAGGATTAGTGCTGGACAGCAACATAAATTCAAAACTTCAGATATATTAGGATTAGTGCTGGACAACAACATAAATTCAAAACTTCAGATATATTAGCATTAGTGCTGGACAACATAAATTCAAAACTTCAGATATATTAGGATTAGTGCTGGACAACAACATAAATTGGAATACTACACAGTGTAGATACGTTTGCAGTTTTCAAGTTGCGAAAGCATTCTGCTAATTCAGCTCTATCCGCCTATTTACAAATAATACGGTTTATATTGCGCGGCTTTGATTTACAGAATGTGTGTATGTGTCGTATTTTGTTTTGCCTATCGTACATAGTTACCATGCGTTGGTGCACAACGATCGACTGCCTCTATCACGTAAAGCACAGTTAACAATAGGGACGGCTTGTGTCGACACTTTTGATGTTGTTCTACATAGAATTACACCATTGAAAGAGAGTGATATTATTAAAGAATGTATCACTATCCAAGTGAAACGTAAGTGTAAAGAATCGTGGTAATTCAAAGTACAAGAAATTTTGCAACAGATAGGAATAGAAAACTTATGGGTAAATAGGGAATGTCAAAACAGAGGATTGTGGAAAGAAATAAACCTAAAATTGGAAGATATTGAAAGATAAGAAATATTTGGTACTATGAGAGTGAAAAGATTTCATTCAGAGTTTATAGGATAATATAAATAGTGTGTGGTGGGTAAAATATGTAGAACAATATGATAAAGCAGGTCGGGATGGGTTTGAATGTTCTAGAACTGAGCTATGAATTTAAAAGGGCTAAGATATGATAAAGATGTAGAAAAAGTCCAATGTGTGGAGAAGGCGATACAGATTTTCATTGTTTAATATACCACAAGCAAACAAAGTTATGGGGAGAACAGGCGGGACAATCTAAAAGGAAGAATTTAGATGGGGAAGCTTTATTAGAAAGATTTTAACTGTAAACGGAGAGAAAAACTACTGGGAACTATTTGGCCAAAATTAGAAATAGATAACGATTAAGAGAAAAATAGAGGGAAACATAACTTTAAGTAGTACAAGGTCTGATAGGTAGGATAATACAGCAATAACTATGACAATCACCAATACACTAATAAACTCCAGTTTGTATATTGGGATCAGAATGTAAACAAGCAACTCTAGCAAGAAAATATCCAGAGGAAATAAGTAAGAATTGCATATTTTATGTTAGATCTTATTTTGTAACGAATTGATAAAGTATGTTTTTTGAGTGTAGTATATTATGTAGTGTGTTGGGAGACATTTTCAATAAATTTACATTTCAATTGTCCTGAAACCTAATCCGTACTTTCCATCTGAAGTGGCGACTAGCCGCAGCTAATATAGGTGTTTAACGAACAGCTGTTTAACGCAGAGGTTGTAGATTCATTAATAAAATGTTAAATGTAAATAAAATATACTTATTCTTTTCAAAATAGACATTACATTTGAGCATTTTTCACTGAAATAAAAGGTAACTATGCAGAACATCATACTAATTAAGGTGAGAAAATCGTGTTGTTTTACTCCGGGTTTTCGGTTTTGATTGTTTTTGGTGGTTTTTCAAACATTTTTAAGCACTCTTTTATTACTTTATTTTTTTAACCTAAATTCTTACTTAATGCTTAGCTGAGAAAGTACATCAACGTTTCTTATACAAAGACCTTTGGTTAAGGAACTGGAAAGCGTAGTTTAATTTTATAAATACCGTAAATGACAGATCCCTGAAATGTATTGTGTTTTCCGCCCTTTAGCGTAGTTTTACCATTACTCATACCCAATGATCGAGTTGGGAAAGCAGAGAAGAATATGGTAAATAAATGTTAGCAGTGTTTGGCAAAAATGACTATGAAATAAACCATTATCTCAGAGCAAATTTCCCTGCACATATACCACCTAGATTTGTTCATTTTCTTGTAGGCATTTTATCACATATGAACAGCCTAACATACACTGGAATAATTATTATTATAATAATAATAATAATAATAATAATAATAATAATAATAATAATAATAATAATAATAATAATAATAATAATAATAATAATAATAATAATAATAATAATAAATTTAAAAGCGATTTAAAAGTTTCCAGTGGTGAAAAAGTATAACTTCATGAATCCCTTGGTCAAAATTATTCAAAGGAATTGGATACAGCATCAAAATGTGTATTATTAGCGTGACCTTTACAGCCAGAAAATTATCGCAGTCTTTAATTCACAAGAGTTGGTAGTGCCAACATAATTGCCAACCCTGTGACTTAAACTTTAGCGTCAATATTAATAAATTGGGAATTAATATAAAATAGGAAATAATTATTAGGTTTTCAATGGTATACACATGCCCAATATCTCTTTAATTTAGTACAAAGTAGCAATAAATGTTCTCGGTTTGTATTCAAGACGGTACAATCAATTTCATGACATGTACACTCAGAATTATACCCGAATCACCCAACTTACCCCTACTGTATATACTGTAGATTTTATTTATTTTTATTTATTTGGTTTATTTAGGGACGCTCTTAACTTCTCAGGTCGTCAACGTCCTATTCAATTCAGGACATGAAACGGCTGATAAATTTTGCTCAGATGCCTATTCTTTCAGCCCTGGGGTTCTTTTACGTGCCGTAAATGTACGAATACTGTGCGTAAAGTGACACCCAAACAAATGGATAACGTGATATAAGACAGAGTGAGGCTAAACAGCTTAATGTTATCTTCTTGGAGAACGACTGGCTTTACTAAATGAGATCTGGAAAAGCATAAAAATGTAAGAGAAGCTCTGTAGTGTCGTACCAAAAAACTGGAAGGGAAATCTGCAAAGGACACTTCAGCGAGAATCCTGTAAGCCAATTCATTCCAAAGTGAAGATTAGTGAGTGGTCAAAGGAAACACTGGACCTTTGTTACTAAATTTAATTGCTTCGTTAACCCCTTTTTTGCTTAAGAGATTAAGAAGCAGGGAAAAATGAGCCTTCTGAAATAACTTTTTTGCGCATCCAATTATTTAGCAGTTAGGACGGTTGGTTCGCTTTTGAAGGATTACTCGTAAATAATCTTGCTATGTTTATGTGAGCTTCATCTTGGTTTAATCTGATTTTAATGTAACTTCTAAATGCTCAAATAAAATATATATTTCCCCTAAATACATTTAACATTAGAACCAAGCGAACTATCTTCGCGCAAAGAGTAATAATTGCCAATTTTGAACAAGATACAAATTAGTATCTTTTTAAAAGATTATTAAAAGTGCAATTTTTGTTATGAAAATTTACACATCAGAAATATAACACGTACTTTCCATAAGAGGGTTATAATTAGCAACCATAATGTCGATTTGTTTAATGTAACCACGACGAAGACAAGTACAAAAACAACAAATAATAATAATAATAATATTAATAACAATAATAATTTGTTTAATGATAAATGTATGCTGCATAGTAACATAAAGCAACACAAAGAAAAGGTCAGTCGCTATTAAGTTCGAGTAAAATTGAAAACCTTCTTATTAAGCGCCTTATTCAAAAAGTGCAAGTGAGAAGAAAAATGTTCGATTTAACTTTTCTATAGAATACAACAAATTAATTAATATATAGGAAAAAATGTTTTACTTTCTTTTTATTTACTCTTACTGTTATTAATTCTTCCTCTCTGTATATATTTCTTTCACTTTCACTATTTAAAATTTACTAAATAATTTATTCTTGTCTAATCCTTCTATTAATTTATCAACAGTGAACCTTCCGGATTGTTAGTTTTTATAATAGTTTGAGTAAATATACAGATGGTCAACATAAAGTGTTACAAGCTAATATCTCCTTACTGGACCAATAAAATTAATGCTGACTTTCGCTAAATTATTAGGAGAAAGGGACCTTTAAGCTTCATAGGCCCCCATCAAGGGTTTCGGGGAGTGGGGTGTAACTTGAAAAATTTAAATACATGTTCAAAATATTTTTTTCCAATATGGAATCTATGAAAGTTATGGGATTATAATATATTGTAGGGTTCAATGATACATTGTGTATCAAAATAAAATTAAAAAGATAGAAAAAAACCGGTTTCAAACCATGAAAAATATTAAACAGTTTAGAAGTTTTGATTGTCTTGCTCTCTTAGACAGAAACATGCCAAGTTTTAAGCAGAGGTAAACAAGCTTACAATGGTGGGTTACTGGAGAAAAAAATTATCAACTTGCATCAAAAGCGCTCAGTGAACGATGTGGGATGCAAATGTCAATTTATAGGCCGGAAGTACGGTTTCGTAACACGGAAATGCTGTGAATGTTATTAATGTTCTTGGCGCTGTAGCTGTAAATCAACGGGAATTTGCCAAAGACAGGGAAGATACGCCGCACTTCGGTACAGTGAGCCCTAAAGCAACAGAATACTTTGCATATCATATGCGCTTACATCAGAAAATCACACAAAGAGATTACCAGGCCCATGTAGCATTTTGTACATGGCTGCACAACGCAATTGATAAGAATGGTTCACTCTCCAACAACGTAACATTTTCAAAATTTTCGAATATTGGAATAAAGTTAATGAGCATTAGTGGGCATCTGTAACCGCCCAACGGATGATAACTGTGCCTTTTCAGCACCTACAGTCAAATAGAACTAAAAGGAATGCGTGAAACCTATGACTATTATAACCTCTACGCTGACAAATACTACGAAATAGGTCCCTAAAGAAATTAGATACTAAGTGTTTAAATATTAATGTAATTTTGAGCACTAAATAAAGGGATGAAATGTAATACATTGGATTATTATTATTATTATTATTATTATTATTATTATTATTATTATTATTCATACAGTATGTCTCGTTTAAAACATCCTTAACTTCCAAAATGTCATTTTAGTACAAAATTATTTCAGCAAGATCTGCTAATTTTTTACGACAAATTGCTCTAATTAAAAAGAGTTGGAAAGCAATTTTTTGAATTTTTTGACATTTTTTTAAAAAAAATATAATAATATTTAAATTTTCTGAATTATAGGATATGACTTTAATTGTGATATGTAGCCTAGAAGTAGTTTTTAAATATTTCAAAATACATTAGCGTAATTAAAAAACTCCTGAATTTGAAACAGTATAATATCTCTTGAATCAATAGAGCTAAAAGGTTCCGGTATTTACCATTCGCTAGAGGAATGTTTTGCTTTTGCCTATTCTAACGTAAATACTGTATATGGCGCTGGCATGCCATTGGTTTCAATTTGGAGTTCAGAGTGATTTTAAAGAATATTTTCTTTTATGGCAATTTTCTCAAAAATACATTGTCCTGCAGTTCTGCACCTCTAGAGAAAAAAGCTACTCCATCAACTGTCTTTACATTTTCTAGACATAAAAATGAAGCTACTAAAGCACAATAAAAGGTTATACTTAAGCAATTACGAATGTTTTGGTAAAAATGTTCACAAAAAACGGGCCCCCAATAAAAAGAAATTAAAATTTTTGTTCCAATGCATCAATTCCAATTATTCTGCTTCAGTATATACATAACATATGTCAAAATAAGCTGTCCAAATTTAAATCTTAAGGCGTTCTTCAATCCAAAAAGCCATGTATTGGGCGACTGGCGGGGTGCCCCTGCAATACTGCCTTCTACCAATGAAGTAGCAAGACGGAGGTAGAGCAAGCAGAGGTCGTTACGACAGCTCATGGCCCAATCTCGGGTTATAGAGCCATAGAAGTAGAAGAATCCTGGCTTTAATGGTTCTGATAATTTAACACTGGTAGCTTAGGGCCTTTCAACTCCCCTTTCAAATTTAGAAGTTAGCCCCCTGAGCCCCATGATGGGGCCCTCTGAAATGTTGCCCATAAAACTATCGTAAAGGCCTCTTCCTGCGAAAGGTTTTGAAAAAGTAAGCATTTAGTTAGATGGATTCATTTAAAACACATTAGTTAGTAATAATTAATGTGTATAATGTTTATACACAAAATAGTGCGTGTTAAAATTAAATAAACTTAATTACACACATTAATGCAATTTAAAATATCAAAAGATAATGTCCCACGAAGACATGATAAAAACGCATCAAATGCTACAAGCTTCTGTTAAAAGTGTTGAAGCACAGATGATTTGGGTGAGCCAGTTGTCTCTTATCCAAACTATTAGGTAGTTTACTTTACGTCACGATAGTTTCCATAAACTTGCAGTTAGAATGAAGTTTGGGTCTATTTTAAATTGAAACAAAACGAGCACATATTTTACAATATCTTATTGGACTAACTTAAAATGAGAGCACATATAGGTGTTTGTTTATACTCAAGGAACATATCAGTTGAGCGCACTTATTCCTTACATGCTTGACACACTTCAGTTATGTGCTTTGTACAATTGTTTAGAAGGATATTGTAAGGCATTAATTATTACAATCTGCAGATGCATGATTCAGACGATAAAACCATACACATCTTTGCTATGTTTACATCGCAACTTAGTAATAATTTCATCTTTTGTATAAATATGTTCAAATGTCTGTGTAGAATTTTATCAGGCCTGCTTTAAAAACTGCTCTTCTTTGGTTTCCCCGTCTAAAATAATTCCCCTGACTTCTTGCAGATGGAATGCTCTTTGAGAAATAGGAGGGAAGGCTTTCAAATATACGTGGGGCAGCAAATATACCAGTTTTGCGGATTTCCCATAAATCGGGTGACATATAATGCCCTCTTATCCAAAGAGATTTTGCACTTACTAAAGAAATTGATGAGGGCTCTGAGTTTCTTCTTGGTATATTTCGCAACCACTGCTGTCTGTTTAATAGGATCTCCTTCCTTCAGTGTGCTGTTATGATTTGTGTTATATTCAGGCACAGAGCCTTTCCTGTACATTTTAAAATAAAATATTAATGTTACACTTTTGATAAGACAGAATATATTATTCTGCACTTTTCGATAAAAGAGTATAATTTGAAATTAGGTGCATACCTCGGTATATTATAGTAAACCCCAGACTCCTGCTTTAAATAGGGTAGCGTTTAAAGACCTGATTTTGATATCTCTTCGCACTATTTCCTTATGCTGTATGGTGAGTAAAACGCGTGTTTTGAGTTTGAAGTGAAGCAGTGAGCCTATCAACATAGTTACGAAAAGTTGATGCCTCATAACCGAAGATGATCAACTGTATATATGGTCAGTTGAAATGTGGTTTGTGATCGGTAGCGTTGACAACTATCTCATCGTTGTTGATTTTATTACCGCTTTACGTATTCCTTGTAATTACTTAGTGAAATGTATTGCAGTTAACGACCGAGAAATGTGTTTTTGTGTCACAATATTTGGGAAATACAAAAGGAACGTGGAATTTTACTATATGTCCTATTTGAATCCGGTTTTATATGGATTAAAATGCATTAGTTGAGTGGATTTATGCATACTTAATATGCTAATTGAGGAATAGTTTTGAATCGATAGCTTATTTCATCAAGCAGTTTACTGGTTTTGGCTTCTTATCATCAAAAACGCATTGGATTTGAACTTTGTTAACCATTCTGAAAATTGCACCTCCCGTTAGAGATGTCACTTCTGGGAATTTATCAGGGAATTCTCTCCTATAGCACGTGTACTGATTCTTTAGTGCACAACGGTCATAAATATAGATTGTTTGTTGTATCATAATTAACAATACACATAGATAGTTGAAAGTCTAACACGCACTTCATATAGAAATGCAATTGAAACAATTAGCGTGATAAAAACAACTGAGCAAGGTCAATTGTCTGCGGAAACATTAACTCCAACTTTACCGGGTATCGCATGCCCACGGTGTCCTTGAACGTTCTACAGAGCGTTCCTTATATTGCCGGGCAGCGGATCGCGTGCTCCGTGCACTGTCATTTTACACTGGGGGTTTTCCGTTCTAAAACTCCCGCGTTACTTACTCATGAGTGATAATAACGTGCACTATAATGACGCTTACCTTGTAATAAGGAGAGCCCATCTGCATTCAGACATTCCTGGCATCTTCGGATGCAATTTACATTCAATGCATAAGTTATTCTGCGCATTGTTCATAATTTACGTTTTTATATTGTCCTTAAGGTCGTATATCGTGTGGGGATTGTTCCTATTTAAATGAAACATGCCTCATTTGACGTGTGCGTCAACGATATTATGTATAATCCAGTTACAGAAATTTATTCGTTTTTCGTCGTCATGAGGTTGTAATCATGAACTTTAGTCACTCTGTAGGGTTTCAATTTTAAAGGTTTAGCAGCTCTAGGAACAGAGGTTTTTGAAACACCTTACTGTGCAACACGTCTTAGAGACTTCTTTGGAGAGCGTTCGAATGATGCACCCATTTCGTAAATTTTTCCTTCGTTAAAACATTTCTTTTTCGCTTCTTAGGTTTATCGTTTAACGATTGCATTGTCCTAAACTTATTAACCAGACATCTAACAGTTTCTCTACTTGCAAATTTCTCCTGAAACTGTCTACACATCCTTTTTACATGATTCGGTTTTCACGTATGTATCATACATAAAAATTCTTTGTTCAAACAAGACTTTTTCTGTATGCATTTCAGCGAACCAATAAGAATAATCTAATGTAATTCACACACAATACAGATGTCTTGAACAAACTTTCCCTTTTGAGATGCATAATGCACTAACTCTAGTCTTCACAACTCGAACAGAAGGCAGCAACTGACACAGTATAACACAGCTAGTAAACGTAGTCTTGAGGGGGTCATTCACCGCTAGTGCACTACTGTAATAATATCGAGGTCACTGCAGTGCAAGCTAACCACGCATATACCGATCTATTTCCCGGCTATAAATGGAACGCATGGTATTACATTTGTTCTTTCACGCATTTTATAAATTGGACACACTCTCGATAAATTTATGTCTTTATATTAAATTTGACCAAGTTTTGTGGTAATAATTTAAAACAAAATGTAATGAGGTTATGGAACATCCTTTAAAGTCAACACTTGTGGCTGTTTTTCCGGCTTTCAGCGAAACTCATGAGCAACGCCCTAGCTAATGCTTTTGGAAGCTAAGCCTTCATTTTGTATTTTGTATAAGTATAATTTTATCCACATTTATTTCGTTGAGAATTGTATCATCAGTTGACTGGAAATACAACAAAAGTGCAGCGGATTTGTGTGGAGGTTTTCAAATGAGGAAGTGGCGCACTTAACACATAGGTCTTTGTACCTCGTCACTTAACTCCTGCCTGGGAGTCAGAGTACTTCAGTGCTTGTTACGGATGCGGCAGTAGCTCTGAGAACTATTATGAAATTAATTGCCTTCTTTATGTGGGTACCGAGGTACTAAAAAGAAGGAAAGAGAGAGAGGATTCTCAAGTATCGTGGACTATACAAACTACCTCTGAGCATCCCTATACATATTCAACAACCCCTTGGCCTTGACGCTTCCACCTCGAGCACCATTACCATCACCGTCTCTTGAGGCAATGCTGTTGCATACGCGTTTGTTTACAAGAGATTTGTCAGCGTGGTCAAAGCATTCACGCCAAACGCGTTACTAAGTCACTGATAATTGCAATTTCGTTCCACATCATTCTTCATGCTACCATCAGCCTTTCCTTTTCCTTATTTTCCTCTAGCTCGACAAAATGAACTAAAAGTCCTTAAAGACTTCATTTATTGTCATTCTCTTAAAAGAAATTGAATGAACTTGTCGCTGTGCCTCACGCAGACAAATAAGGCGTTTCTAAGCCAACAATTTACACTATTTTTCTTTTTGAAAACCTTACAAGTCGGTAATGAAGTTCAAAATCTTTCAAAATATCCTCTAGGGAGACGTGACTCGTTTTCCATTTATCTAAACTCTACCTCTTTGGGTGCCTTCTAATAACTACAGAAGACTCTGTTATGACTGAATAATAATCCTAGGGCAGTGATACGGTTTCATGTTCTTTCTGTTATTCTTTCTCCTATCCACTACCTCTGACAATGTTCCCTTATTCGTCGTTTTAGGCATCCCTCCCAATTTATTTTATATATTTTTATTCTAGTCTATCATATAAAAATATTATTTTTTCCTGCTTTTTAATTATCTAAGTGGAACGAAACTTCCTAATAAGATTCTCGCCGTTGACGTGTTGTTTGATGGAAAAAAATAACTTAATGTTTTGTAATAAATAATGCATCGGGATTCATACATTACGATTGTAATAATTTATAGACAAACAGAAATAGAACAAATAATTTGCAATTTTTTCGCGAGTAGAATCACAATGATGAAAATTTACCAGAAAAAATTTATGTGAGTAATTTAGAGGCACACAATATTAGATTTAGCATCATTGAGCATGAGAATTAGGGAGATCTGGAATGGGGTCCACCCAGCCTCGTGAGTACAATTGAGGAGCTGCCTGATGGAGAGGTGGCACCCTCCGGTCACGAAAGCCGCGTGATAGGCAACCGGCGGCATGTTGTTCACATGCCCTCTATCAATGAAGGTAGAGGATACAGAGGTTGCCGCGACAGTCCAGGCTCACCCAGGGGCTGTACAGGGACAAAGGATCATTGAACATAATATTCTTCTCATACCGTTAATGTTAACAAAGATTGAAAAAAGTGAGCAACGCAATTTATGAATTTGTTTTCATTGTAAGGTTATGCAAACAAACGCATACTGCGTATCTGCAAATAGTGCATTCTAAGTATGTAAGTATACCGTAGAAATGCTCACTGGTCGGAGCATTTAAACTTGGTACTCATGAAGATGTACGTCAGAACTCAATACCAAAAGCTCGCTTGTACCAAGATAAATGCTAAAAATAACTTGAGGATACGGGAAATGCTATCCCTGTCTGTCGGGAAGAATGCATACAACGGACAGCTTAAGCAACGTCGCCGCATATTTCGAGATAGAATATTTATTTTCTCGAAAACACTAAGAGTTATTATTGAGCTTATTAAGCTCCACTATTAATTTATTTATGTCACCGAGTTCCGTTTCATTCTGCATGAGATGCGGGCATGGAGGGCACCTACAATAACAGATGAGGATGGGCAGAGAATATGTGCGTATTGTGGACACATAGAAAACCGGCAACACATTCTAATAGATTGCCCAGGTACCGAAGAGTGAACGTTGAATGTACTCGCAGCTAAGTGAACAGGATAGGTTAGCATATTGAAGTTTGTTTGCACAGTAAGACGAGTGGCCAAGGCTTGGTTAATTTTTTTTGCAAAGTGTGTGGAATTAGGAATGAATGAATGAATGAATGAATGAATGGTGTTTAACGCCCGTTTTTGCTACTAAGGCACCACAGGCGATGGACACTAATGATACATGAGATGAAATTATATATTGGGAAAGGATTTATTTTTAAGGAAGGAATCGTTCCAGGCCTGAAGTTTAGGGCATTTCCCCGGCATTTGCCATTTATAAGGACAGGAGAACCTGGAAAAAACCTCAGTCAGGGAGGACGTTCCTGGCGGTATTCGAACCCAGACCTCCCGCTCACGAGTCCGCGCCTTAACGACCTCAGCCACCCGCGGCGGTGTGGAATTAGGAGCGCTATATATATATATATATATATATATATATATATAATGGGTCATCGAGAAGTCACTCTGCATTTCTCGTGTAACCATGATTCCCCTAGCGACGGGCTATCAGGTGGCAACACTGGCGAAAGTATGTTTATAATGTTCCGCTAATTAAGAAAACTGTTACTTTCGCGTATGCACTTCATGAACGGTAACGCAGATAAATAAATAATATGAAACTAACCTGTGTAAAGAAGATGTTGAAAATGTGTGCCATTTTCTTGAAAATGCAAATTCTCACCAGTTTTTCGTCTGTTAAGACACTCGCTCCACCACTCCTCGCAGCATCTTGCAATGAACATGTCTCCCGAAATTCATTATTGAAATCACGCACAGTACCTCGATGTGGTGGATTTGAATTTGGAAACTTAGCAATGAAATGTTATTTACCTTTCACTTTGTAATTTCCACGTTCGTAAAAACTTTTTCCTCTAGAAACATTCGTTTTTTTTTTATAGAGCACATCAATTGGTGTTTCACTTAACACACACCACCTTCACTTACAAGTCACAACTAACAACAAAGAACCTTACTTAGCAGCTGGCATTTTACACTTGACGTTACAAGCAGGACTAAAAGCACTAGCGTTCCTCTTGCTGCCTTGCTGCTGCAACGTCGGAGAGGTTGGCCAGTCCCGAGCGACAGCGGAGGGAGCCGAAGGTAGTCGCTTGAACAGCCATAGCTAGATAATAAGGCTTGGTGAACAACGGCACGATAGCTCAGGCGGTTAGAGCGTCAGGCTGTAGCTGTGAAGATGGTGGTTTCGAATTCTACTGTCCCCGCGATTTTTTTCTGCCGGAGTTAAAGGAGATTTGCTTCAATTATAATGGCTTACTCAGTAACATATCACGCACAGAATGGCCTATAAATTAATGTTGATCAATATATTTTCTGCTGCAATCAAAGGAGATTTACCAGCATTACAGTGATTTACCAGCCCTATCAATTTATATTTACGAAAATAAGAGGAGCGTAGACCGTCAGGCCGTAGCGAACCGCAGTAAACCACTGGGTCCACCAGGTTTCTAGCATTTACCTATGTTAGCGTTAGGGTTAGTGTGCGTGTGAGTGTGTGTGTGTGTGTGTGTGTGTGTGAATTAGTTGCGAATTCGAATAAAAGCAGATTTCCCCCCTTTAAAACATTTCAACCACCTAACAATGCCCTCATTACAGTAATTTTTGGTCGTTAAGGCGAAGACTCGTGAGCGGAATGTCTGCAGTTTGAATCCCGCCTAGGCCGTTCTCCCTGAGTTTTCCAGGTTTTCCTCAGTGGTTTAAATGGCAAATGCCAGGGAGATGCCCTAAACTTAGGCCTGGAACATTTCCTTGCTTAAATTCCCCCCCCTCAATTTATCATTTCATTTCATGTATCATAAGTTCCACCGTCTGTGGTGCCCAGTGGTAAAAACGGGCGGTAAATACTATTAAAAAAAACATTGATTTATCCTCCCCTGTCAATTTATATTTACAAAAGGAGGTGAGCGTAGGCTGTCAAGCCCAATAAACCAGCGCAAAAATGCAATATTAATTTATATGTCACAGGATAACACATAGATTACATTATTTTTAACAAAAGAAAAAAAAAACATTCAACTTGAGAACCAATTGCGTGGAGTGGAATAAGTTCGGCTCTCTACGCTGTCGCTCGGGACTGGCCAGCCGCTCAGACGTTGCAGCAGCAAAGCAACAAGAGGAGCACTAGGGCTCTCAGCCCTGCTTGTAACGTCACCTGCTGGGAATATCCGGTCTCTGTGTTTAATGCTGAAACTGTAGGTCAAATGTAGGAATGCCAACTGTTTCTCGAGCGGTATTAGCAATATTAGGTGAGTGTGTGTTATGTGCGCGCCTATTTTGGTGTTTGAGCAGGGTAATATTAATAATTGAAGTGAAAACCCTTTTTTTCAGAAATGTCTGTATAGTGGAATAGCATTCCCGGTCAAAAAAAAAAACAAAAAAAAAAAAACAGCGAGAACGACGTTTTATAAATATGTTTCTAAAGAAAGAGTAGTTAAAACACACTTTTATTTCTCCATAGAATCGCGGGCGCAGGAATTATTTTGTAGAAACGTTTTTCAAGTAATGACCTATGTAACACAATGTTTCTTCTCTGAACACTGTGGAATGTGTTTCTTCGTTTTTCATCCCAAACTCTTTCGTTTTAACAATCATGAAATATTTTTAGGAAATGGGACTTAAATCTTTGCTTATCTGTCCGTTCGAGGTACATACAAATGCTGGTTGTGCAACACAAAAACTTGCTGAGTCACAACAAACTTTGCTATAATTAATAAACCTTCCTATGCAAGTTTGGCCTGGAGTGATTTTGCTTAATAAACATTCAGTTAGCATATCTCTGCCAGGCGTACGAGGTTTCGTATTACCATAGCCGGAGTAATCCCATAAAGTAGCGGTTAACAGATAAATTAAAAACTGGGTAATAAAATAACATAATACGTACATTACAATATGAACTACCATACATTTTCTTCATTTTTCCGTCTATGTACTTCGAGACAACCAAACGTATTGCGGAGAGAAATAGAAACTTCGGGGTATTTGAATTGAGACATTTTCACAAATTGGTGCTGTCACAAAAAATGCTATTTGACTGCAAATGTCTATTTCACAGACATCACTGAGAGCACTTATATTTCCACCTTTCCCGCAGAATAAGTAACTCGAAAGTTGCAAGAGCTGGGCTACCGCATAAGCAGCATTAACTTCATAATGTCTAATTAACAGAAAATGGAGAAAGCTACAACATGGAAAAGGTTAGCTCGCGCGATTTTAAAAGAGGCGTGATTTAAAAACTTTGCTATAAGTGTGTGTGATTATCACATATACAGGGTATCTCACCTAACTCTCCAACCTCAAATATTTTCGAAATGAAACAATAAGTGAAATATCTAGTTGCGTAGGAATGTATATAATCCAGAAAATTAAAAAAGTATATATATATATATATATATATATATATATATATATATAATTTTAAAATCAATGTTACATTTTGTTATGTGGTACATGTATATTTTTCTAGCGAACCGTAAACAAGAGGTTCAATTACTGACAATAGAATTAGTTTCACGTTCTAAACCACATCCTTCTGAAACAGATACACTTTGAAAGAGCGACAATGGATACACTGTTTCTTACGTTATGCAAAGAGTGTAGTCTGTATACAGAGCGTGGGTTGCTTGCAATGTGTCTGTACTAAAAGCATGCAGTAAACAAAACACTGTCAGTCTAGCACACTCCACTGATAAGTGCACTAGTGTCTCCTGATGTGGTTCATTTGATATTTGGAAGCAGTTGCAAGAAATGCATTCTTAAATAATATTTTGTTTAAGGATGAATCTTCGCTCACCAATCGTGGTAATGTGAATGAGGAGCATACGCTACTGGTCTGTGCAAAACCCCCACTGGCTTCGCGGGTTGCTCATCAACGACAGTGGAGTATCAATGTTTGGTGCCGTATCATTGACAACCGCGTTATAGGGCTCTGCTTTTATCAGGGAACATTAAACGGGCAGCGATACGCATCATTTATGCACGACACTCTACCCCTTCTCGTGGATGACGTGGGAATAGAAACGCGTCTATCCACGTGGTTCTAGCATGATGGGTGCCCCGCACACTTCGTCCATATTCCCAGAGAAGTTGTAGATGCACATCGGTGGGTGATTCTGCAAGATGGCCAGCGTGGTGCCGCAATTAGGCTCCATTAGACTACTTTCTCTGGGGCGCAGTGAAAGATAGTTTACCACGAATTCCTAAAGACACTAGAGAATATGAAACAGGGTATTACCGCGATATCTGTAGAAACACTACAACCTGTGCAACGCTCGCTTGTTCACCGTCTCCGCAAGTGTTGTGATGCAGTTTCACGTTACTGATTATTTGTGAGTGTATTTTCTGTGTTGGATATAATTTACAATCATGAAGTTTCTTTGAGCTATAGGCAACTAATAATTTGTTTAGGAAAGTAAAACCAATTCTGTTATCACTAATTGAACCTTTAATTTTCAGTTCGTTAGAAAACACATATGTTCCATTTAAAAAATGTAACTTTAAGTTGAAAGCGATGTTATTTTAATTTTCTGGTGTGAGCTCCTGACATGGATAACTAGAATTTTAACATTTTGTTTTATTTCGGAAAATATTTAAAGTCCACAGTTAGGTGAGACACCCGGTTAATATATAACTTGCTTTTATTACGTTTAAGCTGGGAGTTTAGACATCAGCTGGTTAGGAAGTAAGAAGAAGGCTTTAAGGTAATGCACTGATTAGATAAAGTGTTTTAAATATAAACACTCAGTGATACATTATATATACCACTTGGGTCCATAGACCGTGTATGCTGCTTTATACCATGAAACAAATCTAGTTTATGAGAACCAAATTTATATACAGCGAGCTATGCACATAGATAAAAGCACACAGACTATAGGTATATACTTATGTACATTATGTGAACACACACAAACCTCTACTCTCTCCTTTTCTCTCCCTCTAATACGTCTTTAGATGCATTGAATTCGTTCCAGCATAATTACATATTGTTTACATGGGCAGTTTCTAATTGTGTGAATTTTACAAAGAATCCCAACCCGATTTGACTAGCTCTCTTCCTGCCTAAACAGATCCCTGATTGTTACCTAACCCTATTGAAGTTTATTTCCTACTCGTCATGTTCCGTATTTTGGCAATGTGCCAACATATGTTGTCAATATTACAAAATTCTACATAGATGGCAGATACTATATCCTGTTTCGCTAGTCATTTTGCATGCTTCTCATAAACCAATCTATAGCTAATATCTCCTGTAAGTTTAAGATTTTATATATAATTTCTTTCCCCAGTTGATTTTCCACTCATTACTAAGATTGAGTTATGCTTTTATCTGCATGCTGCGTGTATATTCTGCCTGTTGATATCAATCAATCTCCTAAATCCATCCCATTGCAATTCTTTCTAGCCACCGCTCCCCCTTCAATGCCTGTACCAAGTACTTGTGGTGCCATTTCCTAGCTTGATGCAAGTAGCAAATCGCCCTTAATGTAACCAGTACCGAAATTCTTTGGCTTAAAACATCGCAATTCTCTGCATCCCTTCCCAATACGAGGACCCGTTTTAAGAAGTAATCTAGAGTTTTGTTAAATGTACCACTTTGCCGCAAACCGCATCCGTAACACATTGTTGACAGTAACATTTTCGTATATTTTCTCCACAATATTCAATGGAGTGACCGATATTCGCGATACTGTACGCAATACGTCTCTCGTACGCTCCCAACTTTAAACAGTGCCGTGGTTATGTGCTGGGTCTATTTGTCATTCATTCTGCATGTTATACCTTTGTAGTTCAATCATTTAATTTATTAGTCACACATAACCTTAGAATTAGGATATTTACGCAAAACCCAAACTTTGTGCAATTATTTTATAGCAGGACAAACAACAGCAAATATTTACTAAAGATTTTATCCCTTAAACACTTTTTCATTTCATTGCAAATTCCCTATTTATTTTTATATCAGCTGCCAACCTGTTTTATATTTTAATAATAATAATAATAATAATAATAATAATAATAATTCGTTTTGACTTTCATTTTAGTAAATTAGTCTAAACACTCTGATATTGTTTATGCATCTGTTGAATATTTTAATGGAAAAAATTTATATATGCCTGAGCTTTACAAAGTAGAAATGGAACTATAATTAATGTCAATTCCTTACCTTCTGTAATTGCCATAACGTCGTAATGTTTAACTCATGTCAAACAGTAAGGGGTTGCTCATAATGACAATCCGCACAATGTTTAAGCTTTATCTTGATTTTCAGATTACCTAATGAAACCATTCACAAGCACTTACGTACAGGAGTCAAGGCTAATAACTTCCTATATTAATACCGCTGTATTCCCATCACGATGTGTTTACCATAAATGAGTTAACATTTCATGATATTCTGCAATGCTAAATTGTGCGATCTTACAAACTGAAGTCGTTTGTTTCACATACAATGATAAACAGTTGAAACTAGCTATTAAAACATAACTAGCGCAACAACAGTTGAAGATCGCTATTAAAACACAATATGTGTGACTCCTAGATCTGCAATGCTATGCTCTGACGCTGCAACTAACAAAAAAATAGCATACTTTACAAGGTTTAGAATTAGAAGACTGTGAGGCTTTTGACTGAAAAAGCGTTTACATCTAGAAGTACCTCAATGAACAATGTAAACAATGTGTTTGTATAAATAGCCATTCACCAATATTTTCTCAAAAAAGAGCTTCGAAAGGAGCAAAAATAAATACAACTAAATTTAGCTTATTTCTTCAATAATAATATATTATGTCATATGAAAGTGGATTCAGTAAAAATTACATAATTTTGCACTCATCAACCACAAAATTCGTCATTGCTATAATTAGGACTACATTTAAACAACTCTTTAAGATTTAAATTATACAACTCCAAACTTAGATTTTTAGTACCAACAGATAAAAGACCAAAACTTTTATTTCCATTTGTTAAACACATTTTTTGTGTTATCGAATTTATTTTTGGGGATATTAATATCTTTACATTTCCATGTTTAGCATATAAAAGACCAAAATATATACAAATTGATTGTAAAAACAAGGCAATAATATATTTATACAGTATTTACATCTACTTTATGGCCTACACCAGTTACTAGTCTAACTGATTTCTTCTTTTAGTGTAAGTATAGAGGATATTTTTCACATTTTCCCAGGTCCTGATTTCATATATTAAATTACAATTAAAATAACGAACAGTATACATCAATTAATGCATTTTGAGACAGAATTGCTTCTATTCCATGCAATATTGACATCCTGTATAAGAGAATACAGATCAGAATATTGGTTTCTTAGGTCTTTTGGCCTAAAATGGTGAACGAGTTGAATGTGCTCTGTTTGCGTGTTCAATTGATCGAAACCAAATCTCAGAAAAATTTTAAAGCCATGTGGATATTTTTGCACATTAGCTGCTTTCCCAAATTTAGTTCCCTAAAGGGCGGAAATTAAAATTTCTTCATTACAATTAAGTTTTGATTTTAGTGACACGAAATACTAGTAACACGTTCGATTTTTCATGTTTACACTAGTACCCTGGCTCTAGCAACTTAAAGGCTGAAGATACACTTTTGGCAATTTGGCACACATCTGAGCCCTGTTCTGTCTGCCAATGATCTTTCATTTTGTTGTAGCTGTTTGACACACAATGTTAGTAGATACTACTGGTTCTTCTAAGAAGACATAATAAGCTTAAGCCACTGTGCGTATCCAGCATCTGCATAGATATAATCATCAACAAACATTTTAAATCATATGCCTTATATCAGTATTGTCAAACGGCTGACCCCAGGTCAACTAATTTCGTCCCTTCTGGCTACGTTGTTTCCGATTTCAAGAAATGTACGGAGCTTATACATTCTATCAACAACACAGTAAACGCAGTGCAAAGCCGCTTCAGCTCCATGATGAATATCCGCTGAAAGTGTAAGCTTTACAATTTTTAACGGGATTAGGGATTACAGCTATTTTCAACGTATTTCGTTGTAGCTTTGGTTCTTTAGATGTGCCAGTCAAGAGTTTGCTAGGCGTGTGTGAATATAAACGTGTTACAGTTAGCTTGCTCAGAAATAATAATGCGTTCAAATCCCTTGAGCAAATACATATTATAAACTAATGATTGTATTGAAGATTGCAGTAACATTTCCATAATAATAATAATAATAATAATAATAATAATAATAATAATAATAATAATAATAATAACACCACAATAATTAAAAATACAAGGGTAGCCCTCGATATATTCTTGGAAAACATCTGGCCCATGACTGAAAAGACCGTTAGACCTAGCTGCCTTATATTGCTTAAGGGAAATTCAATAATTTATATAGCTTTTGATAGATAGCTTTATACACACTAGATAATAGAAATTGAAGCACTAAAACATGAACCAAGTTAAAAGTAACGGAGCTATTAAGTTCTAAGTCGTACTGTTTGTGCAGCTAGGCATAATGTTAAGTTTCACAGGGTTATTTCGTTGTAAACAAGAGAGAAAAAATGTGCAACTCTAGAAAAAATAATAATAAATGCCTTTATAGGCAACACAGAGATTTCATCGTATTAAATATATTTTAATAAAAATTGTGTACAAAAAAGCTGAAAGGTAAACAAAAATAACAGACAAAAATGAAGAACATTATGATTGCAATAATTTAAAGCAATAATAAAGTTATTCAAGCTGTATATTAAGTTATATTTACAATTCAAACATTCACAAAACTATTTTGCGAAAGATTGTTCATTAGCACTGTACAACAACCAAATATTACCGCAATTATCGAAATGGTGTTCCAAATTAAATTAACTGTAGTATCAAGCAAAGAAATTCAACAGTTTTAATGTATTATTATTATTTATAATAGATATAGAAACCATTTGCCTGCAATAGATGGTTTTATTGAATGAGTCAGTCTCAAATCCAAATGAGAGACACATCTTGCATTCTTGTAATGACCGAGCGGGGCGGTCTCACATTCCGGAGGTCCCGCATATAAATCCCTTGTGGCCGGTCAGCCTTACCTTGAGTTATTTGGCGAATCTTGGGATGGATCTATCCACCAATTTTCCGCTCTCCTATTTCATCTCGTTTTATTTCGTTCGTTCTGTTAGAGGATCGAAAGAGATGGAGATTGCTGTGTGCAGTGTTTCGATGACTTGCGTTTTGAAACGGTTTCTGCCCTGACGTCCTGCCTCTGAGGACTGAAACTCCTTAGAGGAGACTTCATTGACGCCGATATGTTCTATCTGGAAAAGTAATAGAAACCCCGTGTGTCTGTACCTCACCGCTCTTGGATCCTGGCCTTCCGGTGTCTCCCTTATCTCATCCCTTCCTATCAGAGTTTCATTGGATGCGTAGGCACAAACGGCCAGCCGTTGAGAAAGGCTGAAATACCTACCAATCTCCAATCTTTCTTATATTTTTAGTGTCTCCAATCTTAGTCATTAATATTAATAAGTGACAAATATGAAATAAGACACTTTTTCACAACAGAAGAAACAGAGATTCCCTTTTATAAAATCTTTTCTTTAAGCTTGAATAAAAAAAATTGAAGTTAATAACCGAACTAAAATTCCAACACTTATCTAAATTCAAATTCCAATTACATAAGATGTAACCCATTATCATGCTCTTAAGGAAAATTTAACGAACATTACAATATCAATAAGTCATTTAGTCGAACGTTCAACCTGTAACAAAAGGAACAAATGACTAACAGGTATCATATGTTACAATACCACGACTCGTCAAAATGCTTACAAAACGAGGCTGTACAACTTATCTTTCAGAAAATACGCTTCTTACAAGTTGCGTTTCGAACTCCAAACAATCCACCAACATCCAATTACAAAAGGACATATGTGTGGGCATGCGTTTTAACATGAAAACTGAAGGGTTAATTTCGTAAGATTGATAGTTTCAACAGCCGCAATGCATCAAATATACAACGTTATTCACTTTGAACTGCAGCTGTTACTTTATGTTTAGATATTATGCACATAAATTTACACTTAAAAAGTAGAAAAGAATACTTGAATTTTAACGGTTATATAGTAATAAAATGTTTCCTTGTCTAAGTATGCCTCCGTACATTGCAACATCCCACAGGTGTGTCAGACCCGCTGTCACCGACAAGCGCTGGACGTTAAAGTGAAACGGGACTTTTAACATAAACTCCACTCAGTAGATACATTGAAATAAGCGAGAGGTATCGCTCATTTAACATGTTATGTTGTTTTGAGTGTTTTTATTTAGTTTCAAGCAAAGCATTTCAGTAGCAAAATGAGTCGCTTAATTTTACATATCTTTCTTTAAGACGTTACTCTAATATATTAACAAAAGAATGATAATTTTTTCAGAACACACTGTATAAACAAAATGCATCTTGTGTTCAGAGAGTTCTAATATTTGAAGGTGATAAGGAAAGATATGAAAGCGATAAAGAGCAACCTAAGCGCGTGTTGCAGACCATGGTTTCAGAACATTACTACCGCTGATCTTAATTTATGCAGCTATTAAGACGATATATTAAGTAAGCCTTATTGGTGACAGCTGGAAGACCGTAAAACCTATGTGAAATGCATAATGCATGTAAAGAGGGATCTAAGTGCTAATTTCCTAAGTTTTAAAAGTAAGATTTTTAATTTTTACCTTCCGTTAGCTTCATAAATTCTCCAACATTTTTAATCGTTTCCCGCTATATTTCCCGTACCAGAATAAAGCACACAAACTTTAGTGCCCGCACTTCCAGACTCCTGCAGTGCTGTGTTGAGTAACTTAATTGCTCTTTAAATACGTGATTTGTAGTCGCTGCAGAAACATTTATGAGATTAACGAGCGGAATTAGATAAAGGACAGGTCTGTTTCTGCAGACTCATTTTACTCCACGGTTATAAAAGTAAAAACAAAAGAAGTTATTCATTCACCAGGTACCAAGTACTGCATAGGTACCCGAGCGAAGTGGCTCAGGTGATAACGCTTGAGATTCATACTGGAGAGGGCCCGGGTTAATATCCCCATCATGACCTCTAGCTTTTTGTAATTGTCGCTTAAGAAAATGCTCGGCAGGACATTTCTTTTTCGTGAATTTTCCGCTTTCCCATTTCACAGCCTTTCATTTCATTGGTTCTGTTACAGGATCGAAAGTTCCAGGGCGAGGTGTGCTGGTGGCTTGCGCTTTGTAAATGTTTCAGTCCCGACGTCTGATATGAAGTGAACCTTTTGAGGGCCTCAAAAGTCTTGCGGAGAGGGGAGTGTACTATATGGAAACATGTTAGCGGCCCTGTCCACGTCCTTACCTAACCTCTCACTGGTCCTGGCTCCCAGTGTCTTCCTCATCACACCTTTTCCTTCTGGAGGCGCCCCCATTATCGGAATTGGCACAAGCGGCCTACCGTGAGCAAGGCTAAAGCACCGAAATATCCTCCTCTGCCCAAATGAAACCCATCTAATTCATGCATAGGTACTGACTGTAGTTTTTATGCACTTTTCGTTTTTATTTTCATTATAACATTTTTACAAAGTCTGATCAATAAGTTGTGGGACATTTTTGTGAACAGAAGGGCGCCGTATATATGCATGATAGGATCTTTACTGAGGTGCTGTTTTTATCGACTGAGCTACCCAAGTTCCACCATGTGTCTCCAACTTCAATAGCTAGCCTATACAAAATTCTGCTTCAAACTCAATAAAGTACCAACGCAGGTTCTTGAAAGCTTCAGCAGGATTATGCAATGACTGAAACTTGCTCTTGAAGATTTCCAGAAGGACGACCTCTCACGTTACACACCTCCTAAAGGGATTTCAACGCTAACAGCAAAAAAATGCTGACATTGTAAATGTATAATTATGAAAAATTCAGTTGTCGGTCAGGTTCAATTTACGCATTTATCGCAAAAATTGTTATTATATTAAAATGACATTTAAATCTTAAAATAACAATTTATATTTTTATTAAATTCTTTTCTTAATAACTTCCATATGAATTGAAGTAACCCTCGCTTAATATAAATGCTCCAGCTACGGATAAATATCTAATAACTCTGTTTGACTTTAGGTTTTTCCATTCCATTTAAGTAAATAAAATACCAGGAAACAATATCAATTCTGAACCTCTAATTTTACCCAAGATACTCATTATTAATTAAAATATTAATTATGTTTTTTTATGAGTACATAACATAGGTTTTCTTTCTTCAATTTTTTTTTTTTTTTTTTTGGTATGATGCCTTAAACCTTATTCACTTTAAATCCAAAATTTAGTACTATTAAATCCATAGATAAGTAAACATTCAACACACACTTTATCCTTATATTTTCTCTTATGAAACATCACAATTAAGTATGATTAGGCAAGACGCATATCATTCTAGGCAATTGCTAAGCATCACAGTGCACATAAACACCGAAAAGATATATCAGATCTTACAATGCGTTAAAATACCGAAGATATATCTGAATACTGAAAACAAAAATCTGTTTTAAGAGGTGTGCAGAATGTGAAATTTACACCGCATTTACAGCTTGAGTATTTTATTGCTTTTGTGAAGAAAGTTTTAAACGTTTGGAGTAACAAATTTAGCTAATAATACACATTTTACTTCTTTCTCCCTCATGACATCTTAAAATGTTTTAAATGTCTTCCGCATTCTTTCAGTTTTCATATCTGATTCTGTTGGATTTTAATATTTCCAATTGTCTATGAGTTTACACTTCCTACCTGAATATCAGTTGGTGCCAAACTTTCATTTTCTGCTCAATTATTTGCACTTAATCGCGAAAAATCTCAATAGTTTTTCTAAATATCCAAGTGAAACTTAGAACGTTGCAAAGTTTGTTTGAGAAAAGAGAGACACGGCTCCATGTTATTGGTTTCTTATGTCTAATACTTTCATTAATGTTGTACTTCATTTGCAAGACTAATAATATAGTAAATAAAAAGGTGTCATTTCGATCATTTTATATGAGGAACAGAGAAATATTGTTTTGTAAATTTATTTACCACGAAAAGAAACAATGCCTCATTTATGTTAATTGTAGTAGGGTGATTTACAGCTGATGAAAATACTTACGTCTTTATTTTATTGTTTTTTTTTTTATCTTGCGGAGAAGAAAATGTGTAATTTTGTATATCATTTCAGCTAAATTTCTTCTTTCCTTCTGAGATAGACTCATTTGACCCGTAAACGCTAGTTCATTGTTCATACCTAAACAGTTGCTACCCAGTCGGATTTCGCACCTTGAAGCTTCGTCTCATTCTCCCAGATGAAAGTGGAGGACATTGAAGCAAATACAGAGCGAATGGGACATAAAGCTTAGCCAACTTCAGGGGTAAAGTTTCCAGGCATTATTTCTGAAGTAGGTGAAGTACTGCAATAGATGTATGACTGTGTTTGTGCTTTTGCATAGGACAAGTCTCAGAACTTTTTGATCACACTTCAAATAAGTAGTTTAAGTCACAAAATAAACCCCAAACCGAAGAAATATCTCACAGCGTTCGCTACTTATTTGAAGAACCCTTTAGAGAATAAGCTATTTACATTGTGATACGTTTATTTAATAAAAATGACAAAATTCACACATTATTGATATTATTTTATTTTTATATTATACTAAATTGATGTTTAAAATGCAATGTACTTAAGGAAGCTACAGTATGTACTTTATGCATGTACACTAATGGGACTAGTTGTTATTGATTTTCTTCCAGCCTGGTACGGTTTCAGGGTCGCCAACATGATTACTTATGTACACCACTCTTAGAAACAAATTTATGTGATATCACTAATGACTCTGTAATCTGATTTGGAAACCACTGTGAGGAATTTAAAAATGTATGAAATACTTCATAAAATATGTACTTTGTGTGTACTTAGATTAGATTCAAGATCGTTGCATGGATTACACTTTTAATGCGAGCGTATATGAGAGATTGTGTTTCGGATATTAAGGATTCCTACAGGTTCCACAGGAACATTCAAATAAAGAAATGAAAAATGAGAATATTTTATAAGGATGAAATAGCTAATAGCTTGATGCTAAAAATCAGTATGATTATCGCTGAAAAACAAACACGTATACCATTTGTTAGCTGTGTAAGAGTTGTATAAGAATTTACAATGAAAAGAAAGGAAGAAAAACTTAATCATTAATTGTTTTAATATTCATTATGTACCTAGCAGATCGGTCAATTAAATTACAGCTAAAACATTTACTTAAAAACATTTAATATATTCTGTTTTTAGGTTGAGAAAACATTGCCTGGTAAAATATTTCATATTTGTTATAATTAACAAATATAAAATACATATTTAATATAATATCTCCATTTTAACAAATATGCTACAATTTATTATGACACTCATTGCAGGAAAAAAAAACCTATAACCACAAACACGTTTGTAAATCAATTTAACACACACAAAATAAAGATTTTATGCCTTGAGTTTATTGTCAAAATGCTAACATTTTAAAGGAAAACATATATTATTCATAGCTGTACTCAGCTTGAAAATTGATCATTGATATGGCATATATCACCTTTACTAAAGAGAAATAAAATGGATACAGCGCGTTCAATATTAAGTCACAAATATTTAAAATGCTGTAGAATGTAAAATACTGTCCAGATTGTCGTCCCAATAGCCTATGTTGCTAAAGTACATTGGAGTTGTCCCATTTCTTCCATCATCAATTACTTCTCGTATTTCAATTTCTCGGGTTAATTTCATTTAAAACTGGCTGTTTTTGCTATCTCCATGATCTTGTGAATAACTCCTATCTGAATTTGTAGTTTTCGTTTCTCCTTGTGGCGTCACACGAATCATCCATCCTTACAATCGAGGGAAATACACCTACGTTTAAGGCCGGTTACAACTCTTCTCGTTGCGTTCTTTACTCTTTTTCTCACTGAAAACTATATATTACAAAATAATAACTTTAAGTAATCTTCGGGGCGGAAAATTAAATAATTTCTTCCCCTCATTTTTTCAGTAGCATGAGAGTTGAGCTATTTTTCTTGAAGGAGAGTTAATTTTATGTTTGTTTGTTGGTAACAAACATAGGCTGTCCTATTTCTAACCAATGCAATTATATAAAGATGGTAGTACTGACAACTCTCGCTTACTAACATAAATTCATAGAAAGTACAGGCAGCTAAATATAGCTGTAGCAGCTATGGCCTCGAAGCTAAAAGGCGATGGGAGAAAAGAGGGAGGGGATCTAAAATAAACGTACGACAGAGAATAACTAGTTTCTATTCCTGAAAGTACAAGCGCTGATAATTTGAAATGCCGAGCTGGTACGTGTTTAGCATAAACTACTGCAGGATATTCACGGCGCGGGCAACATAGCAAACCAGAAGAATGTGCAGCTTGGAATAAAAGATTGTTCATGCAGGACTGCGCGCCTCTACGCTATTTGCATCAGCATTGAGCTTTACGTTAGTTTAATTTGGCCAAGGAGACCAGTGCTGGGAATAAGAGCACACATCCTCGGTATGACTTGCATTTCTGTGCTATGTTGGAAAAAGGATGCGCAGTAATATTCGGAAACTTCATCATTTACGCTAATTAGAGAACATGTATTTAGAAACGGCCGTTTCTAAATACATTTTAAGCATAAAAAGAATGAAAATCCAAACTTTACATCAAAATCAGCATGGTATCAAGGAAAATAATGTAGTACTTCTGTATCTGGACACAATTTCATTGTAGCCGCCACTCATATGCATTTTTTCGTTCATTGCTGATCACTATTCCGTGGGATGTTACACAAATCCTTATTCCTAATCATTCAGTTATAGATACTGTCAACTGTATCCTAGTTACCCTGGAAATATTTCAGGATTACATAGTTCTGTTTAACCTTCCTTTAATAAAATTTGTCACACTTAAAAGGAGAAGTATTGCAACGTCAAACACAAAGAAACGCTTTGATGACTTCAGAAATACTTAAAGAAAAACTCAAAATGAATAAGCTCATACTTGATCTGGTCAAAACTAAATACTATTTCAACGAACTAAAAATAAAGTCTGCAGAAGCTCACAGAAGGTATAAAAAGAATCGATCTATTGCTGTAAATGCTCTGTCCAATTATATTTTTTCAATGTTTAGCCAAAGAATGAAAACAGTAGCAAATATACCCACTCAACAGTGTGACATTGCAATTTGATACTCGAAATGAATATAATTATATTAAATTTTACTAGGTCGATCTCGGTGGTGTAGTGTAACCACATTTGCCTAGTATGGTTACCACCCAAAATCGCGGATTCAATCCCAGTCAGGATCGATGGATTTTTTCGGGCGTAAAAATCCTAAGTGTGGCTTTCTTCGGAAGGAAAGTAAAGCCGTTGGTGCCGTAAAAGAACATCAACCCCGAGCAAAACTTATCGGTCTTTTCACGCGCTGGATTGAATGGAACTATGGTGACTTGAAATGTTAAAGAAAATTCGTAAATAAACCAAATGAACAACAAAATTTACTTCTTTAGATGAATAACATTGAGGTATAAAACAATATGAAGAAAAACTTGCTTAAAATTACAAATAGCAGTACAATTATATTTACATAATAATGTAAATAAAAGCAAAAGTATCATTTATTGGTGATATGAAAAGATCAGTTGCGGATTTTTAATTATTAATTGTATAAAATATTAAAATTAAAACAGAAAATTTGTTTTATTTATATTTAAAATGATGCAAAATAGCTATATCATTTCTGTACTACCGACAATGTTTCTATGTAATTATTAAATTCAAGATCTAACGACCGCTTAAAACTAATTATCAATATAATCGTATACGTTTTTCAATACCAAATTAGATATTTTGCTTTTATTGTTCTGCATCTAGTGCCGCTTTAAAGGATGCCTTTTACTTCGCAAGTTTAAAAACGCTACATTCTCAATTAGGTATTATAAATTTTTGCACATAAATTATTGTGTTTTTCAACAATTTTTTTCATTAAATTATTAAAGTAAGTTTTGAGACATTAAATACTTTATTATGAATAATAATAAAATCTAAAATTACATTTTTTGGAATGCCTCGCAATAACAAACTACTCAATATGAATTTTTAAAATGTGCATTTGGAGCATTTAAAATAATTGTTATTACTTTTTCTATAATGTGAAATTATATTCTTGTTGGAATTTTTTTTTAAATATTATAGGGAGAACAGAATTTGAGCTCTTGACGGGCTTGCCAGATTCCCATTTACATGTAATAATCAATAATAAACTATTAGAACCACCCACAGATGTGAAGTTTCTACGTCTTCAAGTTGAGAGAATGTAAATTGGAAAATACATATCAAAACTAGGATCTGCAATCTGTGCTCTCAGATCATATCATTTCAGCTGCAGATCTACACTAAAATCTTTATGTTTATTTATAATACTTTATGAAACATGAATTACAGTTTTGGGGTAATTACGCAAGCAGTTTTATACTACAAAAGAGGGCAATTCGAATAATTTGTGACGCCAATAAGAGAACTTAATATAGCAGGATATTTAAACGAAATAATGTTTTGATATTTACTTATGAATATATACATTCTCTGGTGTGTTTTATGTTAAAAATAAATAATACTTTATAAAAAATATGCAATCAATACAAGACAATTTTTTTTTTACTAAACACATTGTTAATTTATCTTACTATCAAAAGGTAGTCTATTATGAATGTGTAAGGATATTTAATGTTCTCCAATAATAATAATAATAATAATAATAATAATAATCTGTTCTTATACAATACCTCTGTAGCAAAACATAATACGCTATAAAATAATTGTAGCCTATAATAGCATATTGCCATTATTTTCCAAAATAATATTTTGCACTTCGAAGAGATATTGAATATATTAGATATTTTTAACAGACATAACCAGAATATTCTTAAGAATGAGTACTTTATAATGCATATATCATTAAAATATGATAAATATTTCAAGTCCTACAGCATGTCTTGTATAACATATTTGTAATTAATATCACACCATATTTTAAATATTACGCTATGTAATGCAAAATTTATGTTTTACTTTCAAAGTAAATGGGTACATTAACATTTTAAATGCAGTTAAATATTGTGTTATGAAATTCCTAAAACGATGAATGAAATTGGTAAAAATAATTCTTCAAATAAGTGCTTTAAAATTTATAAAACCCATTGTAAAGAAATGAATTAACTGTATGAACGTTATAATTCGTAACCTATTACTTAAGTTAGTTAATGCAAACATTTTTAAAATTACGTATTAATATAAATATTAAAGTTAATAAAAGAAAACAAGACAGCCAAAAGTTTGATTTATTTCATTTGAAGGATAACTTTGTTTCAAATCACATGAGTTTTGCCTTCCTTTTCTGAAAATAGTGTTTCTAAAATTATGCACTTTAATCTATGAATGGAACATTTTCAGTATTATTACCGCCACGGATGGCCGAGGTTGTTAAGGCGCGGACTCGTAAGCGGGAGGTCTGGGGTTCAAATCCCAACAGAACCGTCCCCCCTGACTAATTTTTTTCAGGTTTTCCTCAGTCCTCATAAATGGCAAATGCCGGTGAGGTATCCCAAACTAAGGCCTGGAACGATTCCTTCCTTAAAAATAATCCTTTCCCAATATATCATTTAATCTCGTGTATCACCAGTGTTCACCGCCTGTACCTCAGTAGTAAAAACAGGCGTTGAACACTAATTAAATCAATAAATACTATTTCAATCAATAAATATTATCAGTATTTTAACTCAATATATGTACATTTCCCGAATAACATTTTTAATAAAATATTAAACTTAAGGTTAAATTTTGATTGTGGATAATAATAAATAAATATCTGGTATATTATAAAGAAAAATTTGCTCGTAACACCTGATACTAATATAAATTACCTAATATTCGTTATATTTTATCGTTTGCTTTGTATTGCAGTAAAGTTATTTCATGGTTTCAACATATTACTTTAGCCATTGTAGGAAACGAATTAACTTTGAGCGGTTGATACCAATTTTGTGTGTATTTTGTACTATGTTGAATATCTTTGGCAAAGAAAAGTTTCAAGTGGAGCTATTTACGTGCTAAAAATTAATTGCAAAACATTTTCCAAGAAAATGAAATAAATGGAAAAACTTTTAAAAGTAGATACTGCAGGTGCAATTGACACACAATAATTGAACGTTAAAATAAGCCTTATAGTGAATAAAATCATAAAATACAAAGGAAATTCTTATTTATTTATCTTTTTATTTTTACCAAGTCCTGATTCCTATTTCACTTTGTCCTCCGCCCTTATAAAACAAAGAGTTTAGAAAGTTAAGGAAACAAAAAGAGCATTCGATATAATGCTGTTGAAATTGCAGATAAACGTTCTTATTTAATAACGCCTCTGTTGCAGGTACTTTGGCGTGAAACAGTTCTCCATTAGCGAGATTCGATCTAAGGATTGCGAAATGCTCAGCAGCACTGTAACAATCTCTGTGGTCGCTGCTGTATCAATAAAACACTGAGCATGCCTTATCATGGTTTAATCAACGCAAAGAGGCCGGTTTTGTTGCTGACTCATTCGTTTGACATCGTAAAGTACATTTTGTAATGTTTTTAGATATTCAGCACCGCCCTGCGTTAAACATAAGGAAAATATCGACCAACCTTGGCACTCTGATTTACAAAGCTGCCACACCCTGCAACGAGATCATTGTGTATGTTTACACAGGGAGAAGTAAACAGGTCGATCAAAGTTGGGGAGATTGGCGAGACTGGACTGAATCCTGATGGGTACGGACTTTTATGTTTTTTTTTTTTAACTGGTACGTCGCTCCAGACCCTATTTCATTTCTTGGGCATCTAACTTCATTACTGAAATTGATTATAATCAGGGCTAATTTACTTTATCAATTTGTGTTTGCATAACAAATTTGTTGTAAGTGAACCGTGGAATGGGGGAAGACGCAAGGGGGGACGAGTTAAGAAGTGCTTGCTGTATGCCAAGCGCGTTATAAAAAGAAACCCAATCTTCCCTTCCAGGCCAGGATTTATGCTCAAATGCATTACTCAAAGAAGTACAGCATATACAGTGTGTCAAATAAATGTGACGGAAATATTAGATCCTACCAAGGGTTCTTTGCGATCTGTGGTAACAAGTTTAGAAGCTCGCAGTAGTGTCGCAGTTAAACCTATGGAAGAAAATGTAGCTTAGGCAGCTTGAGCAGTACGTAGCCAATGTGCTGTAATGTTTGCTACTTAAATTAGTGATAAAATATAACCTTGCCTTTTCCGATGCAATATACTCTTCAGGTCAGGCAATATAAGAGACGTGGCTTCACTATCTTCAAGAATGATATCTCACATGTGCTTAACATAATGATAAGATCAAAATAAAACTTGATTCCAGAAGGCAACAAACAGGCAAATTTACGACCAGCCACCAGCCGTACCCCTAAGATAATAGGGAGATAAAACTCTTGTCTGTGGCTTGAATTCAGCAATTCATAAGATTGGGGATCTCAGTTACAACTGTGAATACCATTATTAACCGGGATTTGAACCTAAAATAGCGGCCTGACTGCATCAAAATAAGACTTCAAGCCATATCTCTGATTTAAACCTCCACTTTTTGAGGTTTATGGAGAGAAACCATAACACGTTTTATCTCTAAACAAAGACATTCCTGTTAAATAGTCCCATGCAACACAAATTGGTTATCGAAAATAGTTCTTGAAAGCAGAAGATCGCCAACTGTGGACTGTTTGTGAGAAGTCTGGAGGAGGAGTAGAATAAAATATCATTGCAGTTCACAACAGCTTGCTCAATGCAGAGCGATGGCTCAGAATCGAGACCGTAGATAGTAAATAACACACTGTATGTGAATATAAGCCAGTCTAAGTTAGGATCCGCCCGAATTTTTAACGGTCAAATGGGGTGCCAAAACACGCTTTGAGAACCTGTTGCATACATAACTACACAATAACTGCTCGATAGCACATACATACAATTAAAATCTCCAGCGGATTAAATCAGCAATTTAAAACTGACATTTTACATTACTTTTCCTTAAATCGAAGTTTCTAGGGTATAATGAATCTCCTTTTTTTCTGACATCGTTGCAAATATTTCTATTTCCCATTGCTTGTTACGTTAAGCTCAACATTTTGCAGCACTACTGATATGGGAGGCCTCTAAGGTGAACGGGAGGGGGAGGTACAATTCCCACTAGGACCGTCCTCGACTGAGATTATTTTCATATTTTCCTCCGTCTTCATAAATAACAAATGCCTGGAAACTACCCTAAACTTAGACCCGGAACGATTTCTTTCCAAATTTACTTTCCCAATTTATTATTTCATTTCATTCATGCATCATCGGTGACAACCATCTGTGATCCTCAGTAATGAAAACAGGAGTTAAAACTGTTAAAGCATTTTAACATTCTTGAGGATTATTTTAAACTATAGGCTCGTGCTATCAGGAAATGATTTAAAAAGATGTTTCCAAGTATTCGAGTTAAAGTTTTTATTACGATTAATAAACTCCTGAAAAAGATAAGAGATATATGAAGTGAAGATGTCATTAACAGAAAAATTCTGAATGACATTGGACATCGCCTTGAGAAGTCTCCTAAAATGCCTTTGCTGTCTTGCCTAGAAAAAGGGAATTTTTCACACTTCCTTTCCAGAGGCTCCGTAGTAGTGAAGTTAAATTACTGTGATGTAAAAATTAAAACCGGGTGATCCTGCAGCAAGGAATATATTTTGTAAATAGATTTTGATTCAAGTGCATCATGAAGAAGTAGATCCTAACCTCATTCTATTCCCCGATGAAGCTAGGTTCCACTCACAGGTTATGTTAAAACTATCGATAATGAAGTTTGTATAAACCTAAATGCTGTGCGATAGAGTTTACAAAATAACAGAATAATTTTTTATGAAACGATTTCCAGTCATAGGTATATGCAAATTATTTTGTCACTTTTTCCGCTAAATTAACTGTGACGGATCGTAACTACATGTTTTTAGCAGGACTGTGCGACGGCACACAAGGCAATATTTCTTTGAAGACGAATGGCAAGTGTTCTACAATAGAGGTACCATTAACAACATATGATCAGCTTGATATTCCAATCTAAACCCCTGTGATTGTCTTTGGGGAAGAGTGTACAGGATAGACACACATACCTGGAACGAAAAGGAATGGCATTCGTCAAGCAAATTATTCAATTTCTCAACGGTTATTGAGTAATTTTTTTAAGCAGATGATGGAAATGCACAGAAAATAAAGCAGGCAGTTGAGCAGTTGCAGCATTCTTTACGCTTCATGGGTGAAAGTACGAATAAAGACCACTGTTTTAAACACATATTATGGTGTCGGTAGATTAACCGCGAACTCTTGTTGTCGGCCGACCGGGAGCACATGCACTGCGGCCGATGAGCTCCCTGCCGAACTCACGTTTCACAGATAATCTGACCACCCATTAGAATACGCCAAAATTAAATTATCCATTAAGGCCCATTTTCTTAAAAGGTTCTCTTTTCAAAAGTCCTAGCCTATAAAGGGCCATACTATTGCTGTTTTTCACCAAAACCACTCTAAAGCTCATTAAGAGTGGAAAAATATTAGTAGATATAAAACTTCGTATTTTGTATATATTTGGAATATGTAAAGTAGTGTAGTTTTAGAAAATTTTAAATTGTGTCAAAATGAAACTATGATGGTGGAAAAACCAAGTGTTAAAACATTCTAGAAATGCTAAAAAATGTAGCGAATGTGTACTGCTATTAATATAAGATAATCAGATAAGAATTTTAATTAAATTATTAAAATAGAGACACAGAGAAGCTTAAATATTCCCAGTGATTTTATACACAGTAGCAAAAAATTATTTATCAAAATTAACAAAAATGATTTACATATTTAATGTGTATGTATAATTACAAAAATTTTAAAACTTTTAAAATATCAGTATAGAGTTGCCTTAGGTGCTATAGGATGTTAGACAGACAGAATCGTGTTTCTCTTGCGTCGGCTCCACCCTTCAGTAGCACAAGTGCATTACACACTAAGAACCTGTTTGATGTGAAATAGCGGGATCAGTTCTATGATATTGCAAGACATTAACGAAAACCGATGATGCCTCGAGATACAGTGGCATGCTGGATTTAGTCCATGAGCATACAAAATTCCTTCTGCATCACTCAGCGGGTCTGTTATGTCTATGCAGTTTGCTATTAGACAAAGGCGAAGTAAGGGTTTCTATAGTGTAAAGGAATATTTCAAATAAATCCATAGCTGACCCTTGAAATATGATTCCGCTCTAATCCTTATATCAGTATAAATTTGTGATATTTTTAAACAAATTATTTGTGTGAACTAAACAAGTCCTGTCCCAAAAATAAAACAACGTTGTTTATGTAGATCATAGGCAGCTAATAAAAAATGTGGCATTTTACATGCAAAATGTTATACTTTCATTGAACTCACCAATGAAATTTTACAAGTTATTGCCCGTTGTTTTATATAAAACAATTCTCTTTACTTGCTTTGCCAGCTATAAGTATTCCAGGTGATCACATTTATTCGAATTTAACGGCGAGTCAATTTGAATGGATGACGCTGCTCAGCGTACCTTGTCGGTCCTGGTGGTGTAGTGGTTACCATACTTGCCTCCTAAACCCAAGATCGCGGGTTCGGGCGTAAAAATCCTAAGTATGGCTTCCTTCGGAAGGGAAGTAAAGCCGCGGGTCCCGTGTCGTACATTTACGGCACTATAAAGAACCTGAAGCCTGAAAGAAGAGGCCTCTGAGCAAAATTTGTCGGTCGTTTCATGTCCTGAATTGAATGGGACGTTGATAACCTGAGATGTTAAAGAGCGTCTGTAAATAAAACCAATAAAAAAAAACTATGACTAATTATATTGTTCAAAAATACCTTGGGTAACAGAAGTTCCCAGAGCAGCTACTGGAAACAACCAGATAATGAACCGAAACGCGGTACAAAAGTCCAACCGTGTATTGCGTCTGACTTATAATTTTGCTTTCAAAATAAATATGCATTAAATGAAAGTATACGTTAGTTGTCTTGCCAACAAATAAGTGCTAATTCACTTACAATTATCCACATTTTATTGAAACTAAATTACTTTAACTGTCATATTTTTAACCGTTTGTACCAGAGTAAATCATTTGTTATGTACCTATAAGAAGGTCAGAGCATCAAATGTCTCCCTGTAAATGTGCCATTTCTCTAATTCGATCTATACAAATGTATATATTGTGCTTAAATCCCAACATGCTGGCCACAAATGAAGGTCGATGAATAATTGCTTCTGTAGATGAGAGTACATTTTAAATTTTTTCTTCTAATGAGGTAATGCGGGTATAAATGTTGTAGGGCTGTTGATTAATTTTTATTTGAATACAAATATTTATGCTTTTATTATGAGCCAAATCTTCCGAATTTTCCCGTTTTTTTTCCTCTCTTTAATTAATTTCCTGTCTCAGTTTTTAAAGAAAAATATCATGCAAAGATGCTGGTGTGTGTCCGTCAAGACTATTGCTATAACTCAAATACTTCACTTGATTCTTATTCATATTCTGATGCAAATATAAGAAATTAAATTTTTTGAGGTCTGGTAAAGGAACCGGGGTCATTTAAAATATCTGCACCGTTAAATAAACTAGTTTAGTGAACAACAAACAGATTGCTATTTTATGTTTTCATCATTTTTTCTGCTGAAATAGCTAACACCGTTACAAGATTTATCAGAATGTAATGGAAATAACGTGTTTCTTAAGTGAAATAATTACTTTTCCAAGCCTTTTACAGTATATTATAACTTTACAACAATCTATGGCAACTGCAAAAGTAGTACACAATAGCAAATATGTACTGGACATTCTTAAATGAAGAATATATATAACAAGTGTTACAAATATTTCAATTAAAAATGTCCAACGTTTAGAATGGATTGAAATAAATAAAACTTAGGTGAGTAAAAATAGATCAATATAGCACTTATTATTTAATCTATTCTGGCTTACCTAAAATTTACACACTTTTCTCAAAAAGTAGAAATGTGTACCAATGCTTAATAATTTATATTCTTTTAGAGGTGACCAGCAGGAATTGTATAATCATTTTATTTTTTCAGGTAATTTAATTATGTGACAATTTCATAGTTAAATTAATAAACACATTTATTAGATAGTAATAAAAATTGAAAATTTCTGAATATAAAATATTGAATCCATTGTGATATTTGAACAAATTATAATTCAAAGCTTAATAGCATTAAAAAAGACAACTTTTATAAGGAATTAATTTTTTGCATGTGTACAAAGCTGAGCGCAAGTCGAGTGGGCCAAAAGCACGCAAGTTGCCGGCTTCGTCAGTCGAAATTCCCCGCAACTTTGATCAATTATAACATACATTATTAGTTTATTTCGTTAAACTGTGTTACAGCAGAGGTGTCTGTCACACATTTCTGACTTCTTTCAATAAAATTTTCATTCACTCGCAACAGCCTGTTTCCGCAATTCTTTCAACTTCTGAGTTCCTCTGCAATAGGGGGTTATTAATTAAGACTTTGTTATTTCTCTGTTCTAGTGCTAACATATCAACACAAGCGATACAGTTAAACTGTAATCAGTAACACTGGCACTCGTAACAGCAAACTGCGACTACTGCCCACCGCAGGCTTCGGCTCAGGAACTATCCATTTTTAAGAAGACGACAACTGTCATGACTTTTGCCCAGCACATGCTGCACTCAACTGCGGACGCAGGACAAAAACAACTCTTGGTATAAAATTTAATAATAAAGATTAAAGAACTGCAATAGGCTTCAAAAGGACGCCTTAAATTCATGAAATGGAAACGTCTTAATGGCGTAAGGGGAACATTTCACTCTTTTTCACAATGTTACAAGGAAATGAAGTATTTCGAAAGATGAGAATTATCGAACTTTGCATGCTTTGTATTTACAGCTGTGTATGTCATTCCGTTAGAGTGCAGGAAACTTGGGCACCATTGCTGCCTTAACAAACGAAAGTGCTGTCAATAACACGGTGTTCCTTCTTGTAGCCTCAAGTACCTGGGTCGGCTCATTCACTCTCCATCGTCATCAACGCAATCTTAGAGCAGTCTCCTCTGTTAAGTAAACAGGGCGCGGCGAGGGCCAATCTCAGTCCTTAAAACTTTCTAAACACCCATTATGGGTTACTGCTCTCTTCGTCTTGTGACGGATTAGAGAGAACGCCACTCGAGTGAATGGGAAACTAATCTGATGGAGCTTGGGGCCAACCCAACTCTGCTACATGCCGATCCTTTATACTCCAGTCCTCGGGGGACTGCCAATTTCCTGCGGCGCCCGCAACTTGCAAGTCCGATTAAGATGGACCTCGCGATAACGGCATCACCCTCTTCATCTAAAGTTGCTACAAACATACACGTTCACTTTTAAATCCCATTAAATTGAACACCAAGTGGAAACGATATCATGGAATGTTATTTCGTTTTTCTTTTTCGAATTTCATCTAACTATTTTACCTTACTGTCTTCATGCTATATGAAGTGTACTATAGCGTATAACTATTATTGCTCCAAGCGATGGTATCTCTCTGAGGTGATGCACGAATTCCAGTGTTCAATGTACATTTCAAAGCACTCGTTCAAGCCCTTCTTGGACTGTCTGTTCACATTGTTAAGTACTCACATACAAGTCTCAAGCCGTAAGTTCTTGCAAATACGTGGATGTTCCAGTAAGTCAGCTCCTAGCTAAATATTGTGATCGATGAGGCAGAGAAACGTTCTTGTGCAGAAACCTGCCCAGTCTCACAGTAGCAAAGAGCAGAACGGTTTTCGACAAAAAATTACACGGTACACGAATTGGTGAACTTTTGCATTTTAAAAATTTTTGGGGTTTGAGCTGGATTAATGTTGTACACTGGTCCTCGGTTTCTGAATTATAATTGTGGAGCTTCAGTCCAAAACCACACAAGTTCATCAATCAAACTTTTATAAATCAATCACATCAATAATACGAATTTGATATTTTGGGATCACATTGAGAGGCAAACAACAAATTAATATTGTAAATCACATTGTGTTTTACACAAAGTACCCTTGAGCTATTGCAAAATATGTGTAGGACCAGTTCAATTTTGAATACGGAAAATTGTTTGGACATGTTCAGTTCAGGTTGAAAATAACAAAAGATTTCGCGATACAACATGTAAAAGGGTCATGTTTAATGTAGGTTTTAAAAAGAATACAATGGAATGTTCCATACACGACTTATTTAGTACTGACTTAAACAGTGTAAACATTTATTTTTCAAGTTTCCAGTAAAGGTATTAGGTTTTGGCCAAATATTCTTATTACAATGTAAAAGTTCTTGTTTGATATCAAGTACAGATATCTATAGAATGCAGTAAAATTATACGAAAAACGTCCTTAACTCACTTTCGTAAAATTATGGATTTACTTGATTTGGACGTAAGCTTCACAGTTGTTTAACTAGGTACTTTGTTTTTGCTGAAGGCTACTGATTCAAGCTGGGATGTGGCTCTATGGACATTTGTCACCGTTAAAGAACAATCATTTCACGGTATTATATAAATGCGCTTTAAATTCACTTTAGTTTTTAATGTGTAAAATTTTCCGGGACGCGGGGCATCAACAAAAGACTCTTCAAATTTCTTAAATCATTTACGCCACTCAAAAGCTCCCGTTCTTAATAAACTTGCTTCTGGTTTCCGCGCGCTTTTGTGACTTAAATTCAATGCTGAGTACCACAAACGCGTTCTAAGGGAATGACGGCCTCTTACCAATCAAGACGTTCTTGAATAGTGCCGTCTCCTAAAACATTAGCCAGAAGAGTGCTACAGTGCAAACATTTGAACACAAAACAATCGCATTATATTTTGACATGCTGTATACACATTTTGACGTTTTTCACGACTTAAATATCTTCCAGTTATTGTTAGTTTCGCTTTCCCAAACTTGTGCTAATACACAATGCAGCTTCTCCGTTGATGCTGTTAGGAAGTTTACGCAAGTCACACTAGAATTTTGTCCAAACTGTTTACCTTGGCTTGACTTTCTCTAATCAGTTCCATTAACTTTAGTGTAGTTATTTTCCACCCGTCTTAATGCGATTTCTGATTATTGCTATAAGATCAAGCTCTAGTTGAAGTAATTTCCTCCCAGTTCCGGTGAGAGACAGTGATATAATTATGGTCCCCTCAAAAGAAATGTATCCGGAATACTTTACTACCACTTTGTATACAACTATGTGTTGTACATGATACCTACGGCATATTCCTTACGGTTTATTATCCTAGTACCAAAGCAGCATACTTCTCCCTTGTTACACCGTGCAGAACAGTTTCAATATTTTCATCAATGTCGTCTAGGCTTCGAGGAATGAATATGAAGTAAAAACGCCTCAAACATCGACACAGGACGTCATGAAGAATATGGGAAAACTGAATGTCGAAAAGTCACCCGCCTGGGAAACAGCTGTTGGAGTATGTGCTCATTCCCATGACATTATATGGTCAAAAAGTGTCCGAATTTCCCTGAAAACGTTCACTAACTTACGTTATGCACGTCTGATATATATATATATATATATATATATATATATATATATATATATATATAGGTCCTGGTGGTGTAGTGGTAACCATACTTAGCCTCCTAAACCCAAGAACGCGGGTTCGATCCTGGCCAGGACCGATGATTTTTTTTCGTAAAAATCCTAAGTATGGCTTCCTTCCGAAGGGAAGTAAAGCCGTGGGTCCCGTGTAGTACGGCATGATAAAGAACCTCAAGCCTGAAAGAAGGAAAGAAGAGGCCTCTGAGCAAATTATGCCGGCTGTTTCACGCCCTAAATTGAATGGGACGCTGATGACCAGAGATGTTAGACAGCGTCCGCAAATAAACTAACTAAGAAGAAGAAAACATGAGATATGACGTTAACTCTGTTGCCACGTACATTCTTAATGAAGTACTGACCAATAATGCCTGGGGAAGACACAGTGGTCCACACTGTTACTTTATCCGAATGTACTGTGAATATTCACTCCGTTTTCCCCAATCGAGAAAAAGAGCATTTTGCTTACTGACATATCACATTTGTACACCACCATCACCTATGATGATGCATAGAGGTTCTCTCAGTTCGTGGAATACTACATAACATTTTTGTAACAATTATACCGCATATAATTATTTATTTGTGACTCCTAAAGTTTTCCATATATTTAAATATTGGATATTACACATGCACAAACTTCAGCCTATTTAGCTGACTGAAGTAAAAAGTAAGCATTAAAGTGCCGAATTTCTGTACTTTGACAATTGCTTAAAAATTCAGACAGGTTTTGCATAGATACTGCGATTCTACTTATCCTGTAAGAAAATAATCTGCCAGTAATATAATAGACAACATTTGCAATGCTGATCTTTTTGTAAACGTTTCTTTGACGGTGACAGCTGCATCACTTTCGTACTGTTTCTAAAGAGAATTTCTGCTTTTCATCAAATATTTGTTTGTGATATGGGCAGTTGGTAAAAAGAACTATTCCCCAGATAATGAACAACACGTCATTACCAATTGGCGGCAGGACCGCCTCTCTAATGCAGTCTCATTAAGTCTGATCAACAGGTGACCACTAAAGGACGTGTTTCTGCAAATTCGTTGGTAATTCGCTGGTATCGCAGACATCACAGTATGTTGTTAATGACTTATTAATATAAAAGGAAGAAAAAAGAGGGTTGGTAATCGTTTAGAAAGTCTTTATGAAAACCTATAGATATCCTGTTTTTCTATTTAAACAGGTATTATCAGCACCTTGGACTAGACGGTCCAGGTGGTATAATGGTAACCATACTTGCCTCGTAAAACCCAAATCGCGGATTCAACATCGCCCAGTATCGATGAATTTTTTCTGTTGTAAAAATCCTAAGCATGACTTCCTTCGGAAGGTAAGTAAAGCCGTGGATACCGCGTCCTAGATTTACCGAAAGAAGAGGCCTCTGAGCAAAATTAGCGGCCGTTTCACTCCCTGAATTGAATGGGACGCTGAAGACCTGCGATGTTAAACAGCGTCCGTAAATAAACAAAATCAAAAACCGTGCACTAATCGTAGAAACTCTCCATATACGAAACAGATTTCCAAATTTGCCGGTAAGTCAGTTATGGATCACTAGTGCGATCTGCAGTACTAATGGGCCCGAAATTTGGGTATGAATACGAACAGAGAAATTGGGTCGGGTATGGACGAGTTTTCTAAAATATTTTAGAAGTGGGAAGGGGTACAACAAATTACAGAATACTTACGGAGTTTGGTGCCTTTAGCAAGATTATATAATGCAGGGTCCGAGCACTGAAGCACTTGCTACGAATTGTTCACGGATATCAGGCACTAATTAGGGCCATCTCCTACCATGAATAGTTGAGAATGCAGGGAAATTGGACCCGAGTTTCAAAATTAAAAGGTGGTTTTTGGAAACAATAGAAATGGGTAATGGATCGCAGGGCTGGAAAATAGGAGGGGGTGACTTAGAGGAAAATTAAGAAACGCCTGAGCGACATAAATAGACCTATGACTCTTTCGGAGTGTGCATAGGAAGTCTAGGTACCGTCCTAACGCAAAAAACCACTGGGTGGCACAGACCTCTGTGTTACGACCCCTGGTCCTAGAGCCTGGTAGTACTCGAAATCACATGTGCATAGGAAGTTTCGCTGCAGATACAGAAAATAGAATAGGGGATGGAGCGTTACATCCAAACAGGGGCCAAACTCCACAACCAGGAGCTCGTTTGCTTTAGGTGCTTGGCGGATGACCACAGTAACAGACAGAAAGAGTAGGAGAATCTGCCCTACATGTGCGGGGAAAGAATCTTAGGATCATATTCTGGCGTACTGCAAGAGCACGGGGAATGGAGAATAAGGTTTGTTAACCAAAAGAGAGGCCAGTGTCAGTGCTGGACTTTGTTAGCTGACAGGAGGAAGGAGTAGGGAGAAGGTAAATTTTTTACACCAAGTGAGAGAGCTGAGATCGGAAAGGCAGACAGCCAGGAAGGGGGTAAGGAAACAGTAGACGCACATACTTGGAGATATTTAAACATATTTGTGTGTGGGAGTGTAAATTATTAATTTTTGTACCTTTCTTTCTATTTATTGCATTTATATATCTTTTCCGTTTTTCAGTTTGTTCCTTAAGAGTTAAATATTGACTTATGCAATTGCACGTTTGTCTTAGTATGTCGTAAAAGCACTTACGGTCCCAGGACCCGAGCGACATGAATGAGTTACATTTTTATCAAATATATTTTTTAAATAAATACACCACCGCTCTACTACCCCCACCACTACAAGAACACCTGAATTTGTTATCTAAAGAAGATCGCACACTCTTACCACATTTAATGTGAATATTTTACAAATTAAATCAGTAATATAAAATATGTAATTAAAAAATTAATTTCAACAAAAGCTCACGCATATTATGGTAGGATGCCACTCTTGAAATTTTATTTCTTAGTCGCTGAAACTGGGTTGAGTCGATATATAGGAAAAACTGTTGCACGTCTAGGCGATAAAAAGTTAAGAGCAAAGCACTTCAAGACATATACTTAAGTATAAAACCTAAGGAGGCAGCAAATGCAAGGTATAATATGGCCGCTATTTCCCATGAAGTAGTTCAGCTCCAGTAGAGTTCCATTCAGCTGTTTTTATATATTGAGCACGGCTGAATGAACACTTATTGCAACTTTGAAAAGTCGGAATATTTTAGTGCATTAAATCCCTGTTTTATTACTAAGAAGTTAAAAATATGATGAGTTTGTAAACAATTAGTGAATAAATATGAACAATAATTTAAGATTATACATAATGTATCTTAAACGCTTTTTGTATATTAGTGTTATAAACAGTGTTAATTGTTATTAATAAAATGATATATTAAAGTAAGTTCTGCGTTTAATCATCGTAGAAACATTAATGTCAGTAAATTATTTTCATTTTTAAAATGCTGTCACCAACTGAATATTATATTGCGAAAATATTAAGGAAATGTTTATGTATTAATGGAAAAGTAATCAATCATCCTACTTCATTGCAGAAAACACAATTGCAAAAAGCAATTGAAATATTTAATTACCTACCAAATTAATTAGTATAATTTGATAATACTAACCTGTTCGAAAATATTTGCTAACACTAATTTTGTTAAATATTTTTAATATTTTACTGCTAATTCAATATCTGTCTTATTGCTTCTGATGTGTATCGTAAGATTTTCTCGAAATTCAGTAATTTATTGCCGTATATTCACCTTCGCTAACAACCATAACTGTACACTAACGAACTAAATCATTTCCATTGTTGCAAATATGTCGTAATTATAACAAAAGAAGATGGTGCCTTCAGAGTAACTCATTAGGAAATAAACAAAATACATATTAATCTCTTTTTTTATATTTTGTATAAAAATAGCGCATGAAATTCGTTTATAATGTAATACATTTGCATTTGTAAAAATTTCGAAATTCGTTTCGCTCGTTTATTAAACATTTACTTTAAAATTAAAGTTTAACACTGTAAACTAATATCACAATATGCAATATTGCAAGATATTAAGAGTAAATCGTGAATTTGTCGTATCATTTACAGAGTATTTATTTATCTTCTTATTCTTTTTTGCATGAGGTAAACAGCTATACTTTTCAGTTCCGGTATCTTCTGTGAGAAAATCCATTTGATGTCATTGTGCACATTTTTTTGGTGATCTTTGTATATTTTTAAGACACTCATTTATCATTTTATTTTCTAAATATGTTTTATTAATTCATTATATTGTGGAACTGGGTTGAGTTGGACAGGATTGATTACGGTGGAAAAGAATATTTCGGCCCTTCTGCCTTGCTTACGGCTGGTCGTTTGTGTCTATGCCCATAAAGGCGGTACCTCCGGGAGCAAGGGGCTCTGGTGAATCCCCTTCATAAGGGGTTCGAACTTCTGATATGTGGACAGAGAGTCTGTTCACATACCATACGCCGAGGCAGAAATCTGTACAAAGCATATGCCACCATCACACCGCGCCATCTCACCTCGTCCTGTTCTTTCAACCCTGTAATAGAACCAAGGGAATGAAATGATGTGAAATAAGAGAGCGGAAAATTCGTGGAATATCCATCCCAATATTCGCATAAGCAACCAGTGAAAACCAAGATAAAGCCAAGGTCAAGATCGTTAGCCCCAAGAGCTTTGAACTCGGAACCTCTTGAACGCGAATCCCAGGCGTTAGTGTCTGAACGGTTATTTATGGAATTACGTTTTCCAGAAGTATAGTTGCGATCTACTAAAGGAAACCTTAAAAAAAACTGTGTTGTTGTTTATTCAAAAGAAACCTAATTTATTAAGCGATTAGTAAATGAACATTACAGTCGTTGTGCATGCAGAATGCGCCTACAAACGTTTGCAATCTCAAAAATGTTCAGTTACGTCAAAGCTTTCTCATAGTATTTGCAGCATATTAACACTTCTTGAAAAACTTTCTCCACCCGCTCTATTCCGAAATATTACCTATTTAGAGAGCATTTGAAAAGCATAAATTACTAATTATAAAATTATTTTTGCTTATTTCATTGAACAAGAGACCAGTTTAGAGTTGATATTGATATGTGAAAAATTAAAATACTTTCATTGATTTTATTTTACTATGCTACTACATACAGTTTAAAAATGAGTTTTCTAAGGCTCCAAAATAATGTGAATATTCATTAAAAAATTGAATTATTTCATACGCGTTGAGTGGAGGATTGTGTGGATAAAACATGTAGTTTGACGTCACATTCCATTTTTTAATAAGTTTAAGCCCATTTTTACTGCTCAGGCATCACAGACCGTGTAACAACCTAGACCACTCGTTTTAATAGCCTTTTGGGTGACACACTCTCTTCATGATAGACAACGCTGATTGGTTAAAACTCAAAGCATTCTTACACCGCATTGGTTCTTGACGCATGAACGAAATACCTACTGCGAGTATAGGGAGTGAAAGGGAACTCTGCCATAATTATATGGAGTGATGGTATGTCATAAATAAAACAAAATTTTTTTTACCCATTTTGGACTCTGACGTGATTTTTGACAGAAAAAAATGTATGCATGCTGTAATATATAAATGCGTAGGAATGTATGCATTCCCATTATAATAATGAAAAAACAAGTAATGTTCTTCGCCATTGTATCATTACTGCAAGCGTTTTGATGTAAAGTTCACCTGAAATGTTCTATGTGAGTTATAGGTTAGAAAAATTAGAATTGGCATCACTGAAGGTAAAGTTGCTGGCTTAGCGTTTATGTTAACAAAGATTAAAAATGTTAGTAACCGTAGTTCCAAATTGTTTTCTCAGAAGGCTATGCAAATAATTGCAATTTATAAGTTAACCATGCACAAAACTAAGCAGCCTGACAGTTTGTTTAGAAATAAAAGATTTATTTTCTCAAAAGCTCTTAAGAGATAGAGAAAAATACATTTCAGCTTTTTTGCTTCACTTATTAAGTTTTATCATGCAAATGAATTCTCTTTCATTTTGTATACGAAGATTTCGGCGCATTTGAACAATGATGAACTAACTGCTGTGTTTTGGTTGCACTATACATTCAAAGGTTGTAATTTCTTTAATTTTTTTTTTAAATTCAGCAAATTGGGTGTTTACAAGTTCAGATTATTCCAATTGTGGCTTCAGTTCACGGCTTATTCTAAAACTCGCACCACCAGTATTCAAATTTTGGGCTTAATTTGAAAGAAAGAGATTGGATCAAATAGTATCAAATCAAAATTACCGCCATTCGAATAGCTTTAATATTTCATCCGAATTATTGAAGAGAAGAAAAGAAACTTAGATAACGATATTTGGGTGAATGAAACTTGACTAAATTTTCTAAAAATTTTGACCTAATTCAGTAACGTTTAGGTAAAAGAAAATATACGTAAATGTGTGATTTTATGTGTACTTTTACCCATGCACTATTTCTTGCTAAACTGTAGCAGAGAAGCATTACAAAAATTCATATATTCAAAACTGAGTTTGACAGGTAATTATATAGTTTTTCAGATGACCTGTTGAATTTAGATTGTTTCAAACCACATCTTAACGTTTTAAATGTGTTTTGAAATGTAACCTACAAAACTACTAGCATTTTGTCCACCAATCCTTACAACCAATATGCTGTTGCTGTTTGATGCTGTTCATTTTTTATGCGCAACCAAGTTTAGGGGTTGAGGAAGTTCATTCAACCATCACCAAATATAGGGTGTCTCTAAAGTAATGCATGTTTTAAGTTTACAAAATGAACCTTTATTTATACATTAATGGGCAAAGTCGTGACATAATTTTAAAGAGAAAACACTCCGATTAATTATGGAAAATAACATCCGGCAAATGTCCCCCACGTCTCATACGACACTTGTACACTCTTTTGATAAAATTTGCAATCGCATTTTCGCAAACTTATGTTGTGATAGCACGTCGGATTTATTTTTTAAGTTCAGTATTTGTTGGCATGGGTTTGCTGTAAACCTAGAAATTTTACCGACAATTACAATTACCGCCTGAAAGCATATTTATTGAAACGCCCAAAGTGCAATAAAACCTTTTGTCTCGAGTCGGCAGACATGTCTGGGAGGATTTGCGAAAGGGTAAAATGGGTCTAATCTTAATAAAAGGCTACCTTCTTTCGAAGCAAGACTATTATCCGACGGAAGACCAGCATGTCCTTTTGTTATACAGATTGCCTTTTTGACAGATGTTCAGAAATGTAACCCTTTTCCGAATGTTACCTATTAAACAAAAAGACATATATCTCTATACATACACTAACAATTATAATATAAAATCCAGATCATAATTGTAATATTGGTACCAATGATTATTATGTCATTATTGACCTTGTTAAACAATACCTGAAACCAAATTGCAATTATTATTATTATTATTATTATTATTATTATTATTGCAATCAGAAGCAAATATTATTAGAATAAGAATTCTTGGAACAACAGTTCCTGCTTCAAGTTTTAATGTTACACCTTACGTGTGAGCCACGTTGAACGAAGCAACAGCTCCAGAAACATACGATGTAATCTAACTCTTGTTTCCAATGCAGTGAGGGTCTATCCAATCAAGGAAGAACTACGAGGAAAGAAAGATAAACCTCTCTTGTAATCCCTATGCAAGCTTTTATCAGTTGCCTGCTATGTTTTAGTGCGGTGTTTACAGCGGTTTCCTCAGTCTTGGGAGTGTGGGGTTTATTCCCTTTAGAAACGGTAGTTGTCGTACACTGAACAAATATGCATAAAATAAAGGCATTTACGTATCTTTCAAGAGGTATTTAAAATGAAATGTTACGGATAGAAAAGGTGCTACTAAAAGCGTATGAAAAACAATTGGTGCTGAGAAAAGCTTTCAAATGATTGAACATTTCAATTCCAGCAGCACAAGGATTTGTTAAAAATGAATTCCGTAAAAATAGTTCCATTTAGGTGAATATTTTTGGTATCAATAAACGTTTCCACCAAATTTTCCATTATGTGTGTAAAATTTTCCTCCATTGAGAATTAACTTATTTAGCTCAACGTAAATATTTGGAAAATTATACACAACACAAGGTATCAGAGGAATGAACTCTGCGTAAAATTTATGTGATGTAGTATTATAATGAAACTAACGAGAAGGTTAGGAACCGTCTGAAAGACAATTTTGTTTAGCTACCAGTTTATCAAACAACATGGAAATGAAGATACATTGCAAATTATTTCGCTTTGTAACAAACCAACAACTTATTTGCTGCTCGCTGTGGAAGAAATCGAAGTCACAAACAGTCCCATCGTTTCAACATATTAAATTGATTATGACCAGATAACATTGATAAGTGAACTATTGCTATTTGTGACTGGTGGTGCTAATTATATAATCATGGCCTGTAAAGCTTTACAAGTAAAATCCCCAAATATTATACGTCATCTAACTTGTCTTCCACTTGCATTGCACCATGTATTAGAGAAAATTAGTTATTTTATACTTGTAGATAAACTTATATCTTCCAAAGATCTCATGAATGCACTTGACAAATCTTTAAAACAATGATTCCACAATTTAACTCGCTAGAAGCACATGGCTGCCTGCTGTCGTTTACCGCGCTAAACACTACAAACAATTACTAATTTACTAAATTCTTATTATGCTACGAAGCTGAATCAATCGAAATAGCCAGAAGTTCCTCTCAGAAGTCAAGCATAATCATTTTTCAAAGCCACACATTTCATCCATCTTCCTTCTGCCATTTCATCATCACTGGAAACAAGCACGAGGGCTGTTCAATGAAGAAAAATCGTCATTTTTTACAGACATAATTTTTTCACGCTAAAATTTAACTTTACAATATTTTGTTAATTTAAGACATAATGTTTACGTGATGCTAGTTCCATCGTTGTTACTACCGGTTTCCTCCTGTGAGAGGTATGCAAGTTGAGACATGTTCAGTCCCGCCCTTAGCTAATTAGAGATGTTATGCGACTAACAATATGCCGATCTGAAATAATTCTTTTGTTTCAACAAACCTCTAGCACAGAGGAAGGAAAACAGTTACAAAGGAAGGTGGAAACAGGGCTTCAGTTTTGTACTTTAACAGAAGAAAGCATTAAAACCGCTGCTGTTACTGTGAGAGAGGATTGTCGAATAACATTAAGAACACTTCACTGGGGGGCATCCATACGTTGGTAGCTGAAAAGTTGCATACGGAAAGTGTCAGTGCACTGTTGACTTTCCTATGCAAGTTTTCTTACAGCTGAAGATGATTTTACAGAAAGATGCTGTGTTTTTCAATGGTTAGAACTGGGCTACTAGTCCTCTACTATGATCTCTTGTCCAAAAGAGAATCGATGGAATGGCGTAAACCTGGCGAAGCACTGCCTCTAAAAGCCAAGGTCACTCAGTCGATCAAGATGATCATGACTACAGTCTTTTGGGACTGTGAAGGAATACTCTTCATTGTCTTCAAGGAGAGGAACACCACAGTAAATGGGGAGTACTATGCTGGCCTACTGCACAGACTACGTGCTTCCATCAAAGAGAAAAGCTGAATGGTGGTGTGTGCCTTCTTCAGGACAACGCGCCTATGCACACAGCTCTTGTTGCAAAGGAAGCTGTGAAGAAGTTTGGCTTCAAAGAGATCGACCATTCACCCTATAGCCCAGATATAGCTCTCAGTGACTATTTCCTCTTCTCAAAACTCAAGAACGACCTTCGAGAAGGAAATTTAAATGTGACGAAGAAGTGATGGTTACTATTTATGCCCATTTTGTAGACAAGACTTCTCACAATTTTGGGCAATTGAAATGTTAACTCAAAGATGTGAGAAGTGTATTGCAATAAAGGGTAACTGTACTGAAAAGTGAAATATAGTTTTTGTCTTTATCATACCTAGAAAATGGTTAGGCCGGAAACTTATGGACCTACAGTCGTACAGCGGTGTACATTACAATACACTTTTCTTGTGCGCCCCCAGGCAACAACACTATTGGCTCGTTATTAACGAATCGGACAATGTGCATTCTAGAAGCCTGCTGGCAACAGCATACGGTTTTGATGCACTATCCGAACCCAGTGTTCTCACGACCAAGTTAACAATATATCGACCAAAAACATAGCTGGGTTCAATCCAGATATTGGAACCGCTCTCTAATGGACTCCACAATACAAATAAACTGCAGATTCTTCACGAACATGACGATCAGAGAGCTTCTCAACAAAATCACGGCATTTTGGCTCATGGAATTTTGTTGTAATTCTTGCTTCACAAGTCTTTATGAAACTCATTTATAAGAAACCTTGATCCATCTGCGGTAACAAAGTATCTGAACGTGAATGTTCATTTATTAATTTATTTTTGTTATGAAACGCACTTGTTACGTGTAATTAAATTTACATTTCACTGTACAGCTTTCTGTAACACAAAAAACGACATTTGGCACCAGGTTAGCATTAAAAAAATATTTAACTATCACAAGTAACATGAAAAGAGGCTCTAAGATTGCCGATACATTCAGACCCGGAGTGATATTTATTAGGAATATTTAACGAATAAACGTTTACAAATAATTCCCGTAAAATTGGCCTAATAGCTTGCAAAACACACACACACACACACATCTGTGTGTGTGTGTGTGTATTTAAAATTCGCACGCGGGGTATTAACACTCGTATAAAATGTTACACTTATTTATGAACACCCACCTACTTAACAACTGTGAGAATGAAATGGACGAAAGTGAACTGTTACAGCCGCTACGTTAGATTTGCTAATAAAAACTAGGAGGAAAAAAAAAAAACAGAAAATGTTTTATATTCTGAACAACATGTTTATTAAAATTTCTGGTTGTTTAGGCACATATTATTACATAATTTATAAAATGATCTCGGACCGTTTGGCTGAATACGCAAAAACAATTTATTGAAAAAATACAGTGAACTCAAGACAAATGCACGATAAAACGGATTTTGTAATTTTTTCAGATAATTACACTCAGATATCCGACTGTGATTTGTTCAAATTCAAAATTTTGTTTCGTTTCATAGGCTGATTTACAGACGACGGTACACAAGTGAACTTTTCTCAAAATATGTTATATTGTGCAAAATATTTAAATATATATAAAACATATAGCAGGACAATTAAATGTAATGGGCCTAATACCCTAGTTCATCAATAATTTAAGTTTGCACTAGTATACTTACTAAGATTTTTTTTTTTTTTGTTAATTTATTTATGGATACTCTTTAACATCTCAGGTCATCAGCGTCCCATTCAACTCAGGGCGTGAAACGGCCGACAAATTTTGCTCAGAGGCCTCTCTTTTCAGGCTTGAGGTTCTTTTGCGTGCCGTAAATGTACGACACGGGACCCAAGGCTTTACTTCCCTTCTGAAGGAAGCCATATTTAGGATTTGTACGTCCGAAAAAATCCATATATATATATATATATATGTGTGTGTATATAAAATCCGAAATCTATTGCAAATGCACAAAATTTACATGGAAGAATCTCGAATTTAAACAGGGAGTTATAATTTTGTTCCACGGCAGTTTTGTTTTATACATATTTTCATTTTTCTGATTTTAAAAATATCACCCGTAAAGCAGCCAGACATTTTATGCATAGTTGGTAAAATGTAAAATTATACATAAATATTGAGAATTAAAAACAGTAGTCATATATCTCCATATCATATCATCATTAAAAACTGCAAATGGTGAATTTCTACCTCCTATTCATAAACAGTGCTAGACTCGCATTCAAATAAATAAACGGAACTTCTAAATTAAGAAATAGGGTGTTACTTCGCTTCTAACACTAAGCAATTTGCAATCAATTAGAATTCTGCCAGTTGTGTAAGCGAAAAGTCGTGGATTACATTAACAAGAGCTAATGATAAACAGAGTGTTTACAGCTCCCATCCGGAACTTTGATGAAGTTTATCCGAGCAAGTTCACGGCTTACAGCTCTCGTCAACTTCTCTTTCAACCTTGTAAACGGTACTGTGAACACAGGGGTCTAATGTAGGGCAGAATTGATGAACTTATTGAGTTGTGGTGTCTAAGTATTCGATAAGAAAGCTTAATACTTGCACATGTTATTTCGAAGTAGTTTCCAGCTGCTATTAAAAATCAACTTTATAAGATTTATTCCAGTGAGAAATTTATGTGAAAATGGCGTCTCTATCATTTAACACACGCACTATCCGATTAATTGTGGGCTCAATTCCATACGCTGCCATAATGCTTTCCCAAAAGTATGCCAATATTTTGAATTTGATATAATTCACAGTTTCCTGGCAGGATATCCATTTGGTACTGGATTTCTGGAGTGGCTTCTATTTTTATTGAAAAAACGATCTGGAATATGCCCAAAGACACACCTTTATCTCCAGCATATACTCTTACAGGGAGATTGGCTTAGTGACAGAAAAAATCTAGTTGGCTCTATTCTCAACGTAAGCATGCATCTACCGAGTGTTTATGAACTACATCTCAATAATTTCAAAAATTATAGAATGGCCTTAAGACAAGCAATTTGAGATAGAGGATCTACAGTTCACCACGAAGAAAAATAACAGAGCTATGCTGATAAAGAATATAAAATTAGATGCTGATAGGTCAGTTTTAAAGATGACTGGGATAAAAAAGTAACTAGAATATCTTCAAACCTTCTTTTATAGTGAAAAAAATGTTAATAACATTTTCAAGTTGTTTAAAAATTTCGGGCAAATAATATGATAGTACGCCACTGAATAATAATAATAATAATAATAATAATAATAATAATAATAATAATAATAATAATAATAGTAATAATAATAATAAATTCAGCCGCATAACTATGTGACCTAATAGACAAGGCCTCTCGTTTCATAGGTCGTAGGTTCGCGTCCTGTAGGGTAGCTTTTAGTTATGATGAAGTATTTTCACATAAAAGATGTAAATAGAACATAATAATAATGTTCAATGATACTTTAAATCTATAACAATAATAAAAAATATTCGATGTCAACCAAAAAAACACACCCTCCAAAACTTCCGTCCGTTATTGTGTGGTATCATTTCAAAAGAAAACTTCATCAATCAGTGGCATATTGGCCTATTAGAAACTTAAAATCACAACTTTGAGATTTTATCAAGTAGACCACAATAAATTATATTTCTTATTCAAATTGCTTTTCTATGGCCCTCTATAATCGTTGAAATGATTGTGTTGTTCGTAAAGACCCTGTATGCGATAAATTTACATTATGGCGAGGGGAAGATATTTAAAGGGGAAGGGCAAAAACAGGTCTATTATTTTATGCACAAACGTATGCTTTCTAGCTATTGTATAATATATTATGAGAGAGGTTCGAAACATTTTGGTCAAACAATAAGCAATTTTAAACTTAAACATTATATTTATTTTTCAACATTCTCTCTCTTAAGGTGAATAAGTTTATTCCAATTATGATCCAATCCATTACTGCGTCTCTGAAGTAATTTTTCGGAATTATCTGCAAAATATTCCTTTACAGCTCAATTGCCTCTTGATTTTTAGTGAAAAATGCTGAGCAGAGGGGAAGGTTTTGAAGTTTGGGAATAGAAGGAAGTCAGAGGGAGCCAATAGGGTGGAAGCTGTAACAATTCATGCTTCAAATCTCTTAATTTTCTCATCTCTAAAACACTTTTGTTCATTGCCTTGTTGACATTTTGCCCCCTTTACAATCCAGTTCTCTCTCTCTCAGGAAAGTTTCATCTAGTAGGTTAAAAAGATTGGAGTAGTGCCCTCTGTTCATTGTTTTAACCTTGTGAAAATGAACAATTAGAGAAATTCCTTTAGCATCTCAAAAGATCGATGGAACGCTAAAAATCCCAGATGAACTTTCCTGCAGATGAAACTGATTTTGTCTCCTTTAGCGCCGAATAACCGCCTTCTGTCCAATGTTTTGACTGTTGTTTCGATTCTGATGCGTGATTCATGTCCTCAGCTATGAGTGAATGTACAAAATCACTTCTGTCACTGTTAAATGCTCTAAACATTTTTGCGATAATTTCATACTCGAGTGTTTTTGATCCCGCTATACCAAGTAATGCGCTTATCTTGCACAAGGCTCTTTCAAGTGCAACTTTTTATATAACACTACGTACACATTCCTTTGAAATGCCTATAAACTCAGTAAATTCAACGCATTCTGTTGTTATAACTTTTAGACATCACAACCACCATATTTATTTATTTATTGGAAACGACGGAGAAGAGTCTGTACATATTTGCAAATTTCCTTTGCAGTTAAACCGTATCACTGACGACACTCAATTTGATCCATTTTATGAAATATCTAGATCGCATGTGTTTAGCAATCTTTAGTTATTCAATTATTTGAAAAAAGTTACATGATATTTTAAAGGAATGCTGAAGACAGATATAACAAGGGCAAAAACAACAAATTTGCCAATTATTTGGTTACCCATGGTCGAGGTCGGGAACTTTTCAAACCTTTCTCGCATGCGTCTATTTTAACATAAAAATATTTAGTATTTAGTACTTTCAGCTACGTTATTTGAGTATTTAAATAAATATAGTTTATGTGCTCTTCTGTAAAATTGTATTTGCGGTAATGAAACCTTTTTAAATAAGTTATTATTGTTACGGTTAAGACTTATAACAAAAACGCTCGTCATCTAAAAGATTAACAAGAAGCAGTAATGTAACATGTAATGTAAACAGTTAAATGCAACATATTTTATACAGAAATGCTTTCTTACAGACATCTATAGCCATATAACTTGTTTTGAATAATGAGATACACTTTGGTTTATTTCATATTTGTTTAGGACTTTGCAAAACAGTACACTTAGGTAGAAAATATTCTTTTTATATAAGGAAAAAAACAACGAGGATTAGGCACGTAAGGAAACTTTAGCCATTTGGGCAACTTCATACCTATAAGAATATGTTCCAATGCCTTTAGTTTCCTTTCGCATTTCAATATTTAAGCGATTTGTAGTTCCTTTACTTTAGGAGTGTTGCTGTTTTAGTGAGTTAGGAGCACTAGGGCGGACAGCTTTGTGCTAAGTAAACTTAAATTCTTGTAAATGCTAACATATATACAAAACGTTTTTAAAATACGTAAAATATTACAAAATATTTTGCTAAATTACAAGCTTATTGTAAACACACTTCAAATATATGCCATTCTGTTATTTGAAAACGTTTATTGTACATTTAATATATTATAAATAGACATACATATAGCTTCTATAAGGTAGCGTGCTGTTTCAGGTGAGTGTCACATTAATGTGAATGTATGTTTCCCGCATTATGCTGCCTGACCCGTTTCTCTTCCCCATCTTCCTTGGCTCACTACAGCAGCAATGCTTTTTTCTTTTAACCTAGAAGTAAATGGATTAAACAACCGAACCCAAAATTACCACTACCGTCATCAACTGTCTATCACTTGATCGATTAACTATTAGAGAATTTCAAAAGTATAAAAGATTAAATGATACCAAGTTTACATCATCATTTGCAACGAAAAAGTTAAGAATGCTAAACAACAGGGGTACCGGGTTTAACATCAGATTCAAGACCACCGTTTTATTCTTATTTTGACTGTATAAGCTACAAACACAAATAGATCTAACGAAAGATGCTCAAGCTATGAGCATTGAACTTGAAACCAAGGTCAAACCGCATATCGAATAAAGTACATAGCTACAACATCGATTTTTATCTTTAAAATTCCATCAGTAGCAATTGAGAAATAGTACTTAATATTCATTTCCAAGCAATGAAGCGTAACAAATGCTCTTTTCCGCACCATTGAACTCAAATCTCCACCACATTTAATATTTATCCAGTTGCTCTGCTCTGTTTTCATTTAGCGGAAAATATCTCAATGCAAAGTAGCATTAGATTCTGAGGAATGTTCTTTCAGATTGTGTGCATTTGTTTTGCACATCTTACCTCAAATGTAAAAATCCCAGCGACTTAGGTTAGAGTGGGGGATGTCACAAATTCTTGCTTGTATTGACGGAATTTGCCTTTATGCGCTGTGCGGACTAGAAAACTACATATTTTCAAAATATTATTTTCTAAAATGTGTGAGTTATTATTTTGGAATAGGTTTATTTCGTAAACTGTTAAGATAATGTTTATAGTGAGAGACAATCGCAATTGGCAATCAGCAGCATGCTAACCCATAGCAAAATTGCTTCGCGTGCGGTCAGCAAACCTATGAATCACCCTGTATAAGAAATTACTTAAATGGTAATATTCTCCATTGTGTACCGGATGCTATGTTATTTTATTGAAGTACTACCTACTTTAGCAATTTGGTGTGCGCGATACATTTAACTGATTGCATTATTATGTTTCCGAATTTCTGCAGCACACTGTATTTAGTAGTGCGTTGTTTGCTTCTTCGGTGGGAAAAGCGCCTACTTTCAATGGTGAACCCTTAAACAGTTCTTGCGCGTTACATTGTAAGACACTGCTTGAAGTATCCGCATAAAGCATGCCGAAACTCTATTTACTTTGTATGCAACCTTTGTGTAAACGTTTCACGTCGACTTCTGCTCATTTGAGTTCAATGATGTCAAATGCTCTACCATATTCTATTTAAAATATTTTGGTGGAGCCCCCAGAAGTATATGCAGGTTACTCTAATATTCTGCGGTTCAAACTATACGCAATTATAACACAGCAGCTACATACTGGCTCAATTGCACCATTACTAATCTGTCACATTCCATTGGATTTATATAGCTTCTTTTTATACTTATAAGAGTTAAAACGATTCATATATCTGCTATAGATCTCCCAAATGATGAACGGAATGCTCAAATACTCTTGAGGTTATCAGCGTCGAAAATTACCCTCACCAATCTGGGGAAAAGAAGCAAATAGGCTACGTGTTCATTCTGGGAAGCGATTCACCTACAAGTTGACAGCTCACGCCTTTGATAGATGTCTTGTATACTAGATATTATAGTTTACAATGCCATCACTGATATCATTTTTATTCACTATACACATAGTATCTAAAACTTCGTAAGAGCAACACGGTTCGCATATTAAAAATTTGTGTCGTAGCAAAAGTAATTAATGCAAATAAAATTAATTTCTCTGGATCATTTATAAAAAAAATGAAAGATAGTATACAGGTTTCATTGCTTCATAATAATGTCACGCTTCATAGACAATGTACTAGTTTTCCTAAAGACATATTTAGGGAGACCTAAATATGTATTTAATTAGTTTTTAATAAACATTTATATAATGTTAATTATAATTGTAGCAAAAGTGGCGGAAAACATTTTAAGTTGAGGAAAACAATCTCAAAACACCATATTGAGATGCAACTTTAGGCACCACACTGAAGTACAGGAATAAATGGCCAGTTGAGATAGAATAAGTCATTAGGAAACATAATAAGAGCATAAGTCTGACGTGAGTTTGAGTACCTGACATCAGAGAGAGCGGGATAGAGTTTGTGGTTGCGTGCCAGATATGTGCTGTTAATTTACACCGGTACGCTAGGCAGGGGTCAGTTCAGTTACACTGTATGGTTGATGCTAAGGCAACTTCACGTCCATGGCGTTAAAGGTTCCACCATTATCTCAAATTTGCCAGTGTAATGATTTGGTTCAAAATAATTGAAGATTCTTATAGTTGGTAAATAAGCTTTTGTTCTTTAAAATACCGCAGGATCCGGACGGACATAATTGTGTCTTTTAATTTGTAACTATTCTATACACAATTTGCCCATTATAAACTTAAGAAAAGTTTTCAACTAAAAGAAAAGAACCTTCATATGCCCCGAGTATTGAGAATATCCTACAGATTTCGGCTATACAACGAAAGAACTGTATTTTTATTAGAAATTAAACGTCATATACGACACAAGGACATTATTATTATTATTATTATTATTATTATTATTATTATTATTATTATTTATTATCATCATCATCCTCTTCTTCTCTTGGTGTACAGACATGATGTCTTACGAGGTCACTTAAATGGTGCGTGCGTGTCTCTTATGTGTACGTCACACTTCCAGTATAGGAGTTAAATCTCCATAGTTTTCCACTTTTCTGGGTCTGTATTCTGCAAGAAAGCTATTACGTCTACCTCGTACTCTCATATTTTCTCATTTTGTATTATTATGCACATTCTGGAACTATATAAATTAATCTGAATGCTTTTATATCACATTACATTTTCAAGTATACCTTTTATTGTCGATTTTCTTCATTTACGAACGCTCTTTAACATCTCAGGTCATCAGCGTCCCATTCAATTCAGAGCGTGAAACGGCCGACAAATTTTGCTCAGAGGCCTCTTCTTTCAGGCTTGAGGTTCTTTATCGTGCCGTAAATGTACGACACGGGACCCACGGTTTTACTTCCCTTCCGAAGGAAGCCATACTTAGGATTTTTACGCCGAAAAAATACATCGACCCTGGCCGGAATTGAATCAGCGATCTTGGATCTACGATGCATGTACGGTTACCACTACAACCAGGACCGACCTATATCTGTTAGTTTGTTTTGCATACATCTAACTTAATAAAGAAACGCATTTCTTTATTTTGTAGACATATGCTTCACTTTAACATTAGAAGTATTGTAGCTGTTTCTATGCAATTCAGCAGTGTTTGGTTTGATTTTTTTGTTTATCTAGATGTTATTATTATATGCTGATATGAATTATGTTCACTTGCATGTATAACAGTATAGATAACTGTTTATTTTCTGAAACAGTGAAACAATCCAGTCAGTAGCCAGCCAGCGGCATAAACTTAAAAGTTGAAAACATGAACTATTGAAATGATGTGCAAGAGATAACCGAAATGAAAGCTTGCCCTCATAAGCGCCCAAAACAGACCTTTGTGTTTAAGCCAAGAGTGGATATGGCAGCAGCCAATACTGTGGATAGACTTGCCTGGCAAAGAATATAATTAGAGAAAAACATGAGAAAGCACATATAGGATAACTGATGACTACGATATAGGAAAAGTAAAAGTGAAAACGTTGTAAATTATAATGAAGAGAAAAAAAAAGAAGAAAAAAGAAGAGGATGTCCAAAAGAGTTATAAAAGAGAGTAAAAATGCCAAAAAAGAGATGCTCAGTGGTAGGATGTTTTGATACAGAAAATTACCGTTTTCACATAAAACTAGCTTTTACTCAGTATTACATTTTTGCAACATTCAAAATTTTTCTTGTGCAACAAACTTGAACTTGCTGTCTTCAAAATTTGCGTACATATGTTACAGTTTAGTATTTTTATTATTTATTATTCTTTTTAGATACAAAGTAAACTTATGCAGGTATTTAATTTAAAATACGAATAAAATCAAAAAGCTACATATTAAATGTTTAATTATATAAAAAGTGCACCAAAGTGATATATAAAGCCTTTAGGATAATTTTAAAAACTGAAACTTTAAATGCCCTATGAATTGGAAATTTTCCAATCAAATAACTTCAACTTTTACAAATATCTTTATTTTAACAGTGACATTTAAATAACAACACTTTATATCAATTTAACGTATTAAAGCATTTGTAAGTTATTGGTGTTTAGAGTTAGAACGTTTATTATTACAACATATGTCTTAGTTTGGCGTCAGGAGTATTTGAATATGATAAACGGAGAAAATGTTAGTATATTCTTAAAATTTCTGCACTTTTATATTCTGCAAGTGTAAAAATTGTAAGAGTAAAAATAATATGTTTATATTCGTATGCTCAACAGTTCGGTTGTATATGAAACACACTGTATATCCTTTGTAACTGAAGTCAAGATTCTGCCGCTCATAGGATATCGATTACTCACCTCTTCCTCGCCGTAAATATTCCAAATATCATAAAGAGTATGGACCTCATAGAATAACACTAAAAGGAGAATTCATAGTCGCACAGTTTTCACATTAATACATCCACGGATGGGTCGAGACTCCCGTGTATTAAATCTTGCCATAACCTCCGTTCTCTCCATCCAAACTGTTTCCGTATTCATGAGGCTGGGAATTGAAGTCGGCTTTCCCGTGCTGGAATATACGAGTATATTGCCTGGACGACGAGACGGGGAAAGGGGAGGATAGCCAACCGCACAGCCACAGTTTATATTTTGCGTCATGTGGAGTACCCTCCTTTCTTACTGAACCTCAGCTTAAGTTATGACTCTTTATCTGTACTTTAGTTCAAGCCTATAGATAGGCAATTGTAACAAATACAAAAACATGTATTTGCACTTCTTCGTTTGCAATTTCAGCGATTTTTAATGGTGTTTAACACCAGTTTTAACTACTGAGGCACCACAGGAGGTGGACACTGATGAAACATGAGATGAAATGATATATGGGGAAAGGATTTTTTAAGGAAGGAAACATTCCAGATCTAAGTTTAGAGTATCTCCCCGTCATTTGCAATTTATGAGCACCGAGGAAAACCTGGGAAAAACCTCAGCCATGGTGGACGTTCCTGGCGGGATTCGAGCCCCAGACCTCCCGCTCACGAGTCCGCACCTTAACGACCTCGGCCACCAGTGGCAATATTTCAGCGATAGTAAACCAGGAGAGAAGTTCAAGATTTAGTAATGATCTCCTTTTGTGCTTAAGTTATTTAAATCTAAAACGTGAGCAATCTAAATTATGTTTAGAGTTAACTCCTTAAAACTGTAAGTAAATAGATTTCGTTTCCGAAAAACACAGTATGATTATTTCACATTATACAAAGGCAATTGATAAGTAAAACCTTTTCTGTTTTTAATTATGCAGTGTATTTTAGTAGCTAAGTTAATAAGAAGCAAAAGATGTCATAATGCTAACAGTATATTTCATAGCTTTATAAGTTCTGCTTCTCTAGACCTCGTTATTTCAGATAATTGTTCCAAGGGCTACTTTATTTTAAATTTTATTAAATGTGTATTAAAATGATTAAACGAATTAAAAATCTTCGATAGAGATGTTATAGAATGGAACACAAGTTATAAGTTTGCAGGAAATTCATATGGGAGAATGTTGTCGACAGTCTTCTGAGGTCATTTGAACAATATTCTAAAGCTCCAACTCATACCAGCAATGTGTTAAAACGGTGACCTTTGTTGTTTGTAGGCTTACGTCTGCAATGTGACAACTCAAGGATCATATAGCCTTAGATGACAATAAGAACTTCCTTTTAACATAACATTTGCTTGAAACGTTGAGGAAGCAACTGTAAAAGAAGAAGATGAATAACGTGCGGCGTAACCTAATGTATGAATAACCTATTGAAAAAACACCCAACTGCAACAGAAATCCATAAAAATATGAATAATACATTAGGGGAGACAGCTCCATTATATTCCACTGGTGCCAGCAGTTGAAGCTGTAAAGAAAGTGACGTGAAAATGTACCTTGTTCTGCATGTCCAAATGCTGTTGCTGAATGCATGGATGGCATTATTCATCATTTGGTAATGACTACTAGAAGAACAATTATACAGTGCGTATCAAAATTAACAGCGCAAATTGAAAGCATACGGTAAGAGAAGCAAAAAAGTTGCGGTAAACATGGGTCTGCAAACAAGCCTTGTGCGAGATTTATTATTGCAAATGTGTGTTAGAGCCACCCCTGACTTCATTCGTTATACAGAGCATATGAGTCACTCGTTGTGCATGTTCTTTACAAAACTGAACATTGCCAACAGGTGGTGTTGCTATTAAACCATACACGACAGACAGTCAGAGCACATGTCTGCAGCGTCAGGTGTGCTGAGCTGTACGTAGTCAAATTGGAACCGTAGAGCAACGCACGGTATGCGGATATTCATTTCATCTATGGATAGGTCGAGGAGGACCTATACCTTGAGAATTGTACATGCTTGTCAAGAATTTCGAGATGATGTAGGGGTGTTTGATAGAATTCGAAACTTACTGCAGAGACGAGCGCAGTATTGCATCCAGGTGTAAGGACGAAACTTTCAACACCTCCTTTAACAGATAAGAGTTACAGTACTTAAGTCGTAACATACTAAAGTAGAATTGTATTCCTTGTTAAGTTAAGCTATGAGTGAACCAACTTAGAATGGAAATTGAACAAAAAGTGTACTTTTCAAATTAATTTGTACTAACTAGGACAATTCTTAATGAAGTCAGTGGCGGCTTGTAACCGCACATTTGAAATTATCTTGCAAATGGCTCGTTTGCCGACCCATGTTTACTGAAACGTTTTTCTTCTATTATCGTATACTTTAGAGCGTTTCAGTTTTCGCCGTTCATTTTGATACACTATGTATATAAAATAGATTAAACAATGAGGGTGTCAAGTCAAATTTAAATATACGTTCTGCCTTCTGCTGGGTTCCTCCAATGTTGACTGCTAGCTTAAAGTGAAAGTAGATGCTTCTCAAGATCTTTTGACGGAATTGAAAGAAATCCGAACAATTACAACAGCTGATTTATTATTCAAATACAAGCATCCAACACATTTGCCCCTAGTAATCTGTTCTCAAGAATCATTTGCGAGGAACTAATGTTTAAAGCGAAGAGGCTTGGACCATCAAAACAAAATTTGGGTTTGGAGGACATAAAATTATTGTAGCATCGTTTAAACCAGTTCCATGAACTGAAAATAAATAATACTGAAACACAAAAGAAGAAAATTTGTATAAATGTTCTTTATACAGTGAGGTTTTATGAGTTACGTGGCGGCAGAGGACGGCTGAGTACTATGAGAATCCAGTCAAGGCCTATAATGCATGTGCAGGTATCGGTTTGTCATTGAGCATTACTCGGTGCTTTTATTGTGCATAAGTTGCGTGGAAATTCTTCTCCCTTAGTTAATGCACCACAAAGTCTTAAAGAACGGACTTTTATGTGCGATGCATATGTGAAAATAAATTATTTACAGAGAAGTGTTAAGGCAATTCGCAAGAAAATGTCCTGAAAATCGGGGAGAAATTGTTTGCCCGTTTTAAAAAGTTACAAGAAACAGGAACTGTTAACAAGATAAGAAACGGGTTCCAATGGAAGAAATATCTCAACGACTTGAACATAGCCCAAGAGAATTCCTCAGTCGCCTTGCCTAGCAAACAGGCGCTTGAAAATCCTAAGCATGAAATGCAACTAAAATTTTATTGAGTGCAGTTCGTGAATTGCAACTGCGCACTTCCACAAACAGAGTTCTATTCTTTAACTGGATACTGGAAGTATTGCTGCTGGCAGAATGATTACTGAATTTATCATATTTACAAATGAAGCGTTTTAGATTATGGCTGCGTCATTTCACAAAACAGATAATATTTAAGGTGATGTTATGCACGAAAGTTTCGCTTCATCCCGAAAAAAGTATATGTGATGTTTGAAAGCACACAGAATAATAAGGATCTTTTTATGAATGATGAAAGCTAAAGAAGACATATTACAACATTATTCGAATAACTAACAGCTGGATTCTGCTACTGCACACTGCTCATGAGTGACATATTTGAATTAGAGATTTTTGAGGACATATTTATCAGTTGTGAGTTGTGACCAGCCCGTAGCCCCGATTTGACCTCTTGTGATTTTGTGTATTGAAAATTTATCGGCCTTTTCACGCCCTGTGTTGAATGGGAAGCTAAAGATCACAGATGCTATTGGGGGTCCATATAATAATAATAATAATAATAATAATAATAATAATAATAATAATAATAATAATAATCGGAACTAGAGTACTACAAAACTAATGGTTTACAAATGCGGGTTAGTCAATCGACCAATAAAGAATATCTGCCTTAAGTACGAGGTGTGATTCAGATAAATGGCAGACTTATCGACACTTTTTCCATTAAGGAGGGGGGAACCGCATCTATCCCGCGGGCTACCAGTTTGATATGTTTGCTATATGTAGATTACGCTTTCACATTCAACAATCAGGAGAGATCTCATGAAGGACTTAATGTAAAACTTTAAGCCGAGGTATATTCCACATACTGTAAAACAGAAACAGAATGGAGACAAATATTCACGTTACTAGTTACAAGGAACGCTAGACACAACAATGACAATGTTATCTTTTACGATCAGAGATATTTTACCTTAACATTTTAAAATACAGAAGTGGAAATGATCGAATATTCCTATTAATAACCTAGAGCTCTTCAAGTCACAGTATCTTCCAATGAAACAGTCTGTGCTAGAACATCGACATATCTTCGTTATTCAACGGGTCAGAACAAATGCTTAGAGATATATCTTCTGAAATCGATCGCGAAGCTTCTCAACTAGTTTCTCTTAAGATGGGGCCAAAATGTGTTGACATACCTGGTGTAGAATCAGTTTCTTTTAGCGCAAACCGATTATGTAAGAAGATTGGCTCAGCATTTATATTTAAGGAAGAATGGCCGGTGTTCGAAGCCCCACACAACTTTCTATGCACTAAAAGAATCTTCGTTCATAGAACGGGATGGATAATGTACACATGAAAGGGCACTTTGATATGAAGTACCATCTATTAGTTCTACGATGTTTACTTTACAGAACATGTAAGTTGTATGTTTATTTCTTATTTTCTCGTGTGCCCATAAACTTATGATACACTACAGAACTGGCTTTCAACCAAGGAGGAATGAACAGGTTTTCTGCAGATATATTTATCTCCAATTGGAACGCATACTATACAAAGAGAGCAAAATAATTGAATTCTGATTATGTTTGCCAACAATCCAATATATAATGTCTTTACGTCCCTCATTTCAATACGAAATACTTCGTTTGTTGGTATTGAAACATTTGTGTTGAAGTTGCAAAGCAGCAAGTTATTAACTTAAAGCGTCTGTTTTACGGCTAGCTTCGGAGCAACAACGTGGCCGAAATTGCGTTTTATGTTATTGCAGCAGATATACGAATGTGTATGTAACATAACTCTTTTGATCGAACGTTCAAATATTCATTTTATGCTTGGAATGTTAGTGCCTTTCCATGCACACCCTTATGGAGCTGGTAGTTTAAGCACGAACTTAGGACGAATAATGAGGTCAAAAGAGCTTTGTTTTTGTAATCAGCGTGTATCATAAATACCTCGTGTGCGTTTGGTGGACATTCAATATTAAGCCATGTTTTTACAAACTCAGAAACTATATAATAATATTTCTCGCGGCTTATGGAGTAACCTATACCCTTTTGGATATTTACCATTATTAAGCTTAAACACCCGGTATTTATAGCACTTTCACCTTTAGGTCCTTCAAAACGAGTGATTCTGATTAAGGACTCACATTGCTCGCTGTTTCACTAATGCTATTTATCTGGATATAATGCATCTAGCGTAGTGCTTGAACAAAATGGGTTTTGAAGTCTATGAGACTGATTAGGCAGTAGAGTGTTGCTCCACTCGGCATTGAACTTCCCACAGGAACTGGGGACTCAAGGGATGTATCTCCAGGAGTTTTACACTAAAAGTGATGAAAATTTTACCATATTACACAGTGAATAGAGAGCACTATAACAATGCTCAACGTTTTATCTTGAAAACATTTTCATTATTAATAATTACATCAAATAGTTTAATACATTACAAAAATTGCTACAATGATACAAGTGTAAGTACAAGTACAAAAATTAAGTTATTGTGTTTGCTAAATATGCATTAAACGCTGCACATACTTTTTAATTCTGCATACCAACTTCTAATATATATATATATTGGATTATTTACAACTTTTTAACAAAGGCTAACTTAACAGCAGTCTGCCAGTTCCTAGTGAATCAAATCATTATCGAATTTCAATTGAAAGCACATTATGCAAGTTTTCTCCATAAAACACGGTCCGCCCTTGCGGCAACTTTGGTATGCATAGTAAAACTACATCTATCGGCTACACGAAGCGCCTAGTTGACACTAATAAAATGCTAATGTACTTACCGAATTTAAGCAAAGCAGATTCCGATACTAGCCCGCGTACATTTCTTTGCGTTCCCGTCAAAAAATAAGGAAATCTCACGAGTAATATTAATAGACGGGTTTTTTCGTTACCTTTGCAGCACAAAGATAAAAATAACAGGTTTAAATCTAGAGTCGAAAAGGCCACAAATACTGCTAAAAAGCCATCACCCTGTGAAAACTCGTAGACGTCTAATGTAACGTGCACTAGTGACAGGTAAAAAGCACCTGCGTCGTTTGTAAGAGTATCAGCAGTAGACGCATACCTCCATCACTGTCTCTTTCGTATTTGAGCCCTTTCATTGTTTTTCCATCTGCAAGCAAATGCTACCCAAATGTTGTTTTTCCGCAGTTCTTGTAACTTAACTAACCTAAAGAAAGTGCTTGCATAACATGTAGATAAATCCATCACTAAAATAATTTAATCACACCACAAAGCCAATTCAGAGAACTTCCTCCAGGCTCCTAGAGAGTATCCACAAGGAAAAAATATATATTAATGTTTAAAGCCTGATTTTACTATTGAGGCACCACAGGCGGTGGACACTGATTATTATTATTATTATTATTATTATTATTATTATTATTATTATTATATTACTGATTACAAATACACTAGTGACTCCACGCTCAGCTGTAGAGATAGCTAATTTTTAGATAATCTTGTAGTTTGATCAGTAGGCTGTGCATGCACACACAATGTTAGAGACCAAACAATATCAGATTGCAAGTTTTTATTTTTAAATACTGCACTCTGAGTTTGCTCCACCTTGTTACAACGTTGAAGAACTCAAACTTACCGAGAAGCTTGCCGCATGCCAGTAATGTTAAAATTCACTTGTGATATTGTGAAGTCGCACGCTCAGCTCACGTTCATTGGAACATTCAGAAATGCTAACTGAAATTCTCTTTCAGCATTTTCACACAATTTACTGTGATATTTTTGTTGTCATGAGAGATTTGACATTTAATACACTCATTGCTCTTAATTGCTTTAATTTTTTGTCAAGAAAATAGATATGCTGAACTATCTGCATATTATACGCAGTGGTCATCAACTTTGCAGCGCCGAATCCAAGTTCTTACACCATGGGGTGTGGCGAGAGCGACAGGGGAAGGACTCCCGAGTTTAAACTTTAGGGACGGTGTATGTGTTTCCAACGTATAGCATATGGCACAGAATGTGGAAGAGAAAGCAAACAAGGCGGTAAAGAGGGGATTAGGGAACTGAAGCCCAGGGCTCAAGTTGTAGGACCGCAGTCCCATTTGTTTACTTTCATTTCTCTTTGTCATCTTGCCTCCAATTACACAGCTTTTGTAATACTCGAGACATCATAACTGCTACAAATATTAGTGAGAATTGTGTCACGCAAGTGAGTGAATAAAAACCTTTTTCTCTTGCTTGCCAAACCAGCATTTTTAATGGCGGTACCTCTCAATTCTGCAGTTTTTTTACATTCTTTCAGAGCCACGATGTTTGCGAAGGTGTTCGCTTCACCAGGGCTTCCTCTCGTCATTTGCTATTTTTACAGCTCAGTCAAAGAATGTTCCGATTCTTTTTACATAAATGTCATCAATGAAAGTATAATAAATGAGTAGTTTTTATGGCACTAGTTGAATAAAGTTATTAAAAATACAATGACCACATTATTTTTATAGCTAAAATGCTATCATCAAGTAAATATTATGTTACAATAATATTAAGGAGAATTTCATGTATTACTGAAAACAGAATTAATCATTCATCTTCTTTTCTGAATACTTATGTTAGCTACAAAATAAACAACTAACATTTGATAATACTATCCTGCTCTGTGATATATGCCAAACACTGAGATTTCTGAAATATCTTTAACTTTACTGCTCATCCAATTAATGAAGTTGTCATACTTCTTCTGATGATTATTAGTGACAATTTAAGCTTTTCAGCTTGGGTTAAGCTTTCTTGCGGTAATCCATATTGATAACAATAGACAAAAGAACGAAAGAATCTCCAATCATGCAATAATGTCATAAATACAACAAAAATGAGGAATTGAATTTAAAGCAATCAAATAGCGTATTAAACACATTCATAATGTTATATAATAATTGCTTATGTACCACTTTCAAATTCTCTTCTCTCACTTCTCATATATTTACTCGTGCAATAAAGCATAACGTTATTAACTATTATCATTAAATACATACTATTACATTGTTGCATTAAATGTCACAATCTTTAAATTCTTAAGGCAGTTACTTGAAATGTTCATAAATGTTAAACATGTATATACAAATTTTATATTAAACTTTAAAGTTATTATTTTTATAAATATTAAATTGATTTTGTATATAATAAAAATTACAAATTTTCCGTCTTCTCTGTGCGAAGAAATACAGTTATCTTATGAGGAAAGTTGAGTAAATTTTATTAATATACTTTTCCTAATTTCACCATTTTCTTTTATCATTATTGAAATACCCAGAGTCAATTTTGGCCTACGTCACTTCACAAAACGCAAAGTTTTTGCGCTGATCGCTGTAAGTGGACAGACAGCCAGTCGCAATTTGCTTTAATGAAACAAAAATTATTTACTAACTCAGTTTGAGGTTAGGGGAGCAGTGTAACTCAAGTCTTTGTGTTATTATATATTATTTATGGGCCAGTATTGTTAACTTCTTAATGAAGTAAATTAAAAATAATATCTACAGGAATAACACCAATACTTTAGAGAAATTGAAGCCTGCAGAGGGCACCGCTTCGAACAAATCCTTTAACGCAGATTAGTGTTCATTGTGAAGTAAAACTATATTGTGTGCATGTTATTATTGATCAAAGTTTTGCGTATAGAAATACGAAGGGAAATTGAGGCTAATGGCGCGACCTTGACCCAATGCGGCTTGCGTTCACTTCCATAAAATAACTTTGTATCTATAAAGTTTCACTATAGAAACGTTGTTTTAGTGTTTCAAAAACACATCTTTAAATATTTTTACATTACAAAATGCTAGGATTTGAGCAGCTATATACACATTTTGTATATGCTTAGTAAAATTTTCATTTACATGCTAAAAATGTTAAAAAGTTCATTCTAAGACCTTGAATTAAATGGTATATCACATGTGCGCATAGATGTTAAATTTGTCCGCTATGACTTATTAAAGTGGAAATCAACTTTCTTTTATTGAATTTTAACATAAATTCACACTTCATAAAAACCTGAGTAAAAATTTAAAATATTGAAGTTTTACCGAATTTTCAGCAAAGCAAGAGTTTGCAAAATAACATAAAAACGAATGAATGAAAATCATAACAAGACATAAATAAACAGCTGACGAAAACGCAGCTCTACAAGGCTTTGATAAAAAGATGAAGGTAAGGATTAATCAATACATACACACGACATGTCCAAATTAATGGTTCTATGTAATGTTCTGTATTTATGTACCGGGTGTACATCGCTTATCTACAATTTTCAGCGTCATACTTGGATATATCCACAAGCTCTAAGCTATGGTTTCTTGCGAGAGTATTCTTGCCGGATGATTAGATCTTGGCTGTCCTTACAGAAAACTTAAGGTACCTTAACTTATAATCATATATACTGCCGGGCGTAACAGTTTGATTTAAATGTAAAAATGTTCGTCAACTTTGATGATAGCTCTCTTGTGTCCCCAGGAAAGAGTTCTGTCAAGAACTGTCTCCCCCCCCTTCTCAGATTGAATCCGCAACTGGGTCAGTTGGCTAAAATAAAACATAATGATGTTTAATTTATCCAATCTTCAAACTGAATCCTTGTACTGTACCTACCACCAGGTGCAGCAAAAGTTAACGGTGTTCTGGAGTAGCGTGCGGATACTGTTTGCTGTACCTGATAGTTCCATGACACCGAAAAGAGGGCCTGTCATTGATATGTAAAAAGTCTACTCTCCTTTAGAAGAATTCGTAAAAAATATACCTTGATTCCAAACATATACATTCAATGCAAAATGAAAGAAAACCAACGAGTTTAAACTTCCTCTAGACTGTCAAGGATGAATGAAGAAATGTTCTCGGTTTAGAGGTCTGTATTCTTGAAACCGTGAATGTTAGAAACAATATTCTTAGAAAACTCTAAAATTTAATTAAAAATATGAAGCAGTAACTTGTGTTTTTATTTAAAGGTTTGGTAAACGGTTTCAACAAAATATCTGATACACAAAAGACACGATATATCAGGGTTCATTTAATTTTTTTTAATCAAGTACTGTTCCATGTTTGAAGACCTTTATGAAGGGCACTGGAGGAGATTTATTGGAAAACCTGGAGAAACTTAGCATTCAGTTTTGCACAACAGAGTTAGACCAGTGAAAAGAAAAACGTTTCCTTTGTTATCCAAGGATGAAGAAGTATTGATCAGCTTACTCTATAACATTGTCATCTTTGAAAAAGAAAAATTTATGCACGTTTTCATTACATACAAGTTCACAGAAAAGTATCATATGAGCAACATAGCTGTATGTTGCGTCGGGCTTTTCCTGAAGTTCCCATATAAGACATAGGGCTTATAGAAGATATTATAAAATATGAACAGTAATAAAAATTTGTACTCACAATGATTTTCATTTTAATCGGCCCAAAATTACAACTGACACATATGCAATTAGTTATATACTGGATTCACGAATCTAAGTGACCCAAGATTGCTGATTATGGCGCTAGAAAGGATAAAAATGAAACATTTTGTATTCGTAGCCTTTACATTTTTAAGACTTTTGATTATAACTGTGTTATAAATATTAAACATGAGCCTCTTTAAACGAAAACCAAAGTAGAATAACAAATAGGCTGTAAATATAACACCTACATACACAGGGGGTCCGGAAAATGTGTGCAAATGCTTAGTGAACGTGAGGGAACGTCCATACGAATGTTTTCATATCATGAATATTGGTTATGACACATATTCTTGCGGTTATGAACAATACAACGCAAATGCAAATCGTTCAAAATAAGTTGTATACCAGACCGTGTTACAAAACAGAGTTCCCGATTTTATTACGCCAAAACAAAGGCAAGTAGGGATAATAAGTTTAAAATCTTTACGTATTGTAAACACTTTCTGCGTTTTAAATTTTAAGCACTGAAATATCTTTTAGTTGAACTGAATATTAACTATATTTTAAAGTTTTGTAATATTAATTTCATCCTTGTGCTACATGCGTACACATTAGTGTGTAGTCCCTCTTCTAGGTGGCGTACAGCAACATTAGTCTGTGCAACGGAACATATAAAACTGCGAGGGTATTGAATGAGTGGTCGAGGGAGGAAGTGCGGGTAGTTATTCGATTTCCGGACAGAAAGTACCTACAGAACCCATGACCATTGTATTGTGCCTGTGTGTGGAACGGGTGCGATAACCATCCAATAGATGCGAGAATAGTGCAAAAGATAAAATTATTGCAAATGGTCTGTTGGACAACCGGCACTCATGAAAGTTCCCCACCAACTTTGAATTTAATCTGTTTGGGAAACTGAATAAAAATTCTGCGGAGAAGACGATTTCTACTTTGTCAAAGATGAAGTTTTGAAATGACCCAATAAGTGGACGCCAGTTTCTATCGCATGGTCAATTTACGCTATAAGAAACGTTTGAATATTTTGTAATTAATTGCAAAAATAGAACGAAGTGTTGAATATAAGAGGGTTCTTTATCCTGGCCTCTTTTACCCGTTCATAAAAATCATGCTTCTTTTACATAAAGCTTTCAAAGATGCCGTTGATTGGCTGCAGAGCTCCGGGCAATGACTGACAATGTCCCTTGCTTCCTGTGATTTCCACGAACCATGCAACGAACATGCATTTGTATTCACTGGAGTCTCGTACATGAGTGACAACTTCATGTGTCCTAACAGAGAAACGCTTTCACATTCAGGACCCTCAACGAATAACAAACCAACCTATCGCGACCAATCTGGAAACTCTTCCTTCAAAAAGTCCTTTGACAGCGACCAGCAATTTCATTGTTTAGGTCTATAATATTGCAAATGGGAATTGAAATGTCCCTTGGATGTTCCCTCTCGTCTACTATAATATGTACGCATTTTCTGAACTTTCTATATAAATTATCATTATTCTTGAAGGTTAGAAAAACAGACAGATCGGCATTGACTTCTGTCAGTGTATGTAGATACATGCATATAATCAGAGAATGGTTGTCATAGGCTGGTATAAGGAACTACGAAAATGACGGAAGCAAGCAAAGGCAAACGAGGAAGTGGGGGCGTGTAAATGAACTGAAAGATGCCACTAATTTGGAGAAATACTTACACGTTAGGCACGTAAGGATAATTGCTACATAGTAACATGTGCGGGAGAAAACGCTAAGTAAAATACTGAAGCACACACACGGCATAGAGAACAAAACACCAGACTTTTAGATGAATGTGGCGGAGATATTAAAAATATTTAACATTTTACAAGAGTCGTGCATAGAATGAAAAAAATACGATCATTTTATATATACCCGCGACTTTATATAGTCACCTCTTTTTACTCTGTACAGTGATAATATTTTACATGGTTGCGGCATGGAATCGCTTTTGCTTTGCCTTGGCGCCCATCTATGGTAAAGCAAAAGGAAGGCCATGATGCGATGAATCTCGGGCTGCACGTGTGTTCGATACGCCGCTCTACAACTTTAATAAAATGTAGAGAGGAATATCTGCCACGTTTCTTCATTTTAAAACTTGGAAATCTCTCGGCTTTTACTCGCAAAGGGATAGCCGATTTGACTTCAGAGAGGCAATCGTTAGAAAGAAGATTATACGGTAGGGGGTGGGGAATCCACGAAAAGATGTTCAAATGCATTAATGAAGGAAGTCAGTAACAAAGCGTTTTATCTACAAACATGGGCGGTTAAAATCAAAAGTGGAAAATAGAAAGATATTTTTGTGTTGGTAAATAGCCGCAACGTTACGAGATATACCTCCATCTAAGAGTTTTCCGCTGAATGTTTGTTTTTATTTACTTAAACTCAAATAATGAGTATTACTGAAAATTAACGACTTTATAATGAAACTTGTATTGTATATATTAAAATTATTCACCATTGTTCTATTTATTTATTAAAATATATAAAAATATTTACACTGCAACTAATTATCAATACCAACAGATAATTGCTATATTCAAAGCAAACATAAAAAGTATTCCTAACTAAAAAATAAATTCTAGAAGAAAAATATAATTAGTTGTGCATTTTAACACATGTTTAATATTTGTTATGCACAATTAGGCAATGAGGCACATTTAAAACCTTCCAATCGCAAGTTGACCGTTTACCGGCGCAACCCCTCCCCCACACAATCGCTAGCATTCCACTCCATCCAGTTAGGCGTAGTTGCAAGATGTTTCAAACGGGCCCTATTGCCAAACCTATGCTTTAACTCTAGTTCTAGAAAAGTAAATTGACATTTTTGAATATAGTGATAGTCTCCCAAATATATTTTTTTTTTCAAGGGCATCTTAAAATTTGTATTTGTTTCATTTCATGTGCTATAGAATATACTTAGGTACACAGATTGTGACGTGTATTAAGAAACACAAAGCTGGTTCCAATTTAAGAACTTTCTGCAACAGTAAGCAAAATGAAAATGGGCAATGATGCACTAAATTGAATGCTTTTTCAACTTAGATTCTTAATTTATCACACTGAACTGCTGCTGAAGGAATATTTTCCAATTGTAAAGTTACTGATCAAAGAAACAAATTCTCCGCAGACACGAAGTACTTTAGCATGCAAAGAGAGATAACAAAGGCTGTTATGCTTTAAAAGTACAAAGAATATTAAATATGATTTTAATGACAATATATGATTTCTCAAAAAGAGCAAAGTATAAAGGAGACCATTGAAGGAAACGTGTGATGAAGTAGATTACGAGTCAGCAAATAACAGCTGTAAATTAATGTGTACTTTTATTTAATTAAGTTTGTGTATAATTACATGACTTAGTATTTGTTATTTTGTGTTCTCTTAATAAAGATTAGTGTTCATCAAGACGAAAAAATGTTTTAATTCTTTGAACTTAGGGAAAAAATATGTGCATTTTTAGTGTTAAACAGTTAGCAACATAGGTCGTGAACTACGTGTCATTCAGGTTAGTACAGCAGTGTTTTATGTTGTGAAATGACGAGATATTCACTGTTTAAGTATAAAAAACCTTTCGAAGGGTTGTACAAATGCAAGAAAGTGTGTGATATTAGAAGCCAAAAAATGCAAGTAAATTTCATAATTGCCGAAAAACAATAATAAATTTAATGACCAAGTGAGACCAAATTGGTTCTGTGACGGATTGTTAAAGTAAACTAAGATGTCATGTGATCACAGAAAAAAAAAAGAAACAAATAGAAGCATCCTTGGAACATAGCCCTTGAAAATTGCTGAGACGCGTAACACAACAATAGAATTTTACGAACAATCTGCAAGGTATTAAAAAAAAAATCTAGCGTTAAAGCCCTGTTTCATCAAGAACGTTGTCGGTCCTGGTGGTGTAGTGGTAACCATACTCGCCTTCTAAACCCATGATCGCGGGTTCAAACCCGGCCAGGATCGATGGAATTTTTCTTAAGTATGGCTTACTTCGGAAGGGAATTAAATCCGTGGGTCCCGTGTCGTACATTTACGGCATGAATATGAACCTCAAACCTGAGTGAAGAGGCCTCTGAGCAAAATTTGTCTGCCGTTTCACGCCCTGATTTGAATGGGACGCTGATGACCTGAGCTGTTAAAGAGCGTCCGTAAATAAACCAAATGAACAAAATCAAGAACGTCCCCCATTAGTGCAGAAGAAATGGCGAGTGTAAATGTTAATTTCTTTAGAAGATGTAGTTTTTGTGTCGCACAAAAATGGACAACACGTCCAGTATCTGCTGTACAAAGGGAACGTACAGCATTCATTTATTTCATTTTATTGCATTGAGTTCGCTGCGCCAGATAGCATTGGAGGACATCGCCGCGGTACGCTGTCGATTTGGGAATGAATATTTTAAAATGTGCCTTGGGGCATTATAAAAATATGTATGAAAACAACATAAAAGTAAAAACCAAAATAACTCCCAGGATATGTAGTATAAATAACAACTTTTTCACACAATCAATCAGTTATGACATATGCAAAAGTACGCACCAGGATTATACTGCAAGTTTTTCTTCCCTTAATCAGAAGAAAGAAATAACGAGTTTCAGTGGAAGCGAGTTGTAAAAATTAATGTAAAGCTTGTACACAATGCTGTGAAATATGTTCACCTTTTCCTCTATTCACACAGTTAGAAAAAAAACGTATTTATAAAAGAAAAGAAAACATGATCCATTTGAGCACGTGTTCACATGCTATCCGTTAACACCATGATAACGGGCGTCTTACAGGATTCATGTGATATTTAAAAATAATGAACATTTACGTAATTGCCCTTATTTCTTGATCTGACTTTAAGGAACTAATCTGTTGAAGAAAGCATTAAAATGTGAAGATTAAATACAAGCTACCAGCTGTTCACAGAACCAACAATTTATTAGAAGCTGATTATACATATATCCCGGTTGAATATAGATCGCGCAATTAAGAGTTAAAATCATTGTACTGCAGTTTGGCAGATGTTGAAAAATAAAATTTCTGACTCAATAAAAACGTATATTGTAATGCCAGTATGAATAAGAAGTTTACAGCATGGAGTGTCAAAACGAGTGGAGATGATTGTTTGTTAAAATAAACACGCGATGGGTAACTTTAGTTGTTGTGATAGGCTCTGATGTGAGTGCCATTGTTTTCAAATTATTCAGTTGGTTAGAGGTGGTCAATGTGTATGGGCTGAGAGTGGAATTAATTACATTTTCTGCTTCCTCGAACACACCTACACGTGGAAACTGTTTTATCAAAATCTTTTACAGAAAAAGCATCAAAATATCTACGTGATATTCAGGAAAATATTACACTAAATAGCGCAATGAAAACTGCCATTTACCCCGAGGCTAAAAGGGAAAACAATAATCAAGCCTTGTTTTTACAAAACCGGCTTTGTTTATGACAAGTACAACTACCAAGATTTTCTTAACAAAACCACTTAAGAGGAAAGAAATGAAAAACGCCCACAACGCCTACATCCTTCAAACTTTTCAAGCGCTTATTGATCTAAAAATAACCATCGCCTGCTAGACACGTTTGACATACTAAAAAACTTCAAAGAATCAATTGTTTGAGTAACTAGGCCACGCATTAGGGAATGCTATAATTGTACTTTGTGAATATTAACACTCCCGTTTATATACTATTTCATTTCAAGAGTGAGCATAGTACATATAAAAGCATTTTTAATTTGTTTCACTGTGAGCATTTGTTGATAATGTTTTAGTAATGTAAAGGCACTAGTTTCGTGAAAATATTATCTTAAAAAAGAAATTTGTTTTGAGGTAAAACTTTGCTTCTCAGTCAGATGAGTTTTCAGTTCAAAATTGAATTTAAATTGCGTGGATATGGTAACTAAAGCTGAGCAAAATTTATCGGCCGTTTCATGCCCTGTATTGAATGGCACGCTGATGATCTGAGGTGTTGAACAGCAATCTAGATGAATCATTTCAACAAATTAGCTAAAGCATTTTATTCTAATATTAAAATAACTGCTTTACGGAAATATATCTCCAATTCACAATACTAGCCTTCAAAATAGACATTTTCCTCTTATTCGCTGCCTTTATTTCAACAGTGCCGCAATAAGCGATGTTTGAACTTAATAGTAACTGTTGTCTAACCTGTGATTCGCTTTGCAATATATGTATTCTGTTTTTTAATTTTATTTAAATACGAGTGTTATGTATTTGACACGTTTTGATAGTATTTTCTATTTTCTCTTCTAGAAAATGCTTCTACAAAGTAAAAATTAGAAAAATGAAAAAAGTACACAAAATAAGTTAAAATAACGATACAACACTGGACATTGTAGAATTATAATAAAATACATTTTAGAATACAGTATGTAACAGAAAAATAATTTGATGACCTGAATTCCATACCTTGCCGTTAATGCCAAGTTAAGTGTTGACTTTGGAAGTATGCTGCATGAAAAACCATGGGATATATCCAGAGAACGGCAATTTCGCAATGCGGTAGATGAAGAAAAACAATTTACAACTTCTACAAGGAGGAAAATGATTAATTTACTGAACATATTAACTATTTCAATTATATTGTATTTATTTATTTTTTGTTTTATTTATGGACGATCTTTAACATCTCAGGTCATCAGCGTCCCATTCAATTCAGGGCATAAAACGGCGGATAAATTTTGCTCAGAGGCCTCTTCTTTCAGGCTTGAGGTTCTTTTTCGTGCCGTAAATGTACGACACGGGACCCACGGCTTTACTTCCCTACCGAAGGAAGCCATACTTAGGATTTTTACGCCCCGAAAAAATCCATCGCTCCTGGCCGGGTTTGAACCCGCGATTTTGGGTTTAGAAGGCAAGTATGGTTACCACTACACCACCAGGACCGACTATTTCAATTAAGAGTAGCAAAAAAATTATAGTAAAACAGACATCAACTTCAAAATTGACAAATGGAGTAAACGCATCTCAGCAATATATAACTCAAATAGTTTTAAAACACATGAAATGTTAAATATGACGCTTTGAAACCACAAATCTTGATTGCGTTCAATCTATCAACGTTTGAACTTTAAATTTTTCATAAATCATAAAATAATTAATCTAATTGCTCCAAAAAAAAAAACAAATAGGGCACAAACCTATTGTAAAATTTCCTGCTTTAACAATAAATAAAAGACTTTAGATGCTGTTCCTTAATTACAATAACTTCGATAACTTGGTTTATAAATGCACCTTTCATGCTAACCAAATAATATAATAAAGAAAACTTTAAGCCAATATACTGCAGTACAATCAAGAACTTTGGCATAAAATTTTACAAAGCAACACTGTTATCAGAGTCAATGATTATAAGAGATGAAGAAGGCCCCGGGCCTAACTATTCAGAATAAAGAGCTGAAACGTGTGTAGATCATATAACGCCGGGGTCTTCTATATCAAGGAAAGATACGCCAGCACGCCACCCAGAATGACTTATACAACCGGTTTCGTGAGTATTTGACCCAATTGCAAAGAAGGCCTACACATAGTACCGTACTGAGATGGGTAGGAAAGGGAGAAAAAGAGGAAGAGGCTAGCATATGGGTAAGGAACCAAAGGAATGCAAGCAAGAACGGAACAACAACAACAACAACAACTTTTACATATTTTTTAAACATGGTGATCATTTCTTTAGCATTTAGTCAGAGTAGTCATTCATATTTTCAACATTGGTTTACGCAAGCTCTTGAAATATTCGGAAATATTTTTTTTAAATTGGTACGGTTTTACATTTCACTGAAAAAATATGTATGAAAAACATAGCAAAACCATGCTTAATTACAAAGCTTATTAAATTACTTTCTCTCTTTGTATTAACGGATACTACATTTTTAAAAGTTGTACAATTAAATTTAACGTTTTCAGGATAGATGATTCTTTTTTTTTTTTTTTTTTTTTTGATTGATTTATTTATGGACGCTCTTTAACAGCTCAGGTCATCAGAGTCCCATTCAACTCAGGGCGTGAAACGGCCGACTAATTTTGCTCAGAGGCCTCTCTTTCAGCCTTGAGGTTCTTTTTCGTGCCGTAAATGTACGACACGGGACCCACGGCTTTACTTCCCTTCCGAAGGAAGCCATACTTAGGATATTTACGCCCGAAAAAATCCATCGGGCCTGGCCGGGTTCGAACCAGCGATCTGGGGTTTAGGAGGCAAATATGGTAACCACTACACCACCAGGACCGACAAATGATTCTGTGTACCCTTAAATATTTCTCTTACTTCGATAATTTTGTTTGTAATCTTTGTTCATTCCCATTCTTGAAATCTCTTATATTTCATAAACAAAAATCTCACGGCATTATGCAATACAAATTTCTAATTCAGCCATTTTCCTTTTAAAACTAGTTTCAGACTTAAATATTAAAGTAAGTATACACTAAATTCAGACTAACCATCTCTAAGCTGTCACTTCTTCCAGTTTATGGCTACGTCACGTTTCTACAGCTAGGCGATAAAGTTTACAAATAACTTGGAACTGTACGTTTGTAACATTACTGATCATTCCAAGGGAAAGCTGTTATGGCTATTGTTGAACTGCCGTTATGGCCTCCAGGGAGGAAAAGGGTCGACAGAAAAATGAAACGGTTTCTACTTCTGTATAGGGAGACAATTCAACTTCCTGCTACAACAAATAAGGAGACGCGAAGAGCAAATGGCTCGCCTGCTGGTAACACTTGCCGCCATTATGACGCATCTGTCTTTAAACTCGCACCATTCTGGAAGGAGACGAAAAGATCTGCACTACAAAGGCAAGTAAGCTCTGCCGTCAGTCTTAGGCAATAAGCGTTTAATGAAAAACAAGGGAAAATCTACAAGCAAACACTACACTGTTTCCAGATGCCCAGGAAGAGACCCCGAAAAACAATGCTCTAAAGGAAAATCAGCATTAACTTTGTAGAGTAATTTGCAGACTCGCCAGGTAGGAATGAATGAATGAATGAATGATTGTGTTTAACGCCCGTTTTTACTACAGAGGCACCACAGGCGATGGATACTGATGATACATGAAATGTAATGATATATTGGGAAAGGATTTATTTCCTTAGAAATAAATCCTTTCGTCCAGGCCTAAGTTTAGGGTACCTCCCGGCATTTGCCATCATGAGGACTAAAGCAAAACATGGGAAAAAAGCCTCAGTCAGGGAGGACTATCCTGAGGGGATTCGAACCCTAAACTTCCCGCTCACGAGTCCTCGCCTTAACGACCTCAGCCACCCGTGCCGGTCGCCAGGCATTGCTGGTCGATTTTCAGTTAAGAGAGAAAGTTCTTATGCTCCTAATTGAAGCAGTCTAAGTAATCTATTGAGTATAGAAATGTGGAGTAAATTAGAATTGAGCATTCCTATCCTGTATCGAGAAGATCAGGTTCAACTTCTACGAGCGTAAATCAAAAAGTAAAGATGGACAAGTAAAAAAGTCAAGTTGCGTAATTCAAAAAGTAAGTTTACTTATTCTTCTTAACTGAACGAGTAAATATAGGTGAGGACAAAAACACCGTTTTTTTTATAACATAGCTCTCGTTTTTCTTATAATCGTCAAAGTTATTCAAGCATTTGTAACAGAAAAAAAAAAAAACAAACAAACCCGAATTGGTTACATCCACACGACAGCAGCTGGTGCTCTGACAATTAAACCATTTCGACTTCATCATTTACAGCATACTTGCCTCCTAAACCCAAGATTGTGGGTTCAATCCCGGCCGGGTCGATGGATTTTTTTGTGGGTAAAAATCTTAAGCATGGCTCCCTTCGGAAGGGAAGTAAAGCCACGGGTCCCGTGTTGTACATTTACGGCACGATAAAGAACCTCAAATCTGAAAGAAGAGGCCTCTGAGCAAAATTTGTCGGTTGTTTCACAGAATTCTTATAGATGTTGAGGGGCCCTTCGATAACCTATGGTGGCCTGCCTTGTTTAAAAAGTTCAGGGAATTGGAATGTCCACGTAATCTGTATAATTCACTTGTTGATTATTTTCATCAGAGATATATAAATTACAAAATTGGTGACAGAAGACTATCCAGGGGTTTATCGAAGGGTTGTCCTCAAGGATCTATATGCGGACCAACCTTTTGGAATCTAGGTATTGAATCAACATTAGATAAATTACATAATTTAGCCGAAACCCTCGCCATGGTAGCGTATGCAGATGACATATTAATACTGGTAAATGGAAATGCTAGATCAGAATTAGAGTACAAATGTAGTGTAGTAATGACGCATTTATCGATAGAGTGTGCGAATTTGAGACTGAGAATCTCTACTGGGAAAACTAAATACCTGTTACTAAAAGGAAATTTGCAGAGACCTCCAGTCGTAAAGTTCGAGAATGCGACTATCCAAAGATCTCAGAGTGTAAGGTATCTAGGACTATACATAGATGAAAAATTATCGTTTAAAATACACATCAATGAAATTTCGGCAAAGGCCTTTTTGGTCATGAACAAAATTGCTAGATTATCAAGGGAATATGGCACTATTCCGTATAAAGCCATTAAATTATATAACAACGCGGTTTTGGCATCAATAGTAGGATACGGTGCAAGCGTATGGGCGCATAGGTTGTTTCTTGGAAGTGCCATTAGATCCTTAAGAAGCTTACAACGAAACATCCTAATTAGGATGATAGGAGCTTTCTCTACTACGCCTACAGATGCACTGTTAGTCATATTAGGTATCTTGCCTTTGGATTTAGAAATTCGCAAACGAGGAGCGCGATATTGGGCCAGAAAACAGGAATTAGTAAAAGCCTCGCAACTAACAGGTTGTCCGGTAATGGACGAAATAGAAATCGAGGAAAAACTGCTTAGTGAATGGCAAGACTCATGGGATGCAAGTACCGTAGGACGAAGGACGTATTCGTACTTTCCATTAATTGAAGAAAGATTAAAAATGAAATTTCTCAACCCATTCCGTGGTCTTGTACATTACCTAACAGGGCACGGCCCATATCGCGAGTACCTCTTTAGGTTCGGCCTAAGTCTAGATAATTTATGTACTTGTGGACAAATTGACACTCCAGAACATTCCCTCTGGGAATGTGACAGAACCAGAGATCTCAGACAACATCTACAGAGACAAATACAAGACAGACAGATATATCACATACTCAGAGACAAAAAGATCTGGATGAACATTAATATTGTGGCTGACTCCTTTTCGAGCTTTGCTTTGAAAAGTTATAGAAGTCAGCCACTCCCCGGACATGACTAAAAAGGAATGGAGTTCGCTGACGCACCGGAGACCCAGCATCTTTTGGATTGCCAGGAGTTCCCTCTTGAAGACCCGAAGAGGTGAGGTCTCCAGGATTTCCAGCGGACACACTCCGCCCTATCGGATTAGACCTAGTTTTTTAAAAAATCTAATAGTAGTTATTGTTTGTATTAATCTTATTAATCAAATTAATGATTTACTAACATTAGGTTTAAGATTTGTACTAACCTATCAGAAATTAACAATAGTAGTAAACTAGAAGTGTTGTAGGATGTAAAATTAATTACAGTAAATATAGCCGTAGTAATTGTAGTTATTGTCAGTAATAATTGATTAAATGTAATCCTACAAATTATTGATGTAATATTGTAGTAGTAGTATAATATTAACACACAATTGTTTGTGTAATTTTCTGTTGTAGTTTTAGTTATAAAATATATAAACTGTAAAAGATTGTATAATGAAAAAATAATAAAGTATAAAAGGCCCAGTTTAAAGTATAAGGTACTGGGTCAATAAAAGATATAGAAGCCGTGGCTTTGTCGATGGACGAAGTCACGGCTTTTTTTTTTTAAAAAAAAAAAACTCCCTGGTTTGATTAGGACGCTGATAACCTGAGGTGTTAAAGAGCTTCTGTAAATAAATCAACCAAAAAAAAAAAAATAATTCACAGAATTGAAATGGAGTATTCCGAAATGTTATTTTGTTTTATTTTTATTTTTTATTTATTTCTTTTTCCAATTTCCTAAACAGTCAACGTTGCTTAGGGAATAAGTTGACAACGTCAGTTCATTTATAATTTTTGACGACACCATTTTTACTTCCGTTGGATGGAAATCGCGCCCGTTTCATACACAGACACAATCCATCTGTGGAGTTTATAGGTTTTGTACAACATCTGAAGAAGTTTCAGCGATTTGCGTGCCCTTTTTTATGCAGTAATAATATACGGACATTGACTTTTTGGTTCATCCTCGTCTGTTTACTTGACTTAAAGCTAGATTTTAAATCTAAAGCAAATGTCCATTTTATTGTACAAACGATTAGGAATAGATAAAGCATTTACATAATAGAGGTTTTAGATAAAATGGGTTAGATTATGTTACTATAAAGTGACATTAGTGAGGTTATGTTTTTTAACACTGAAGACCGGTACGCTATAATGTACAGTATTTCTTCTTCTTAACTGTTGTTAGAGATAATATGTAGGAATACTTTGAGATTGAGTAGTCTGAAAGGTAGGAGAACTAGGTCCCCTACAATTGTCAAATTATTACAAATTATTAATCGAATCGATTACAAATTATTAATTAAGTATTAATCGAAGTATAGCAATTAACCTCGACAGAGTAACATTTGCCGTTTGATAATGTCTACATGAATTTCAAATTCTGACTGGAGTTATCTGAATGCCTGACAATACACCTCTTGAGTGTATATTTTCTTTGACACCATTCAACTAAAAAGTTTTTCAGTGATTATTTGGGAAGAGTGCAGCTACCCATTCTAAATTATGTTGTACAGAAATTTCGTGATACTGAGGTGCCTTAATCTTGTGCAGTTTCCTTTTTGATTCAGTCAGTATCTCCTCAACGTTGCTCTGTTTTAATCAAGAAGCGGTGAATTAAGAAGGCTTTCCATAGTAGCTGAAGAGGTGCTTTTAATTTTCCCTATTATGCATAAAAGAGCGAGCTTCTAAACTCTCTACAGCATATATATTGCCGGTATTAAAACACTTATAGCAGCCTTACTAAGTATGTAATTATGAGCAAAATGCAAACAATGTATGGATCGTTCTGTTAGTCTCCGTTGCATAAACATTTCGTTTGCTAAATATACACAGGGCGCCAAATATGTATGCACACTTCAAGCAAAGAAAAAACTATGTTAACATAACAAAACTGAATTCACAGAAACAGAAAATGATAAGTACAAATCATTTTATACTTTTACAGTTATTGCTCAAAATGCCCACCATCGGCGTCGATACACTTCTGAGTATGTTGAACTACTGATTGAGCAACGTTTGCAAAAGTGTCCTCAACGATTGCAGCACATGCCGTTTCAATTTCTTCCCGAAGTGCTGTCAGTGTAGCTGGTTTTCTACGGTACACAACATCCTTAAGAGTTCCCCATAGGTACAAGTCCAACGGAGTTAGATCCGGAGAACGCGGTGGAAACTCAGCGGGACCTCTTCGTTCTATCCATTGCCTTTGGATACTTCAAAATTGCTTTCCGCTGTTCAAATGATAATCTTGGCTCCATTTTGTTGTATCAACGCTGGCATAACGTAATGTGTGTCACTTCTGTTTACAGTACATCATACGATAAGCTTGGCTTCGTTTTTTTATTGTTGATTTACCGATCACCTAGAAACGCTATCACAATGAATGTGAATCATGTCTGTTTACAGAACATCATACTACACATTACTGTTGTTTTTCGGTACAACTTTGAAATATATTAAATAGATATCTGTTGAGAAAGTGTGTAAACATTTTTGCACGCTCGGTATTTACATTAATATTACTCAAAATTCTCTAAAATAAAGAAACCAACATTTTCTTCTGGAGAAATAATTATTATCTTCTAAATATTATAATTATTCAGTACTATTTGCTCGACCAGCTCTTGTTGGAAAAATGAAATACATTGTGTGCAGCGTCTTTGAACGTCACATCAATGCCTCATGTTTTTTCGTCTTTCACCAGGTGGCAGCGATAGAGTTGGAATTACACATGCAGTGTGTAAATGATGTGCGTCACAAAAAAGACGGGCTATTACAAATATTCAGAAGCGCTTAAAATGTGTGCAGAGAGATGACAGAATAAAAGCATTGAAACCGGCTGTCATCAGTGGAAGAAAATCGATGCAATCTAATTACCGCATACTGCAGAGACACCAGCAATGGTAGAATATTAACAGTCAGATATCTCTCAACTCAAAATATAGATAGTGTCAACACAATTATCCACCAGTTAGAATATTGAAAGATTTTTGCTAAATGAGTTCCTTTGATTGAGTCTAAAAGTCGACCATCAACGAAGAAACACCATCTGTTCAGAGCTCACCCATACAGCCCTGATCTTGCACTTTCTAATTTCCAACTCTTCGATCCTCTTAAGGTGTTTTGACGACAAACAAGTAGTATGAAGATGACTGATAGAAATCTGCTTAGGTTACATAGGTTCTAACATCTAGGTGACGCAAAGCTAAAGACAGGCGTGAAAAAAATATAATTGTAAAGCCAAAAATCTCAGGTTCACTGCCTTGTGTTAAAAAATTGCCTTGTTCATTGAACTATCTTTATGGTATTATTTTGGCGTCCAAAGAAGAGTTTTCCAACATTTGGACCAATATTTTCATATTAACAATAATAATTGCATTGTTTTTCTAATAATTCCATGCGAATGTATTTCAGCAAATGAACGAATTCATTGATGTTCCATTAATCAATGAGATCGAAATATACTGGCAGTAACCAGTATGGTGCTCAACATTTTTTCCCCTCATTTATTTGTTTTATTCTTATCTCCTATACTTTGATTTGATTACTGAGCAAGGGTCAAACTCACTAGAGAGGGGCTCGCTTGGTTCAGCCCAGGGACATGGCAGATGATTAACATCACTGACGACTTCGAGTGGAGAATTTGCCCCATCTGTGAGGAGAGGCACTCATGGAGCATATGCTGGTGGAATGTAAAGGTACGAAAGAATACAGGGAAAAGTATCACAATTGAACAGAGGCAGACGGTTATACTAGGCTCTAGTGGCAGGGGAGGACGGACTAGATAAGTTTATGATGAAAGCGATTCAGCTCAGGTCTGAAAAGACTCATAACGGGGGAGCGGGTTGCGGGGGAAGAAATGGATTGAATCCAGCTTTGTGTGTGTGTCATTCCTAATGCGACTTCTTTCTATTTATTTGTCTGTTTTATGTGTATATGTATTTTAATTTTACATTTTTATTTATTTTATTCCATTTTTCTTTCACTTTATTGGTGAGTATAGACTTTAGTTTATAGTTTATTGCTAAACTCTAATATTCATCTGAATTAAATCAAACAGACCCAGTGTATTGTAAAAGCAGTGAAATTGTAATGTATTGATGCCAATGAAATAAATATGCCGTCGCCACCAAAGTCCTGAGCGAGACAAATTAAACTTGTGCAGTTTTCTGTTTATTATTAGGGGCTACTACAAAACTACGAAGCAAATACGGCGAGATTAGGGGCAGATTAAAAGATTAAATTAAAATACTTTAAGAATATATCTTACGATTTCTATTATTCTTTTTTTTTCTCTCTTTCTCGCATTTGTAGGGTTTACACCCCATGGGACTTGCACACCAATGCCCGGAACAGTCGTCTTTAGGGGAGGTAATTATACAGGACCCTCACTAAGGTACTCCCGGAATGGACGGCCAATCAAGGCCCGACTCCAAGACATCGCAAACACAGAAAGTGCAGACACACGCAGATAGATGGAATGAAGATGAATCGGTGGGAAAGAAATACTAGCCCGACATTTGCCATTTCTTAAGATGAAAATTGGAAAACCTCAGTCAGGATACTTGGTCGCAGTGTTTAAACCTAGGGCCTCCAGGATTTAAGTCCCACGCGTTTCCGACTTAGCGAATTCGCTCGTTGAGTTGTATTCGGCAAGATATTACCAGAACAGTCTTGGCCTTTGCTTTTATTAATGTTCAGTTGTTATTATTCCTTGGAGGTTTTTAATTCCTATCATCTCTGATCCAATCTGATAATTATCCTAAACCAAAATGATCTATTATTTACCTTAAACTAATTATAATAGCCTCAAATCTTCAGATGATTATAATTAATCGTTCTCCTGGAGATATCTGGCAGAATAAAACCCGTAAAATCATATAGCTTACGTGAAAAAAATTAACATCATTTTTAAACTCATGGCAATAAAACATTCTTTAAGTTCAATGAAATTGCTAGCTGCACTTGTTGCATTATAGAAGATAGTATGTGATAAAATTTACTGTTAAGAAGTTAATCTTGAAAATACACCATTGCTTACATTTCTTTTTATACAACTGTAATTTATATGTTGCTATTTCTGACTACAATTGATGATCAAACTTTTATGGCCATTTGTATCAAAAGTGAGAATTCTTTTCTAATTTGTAAATTTATTAAATTCTTATTATTGGAAATCATTGTTCGATGGAGGAAGAACAGCATTTGTTATGCAATGTGTGTTGGTTAGCTCTGATGACATTTATTTTTAATTATACTTGAATAAAGTAAACAGTTTTAGAAGAAAGCAAATAACTTAATTTGTTCATAGTGACTTTTGAACTCTTAGGCATAAACATGAGGTGAAAGCCGGCACTATAACCACCTATGTGTTCACTTGGTTTTATTTTTGTATGTTTCTGTTAGCTTTCTAGTATAAATCTTTATGAGGAATGTCATTAAGTGGTTCACCTTGTGTGCTTGTACAGAGTTATAAAGCGAACTAGTCTGCTTTTGAAACCGTTATATTCTGCAATTTTATCGCACCAAAGCGAATGTCCTTTGATGTGCTGCTAATAACTCCCAAGCGAATGTGTATTACTATTATGTCACGCTTTGGTCAGAGGACTGGCGTTATGCAGTAAATAAATGTACCAACTTTTAATATACGAAGTTAACAATCTGCTGTCTGACTGGCCTTTTGTGCTGTTAAATCTACAACCAACAACAAAATAATTATAATAATAAATAAAATAACACAGAAGGAGAGGAAAAATGTCTATACAAGTCTCTGTGGATTCTTTACAAAGTTACTAATATGTAGCAAATAATTAATCACATTCATCATATGCCTCTGTCAGCCATTTAACGATCACGGGGACGGCTAAATGACCAAATCCTGGCCTTACCTGATTGTAATCTTTTCATTTGCTAAATGTTGGTAGGAATTTTATCAATAAGAGCATGCACATTACATTATTTTTATGTTATAAAAAATATGTTCAAAGTGATACCCGTCTGCATTCAGACCTCCTGATATCTTCTAGTAAGCAAAAGATCTGCTTTAGAAGTTCTTGGTATTTCTGTTCTTAAATCATCTATAAAGTTTGGATTATATCTATTGATTCTATTTTTTATGCTTTCCCACAAATAGAAGTCACACATGGGGTAAATCATAACACATTCAGCGTAATTTGCGGCAGAATCAGTTGAAAATATCTTTGTTGACCCTCATAGGCCTGGAACGTTTCCTTCCTTAAAATATCCTTTCCCAGTTTATCATTTCATCTCATGTATCATCAGTGTTCATCGCCTGTGATGCCTCAGTAGTAAACACGGGCGTTAAAAACCACTCAAAAAAGTAATATTTAGAGCTCTTCCTGTTCTCTGAAACACATGTTTAATAGTTAAAACGTTCTATGAATAATAATAATAATAATAATAATAATAATAATAATAATAATAATAATAATAATAATAGTTTTCCTGCAGTCTCTGTTTTATATTGCCTTTTACGTAATGATGTTAAAATAATTAATATTTCCGTTTGTTGTGGTTTTCTTATTATAGTAATATTTTTAATGATTGAAACATAATGTTCATATTAATTTTTTTTAATTTTCCAGGCGTAGTAGCTTTAGTAAACATTTAATGAAAATATGTGATTTGGGTGAAAAATTGCATAAAAAGTTCTGAAAAGGTGTTTTAGAGAATTCATCAGTCAGCAATAAAATACATTCCTTGCGTATGTTAACGTAACGTTTAAGCTCCATTGAAAAAAAAATATTCATAATGGCTACAGTTACGAGTTTTCAGCATAGTCTTGCCTTTAATCAATATGGAGTTATTTTTGGCCTAAGCTCAGTTATAGACGCGCTCGGTGAAAGTGGGTCAATAGCCTTTCATGTGACAGTCGCAGTTTGGTGTTAGAACAGAGCGGTGTTAGTATAACCAAGTTTGGGGTTATGAGGTGAGTTTAACTAAAGTCGTGTTATTCATTACAGTGTGTTAGTGAAGGAACATATAAACATTAACTATATAGCAATAAATCCTATGACACAGAGAAACTTATCAAAAAGCAAGGGAGAAATCGGAAAAATTAGGAAGCACAGCTGTTGCCAGTGAATACAAATGTCTTTAAAATGTGTGACTGCAGACGGGTACCGCTTTAACTCAGGTTAGTGCTCATGAAAATGTCGATTATTACTGATCAAAGATATGCGAGTAGAATTGCAAGAGGAATTTTTTCATTGACGGATCCCACGACTGGCGCGATCTTGGTCTTCCGAGGCTTACGTTGAGCTACGGATATAAGTGAATAATAACTGCATACAAAACGAGTTAAGATGCATTCATACAACGACTTTTGAGGCGCGACAATAGAAAGTTCTACAAGGGTTTCCATGGATTATCTGGGGCATGGGAGAATGCTTTCAGTACTTGAGTCTTGCACCTCGGGGAAGAAGAGATGATGAGGGAGGCACCGGGTAACCAAGATCCATGGGCGGTGACTGCGCGGACGCAGATCGAGTTTCTAAAATGTTTTCAGATAGAACACCCCGTCGCCAGTAGAGCTCCCTTAGAGCCTCTTGGATAGTGCGCTTCCATTTCAGTTGCCAGGGCAGAAACATTTTCAAAGCACAAGACACCACTGCGCCGCACCAGCCAATCTCGCTCTGGCACTCTCGACTCTAAAACAGAACCAATGGAATAATATGATAAGAAATGGGAGAACGGAAAAATCGTAGAATGTAAATATCCATGTCAGCATTTGCCAATAAAAAACCTGAGGTCAGGATGGCCGGCTTCATGGGAAATGAACTGGAATCTCCAGAGCGTTAACGCCTGAACCGCGTCGCTCGGCTCCACAAGGGTTTACTTAAGCCACAAGTTTTGGCATGGGAACAAGGTCGCGATTAAGTATACTTTGAAATCTAGGAGATTGTTGTTGGGTTGAAGTTTTCACTTTCTTCAAGTAGATAAGGCCGTCAATGCATTTCTTTTCGAGCTTTAGGTTGTATTGGAATTTACACGTACTTGGATGTAAGGAGTGTAAACAGGATGGGAGCATTTTGTATTTATAGTTGACTAAATACAGAAAAAAAAAAAAATAGTGGAATTGGATAGAAATTTAAATTTAATATTTTCTTTCTAAAGTTTTTTTTTTCTTTTTTCTTTTTTCCATTTTTCATGCAGTGTTTCAGAATTTACTCAAGTATTAGCCTATTAAGTAAAGAAAATAAATTATTTCTAACTGACAATATAATATTATTCCATACTTTTACAGTCGCTGCGAAATCTTAGTTCTTGGATACGGTATTACAGATGACTCTTCAGCAGCTGGAGTTTGTGGATTATCGCCAAAAACAAAGACCTTTGTAAGTCTTGGGGCTTTCTTTTTACAGTTTTTTCGGGAAAAAATAATTGCATTTATGACCTTCTTTAACTTCTGTCAGAAAAGAAATTGTTAATCAACGTATACCCTTTTAGACAGACAACAAAGTTACATTTAGTGTACTTAATTCTCATCAAGTCGACTCTAGACTTGTATGGCAAGTCCTCGTTCCTCTTTCCACAAATAATCAATAAAAACTAGGTTGGATGTCTGAAGGTAATGCAGCAAACTGGCAAATGAAGGAGTTAAGATTGTCAAAAAAAAAAAAAAAAAACCAGAACCTTTCTGCGGCATTAGCAAGACAATTGCAAGGACCGCAGTATGCTAATGAGCATCACGTAAGATGAAAGAACATTTCCGGTAAGAAGCTGGATAAAATTCTTATTGAAATATCCAATAGTACCCTGGCTAAAAACCTACTGAGGAGAGATGGAAAGCAAACTAGGAAAAATATTGGAATAAACAGTGCACATTGGCCATTCCGGAAACACCTATGGACGATGGGACTCCACAAAGGAAATCCCACATGCTATCTATGTGAATATTCTGATGGGAATACAAAACACATTTTACTAGTGTGTGAAGCTCTGGAAAGACAAAACATCTCTGTTAAGGTACACTCTTTTAGGAAATGTACATTCTAAGATTGTGGGAAACTAGATCTGACACTGCAAATAGGATTAAAGGAGTCACATAATACCCTTGCGGTTTATATCTAAAATGTATTATTACACATACCAACGTCAATTAATCAATCAATTGCTTGGTTATCGTGTCGTATTGCTCAGTGCGTTCAACAAGGGACAGTATCTAACGATTTTTAAATAATATGTTGTATAGTGTTCAGTGCAAATGATTCATGTATGTGCATTTTATTTGCATAAAACTGCTTATAAGATGTGCCATAACTATACCATGCCTTCCACCCCGCCACTCGTCTTGATTCCTGCAATCATCATTGTTTTTTATTAACAGCTCGCTCCTCTTACTAGCCGGACATAACGAAAGGATGTATTGTGGGTGCGTTCGTTGTATTCCTGACATCGCCTCTACAGTCGATAAATCAGAAGCCTGTGCCTGACTTTGGATTACCCGTTCCAAGAGCAAGGTGAAGAAGGTTGGAAAAACCATGTCCGACATATGTGCAGAGATTTAACTGAGTCTCGATATTTCCAAGCCTCTTGTTGCATCACTTCCGAACAGGATCTTAAATCAAGATGATTAGTGGACCTAGAGTTGATTTTAAACAATTATCAGTTATTGGCATGTTTATTTCATTTCAGTTAGAAGTGTAATGTTTTTCATTATAAACTTTTCGTTAATTGCAATTCTAATACTCATAGGATAGTTATTTTTCTATTAGAAGTCAGAAGACACATTGTGATACTATGTCCTTGTTTCCTAGAGCACAAAAAATTGTTTCGTCTTAATAGAGTTATTTTTCCATTCGGTGTTATTTTAAACGACAATGCTTTTATGCGTTTATGTTCCTTTTGATGTGGTTTTAGTTCCACTTCTACTTTACAAACTTAGTGAGATCCATTTGTTACCATTTCAATTTTTAGATTGCAAAAAGTAAATAAATAATTAAAAAATGAAAAGATATAAATGTTGCACGTATATTTACATCCACATGCAAATACGTTACGTTTCTTGGGGAAAATGGAGAACTTGATTATTCGTTATATACCTGTAAAGTTAATCGCATTTTCTTTCAAACGTTTTTGAGTTTGATTGTGTTTTCATCAATCGCTTTTTTTACTGTCCCCCCAATCTGATTACTGCCAGCTGACCTTTGAAAGTTTGTCCAAAGCAGAATTTAATTTCTACCCTAAATTCTTTTTTCTGTTACTGTATCATTTACTGTTTGCATAGCAGATCTCAGCCCATCTTAACTTTTTAACCTGAAACATGTATACCAAACTATCAAAAGGAACTTATTAAGAGTTCATAAATTTGAGCACGTACGGTCTTTAATGAATAATTTTCTTTCAACCTACTTGTTTTAAATGCTGAGAAATGTTTCTGTTCTCAAAATATTTCCATTTCTAAACGAAGATAAATTTCAAATATTACTTTTATACTTTGCTCAAAATTAAAGTTTCATTCCTTCATTACCTAAAATGTCGTCTATTGCAGACGGCAGCAAATTAAAACCTTGGTGTAAGTCGTCTATGAAGTTTGACGAAATTCTAATCTTACACGACATTAATACAGAACTGTGCCGTCTTATAAAATCCATTACCTTCTGACATAAATATTAGTAATTGTCCGTCTGTTCCACTTTAAGAGCATGGCTCTAAGTTGGAATGTGTATTCAGTTCCGCTTAGTTAAGATTAAATCAAAACTTTGCAAGGAGAGCCAGACGTCGAGAAATTCCATTTTGAACGAAACCCAGAAATCCTTCCCATTTTACGCTTCCTAAGCGCAGAGCTCCGTCAGACATCGAAAATAAAATCATCGTTTCTGTATTGCCATGCCCTCCCAGCAGCTGGGAGATGTACAAACCCGATAAAACGAGCGAAGCTTTAACAGAAGTCAATCTGTTCTGTCAAAACTATGATGAGTTCTAAAGATTTTTAAATTCTCACGTCACGTAAAAAGTAGTAGAATACGTAAATTGGAGCAAGCCATGGTAACTTATGCACACACTATGATGACTTATATCGGAAGCACCCCCTTTCACAAACACGTTGGAAATTAACCATCGAGAAAAAAGTATGTTGAAATTAAAGAAGGGGTAATTCCATATAAAATCCTTAATTTTTTCCTACTGCGTTTATTACAATCAAATGCTGACACGTTGCTTATTATATCAATATATATAAAAATGAAAAATGCTATGTTCCAGACTTAATTAGTTTTCTTAAAAAAGTTGGACATTCTTAAATGTCTTAATTTTTGTTGCATTCCTGAGACACGGTGTAACAGTTTTAATGCACACAAATAATTAAATATTTTCCTTATTTATTTTAAATGATTTTTTAAATGTTATAATTATATTTTTCCTAAAATCATTAAAAATCAATATAATAAACAAGCAACATTTCTGACGATATTAATGCATAGAAACTTTAAGAAGTTTATTCCCACTTAATGTTCAATTTCATTGAGAAGGATTAATATTACTATAAAAATTATATTAAATTATTCAAAATTTACGGAAAAAGTATTTAAAAGTTTAGCTAATTTGTTGACACAATATATATTAAACTTTTCCTTCAGTATATGTTATCTATTCTTGTTCCCAAAGAATTTCCTTCTCCATGCAATTTTATCTACAAGACTGCTTTTCTTTAGAATTTTTCCTTTCGAGGCTGCAACTTACACTTTCCTTTATTCTTCGTCGATCCCTTGATATGTAGATTTTCTTCTGTGAGGATGACAATGGAGTGCTGGGTTTTCTGCTCTCTTCTGCTTTCAAACATCCGATGTTGAACATCTTCCACAAGAACCAAAAGTATCTTCTTTTTTATTAAAACTTTAGTTTTTGGACATTTGGATCAAATAGTCACATAATATAGTTTACTATCTTGAGGTTATGTTCCAAATTCTATAAACACATACAGTAACTAATATCGATTTTATATTTATATATACTAGAAACACCGTTTTCTCAATATTTACTATAACACCATAGCAAAAAAAGAAGAAAATGTTTTGGCCAATAAGCAGCAGCCCATGTGATAATAACATACACAGAATAACAACGAAATATTCACAACCATATATTCATAATTTACTTTAAAATTATTTCATACTTTTTATGTGGACTATTTCACTTATGTGACGTTATCTTAAAATGGACCAATGAAAGGAAACAAAATTTTTGACCAATCGCAGCCGGATTACGGAGTGAAATTATAAAAAAAAAAAAAAAAAAAAACTGTATCAAATCGCTTTTATTACGCAATGTGCATTTGTCTTGTGGTCAGTGTAGCCAACTCTATACCCCCACTATATAATTCCTGAACACGCATCATTTACTAGAGACGGTGGGGAGCTATTGGTAGCAACAGAAGCATGGAATCGACAATCATAACGCAAAATGGAGGGTTCTTCAAAGTGTTCTGGTGATGCGGTTCCTCGGTTGGTATTAGAAAATAGAACTGTAGTGATTGTAATAGTCGCCTTTTGTCCATTTCAGTCTCACGGTTTCTGAATAGAATAGATATACATAAATACAACAGTTTATACAAGTGTTAATATTCTATGAGCGAATTTAATATTTATATCAATTTTATTTTTAATTCTATTCATGAAATAGTCCTAAACACGTGTTTTTCTCTTCTCTATTGGCATTACTGACAATCGACATTCGTCTGTCACAAGATTGCTTGGAAAGGCTAAGTACAAATATAAAATTATTACAATTTTTTAAGTCAAGTTTAGGTTAATTATATTTAAATTGTTATTTTATTCGTGAAATAGTCCTAATAAATGTTTACAAAAGAAAAACCCAATGCGAGAGAATGAAACAATTATTTCCAAAAACAAATAACAAAAATCTTAGGATTTGTTTTCATCTGCAATGCAACTTTCTCTCACTAGGGACTGCTACATATGTATAGTAAGTCCAAGTATGCCAGCATTGGAACAAAATATAACCTGATTTGTGAGAGGAGCAAATTTTCTTTAGATAGAATATAAAATTTAATTTTGACAGCTGAAGAAGAGTCACACCCCAATGCATGTTTTATATAAAATATTTTAAATATAATTATAAGTTAAAGTCAACAAAATCCTTTTGGGGTAGGAAAATATACCTTCCAAAGAAATTAAATAGGCCATAAAATTTAGAGAAATTGCTAATTTTGTCTTTTAGCAGGGAAAAATAACATACACAGTAAACAAGGCATTATTTAATGTGTATTTCCACACACAAAATTTGCAAATACAGGAGCAATTTGCACCCTAATCATACTACTCAAAAACAGTTTTGACTATAGTTGTGTCATAAAGAATTTCTTAGCGGATGGTGCCAATATAAAAAAATATAATAAATGTTGTAACAAATTTGCCGTACATAATCCGTTCAATACTTGTACTCTTTTCACAACTACTAACTACTATATAAGTGAGTTTGCATTTTACATTTTTTACACCTTAAATGTGAAAGCATAAAGTGGAAATTAATTTAGCCCTTTATTGCTAGCATGCTATCGATCATTGGAAATATAGAATTTAGCATTTGCTACATCTTTAGTAACAAACTAAATTGAAGTATAACATAATTCTATTGAATGCATTTTTCTACCAAGCACAGATTCCACTTAAGTAAAACATACAAAGCAGACCAAAGAGAGTAAAACGACCTAAACATTTTATTTATATAACACTTCGATTTCTTTTTTTAAATTTATACCACTGAAAGAGCAAGATACACATAAATGAACGCCGTGAAAACTGTATTAAATTCATTCATTTATTCTGATAAGAATTAACGGTACAGTATAAGGGATAAGTTCTTTATTGTAAGTTTCTACTGTCAAGACACCAAAGGTGGCGGTGGACGCTGGTAGTATATGAGACAAAATGAACTGGGAAAGGACTCATTTGGGAAGAAACCTAGAAAAAATCGATTTTTTTCACGTAGGAATATTTATTAATGTGACATTTGTTTAAAAACTAGGATGATAATTTACGTTTCGTGTTTGATAATAAATAACTTCATATGTATTGCTTATTAATATATTAAAATGTATATGATATATTACATTAACTCTACTTGCAAACTTAACAAATAAAACATTGAAGCCTAACAAGGGTTTGAGTAGTTAGTTTTTATTACTAGACACGTGTTTTTGTCCCATAAGTCATTCGAGTACATGATACTAACAGAAGAGTCCCCTGTTTATTGTATAGCTTAAAAATGAGCTGGGGTGGTATGGAACCCAGCGTTAGCGAATGTTTTCGTTGTTTTCCGAATGGCTCATTGTTGCTGCCTATTGTTTTTTTTTTTTTTTGTCCAAGGATGTGCATGTATCACAAATAATTTGTCTTTAGTTATTAGTATTTTGATTGCTCATTTATAACAAATAGTTTAAGTGTATTTATATTTAGGATTTGCACAAAATACATTAACATAACTATTGCGCCATTGGCACTCGAGAACTTTTCCCCGACCAATATTTACTCGTTTATTTTCTGGCTATTGTCACGTGAGCTTGATAACGCCAACTAAGACTTAGTTTAATTGGTTACTATATTCCTGGTCTAACATGTTGGAGAGGTTAGCGCCTTGAATAGGCACGAATACTTTGTCTTTTACGCGATGTGACAAGTCGTAGGTAAGAAGTTCCTTGGGAATGGAACTGTTTCGGTTAACCTTTAGAAATTAAAAGTAGAACTTCTTTCCTACCATGGGGACCCAGATTTGCTGTTATTTTGTATTATTTAAAAGGCAACTTTTGTATAGGGATTTTGTCTAATTGTAGATAAATGTTATAATATGTTGTCAGAGTGGTTACGGGGCTTTGCTGTGACAAAGGATTGCCACTACAGAGTTATTCATGGGTTATTTTGCAAGCCGATTAGGTAGCTTTCTTCGTCTTTTATTGTGCACGAATTTCGCCTTATGTAAAGGAAATTTTAAAAATGCTTAATTGTTTTAAAAAGGTTTTAAATGTTAATTTCAAACAGTTTAATTCTTTGTTTAGTATTGTAACTTACTTTATGTAACACTTAATTTCTTGATGTGCAATACACAAAGTTGATTTTGGTCTAGTTGGGCAATATACGATGTTTGCATTTAAGTTTTGATTACTAATTGTGTTATAAACTTTAGAAAGGAATTATTTTTTAGGAAGGAATCGTTCCAGGTCTAAGTTTAGGGTACCTCCCCGGCATTTGCCATTTATGAGACTGAGGAAAACCTGGAAAAAACCTCAGTCAGGGACAACGGTCCCTGACGGTCCCTAAAGTAAATTAATCACTCCACTAGGTGGACGTATTCACACTAAGATCCGCACTGCAGGGACTGGCCACCATACATAAATGTTAAAAAGATATGAAACAAATAGGACTTGAAATAAAAACGACATTCAGATCTAAATTTAGTGTCATGTCAACTAAACAGATCATATGTTAAGAGATATAAAATACTTTTGCAAATAATATCATACAAAAATTAAATATAATAAAACATTTTAATTTTTATTTCACAAACACGATTGTTAATCTTTAGTCCGTAATGGACACTAATGGTAAATTACACCAACAAATGAAAATGTTTTCATGATGCTATACATCGATTTTACCTCAAATGTAGTCTGTGTTTAAAAAGCATAAATAAAACAAAATGGTGATTCTATTCCGTTGTATTCTGGGTAGAGCTAGTTCTAAAATAAAGTTAACTACACAGAACTAATTTAATTCTGTCTAAATCGACTTTCCACAGAAGCAGACAATTTCAATGCAGTGCGCAGAATTTCACGATACCAGCACATTAGACTGAAAGAATTAATTCAATTTTCACGCTATGCATTCTCTAATGGAACTTTTCCAAGAATAAAAGCTAGGCATATCAATGGCTTTGCTATAACTGAAAATGTGGCAACAGAAGGTAACGTAGCATAGCAAAAAAGGAACGAAAAAATTAAATAATTCCGCTGAGCAAGCGGCCACTAAGAAGCGGAACAGTTATTGAAAATGAGCCATCGAATCGTGCAATATTAACTTCGTTAAGTCGCCTCTCGAAATGAAGATTTAGTGCTGCATTGTTGATCAAATTAGATATAAAAATTCTACCTTTGAATTTAGTATAGTTATCACTCCTCTTGGATCAAAATTTATATCAAAAGAAAAAACTTTGTTCTTCAAATAAGAAGTAGCAATATTTAGTACAAATAAAACATGTTCGTAAATTTTTATAACACGCGAAATGCTTTTAATAATTTAAAAAAAGTCTTTATACATAGTAAAATTATGGATATTGAAGTATGTAGCAAGGTCATATTATTAATATTTATTGTAAAATAGCTAAAGAATGAATCTAGAATTGAATAAAAGTCAGTCAACAATTTATAATTAATTATTGCATTAAATTAATATGCATAATTTAATTTTAATATATTGTACAATATAAAATATGTACTTATATATTACTTTGATACTAATAAAAAACTAAAAAGGATAATTTTCATTATTTAGCCCGTGCAATTTAAATATAATCACAATTATATCGGGTGGACAAAAATATGGAACTCTGAAATCATACCAGGAACATTTGCATAAAATCTAGAATAACGCTTTTATTTGGAGAATACGTTACAAACGTGGTATGTAAACTACAAATTTTTAAAATGTAGTAAAACAATATTTTATTTGAATATGTAATATTTGGACATCTCCTCCTTGCATACAATTAAAACTCTTTTCTTCCACATATCTGATTTTGTTCAATGATGCTGAAGGCCACATATTTTTCATTTTTTTAAAGACATAAATATTTGACTTGAGAAATGGAAGCTAATTCTCAAATATCATACCATTATGTCAAACTGGGCTTTTTAAAAAACCTACTAAATAGTAGCATTTTGGAAATATTTAAAAAAGAAAGAAAATTGTAATGAAAACATTTACATTTTATTTATTTTATAAACTTACTAGTTGAGAGTGAGATTGAAATAAGAATTGTTATTTTAGATATTGAAAACTATGTTATATATAATTTTAGTGTTACAGAAAAGTAAGCCAAGAAATAAATGAAGGCAAGAAAATAGGCAATAGCTATTTACGTGCATTTTCTCCCTCTCTTCTGTGAATCTTTAAAATGTTTAATTACCAAAACATTCACCTGAACTATGTTGCACATGCTCGCTTTCAGGAGCTGACAACACTGGCAATGGCGTTGCGCGCAACGCACATCAACCTGCATAAAAATGCTGCATAGTTCCACGAAATGGAACGGGTAAGTAGGCCACGTCTACTTGAGTTTCAGTGGCCTGTTTAGTAAAAATGTTCAGGTCATATTGTTTAAACTTTAAAGTGATACTTTTTGTTGCCAGAGAAAAGGGAAAAATGTAATTGCAATTCTTTAATAATGTACAGCATTTGTTCACTGATAAAGCTTTCTAATTAGAGTATAATGCTTATTTGTAAAGGCTATAATACGAGTAATGCAATTTTCCTTGCTTTCTACCTATATTTACTCCTCAGCCCGCTCTTGTTCGATGAGAAACAAAAATAATTGCAAAATTTCTACTACAGTCTAAACAAACAACTATAAATGCTATAAAATTACCAAGGATTTAGCAAGGTAATACATTTTGCACAATGTACACTCGACATATTTAGTAGTAGTGTGATCTACACGGAGCTTTATGAAAGTATGAGCGCATTTAAGATCATCGATCGTGATTTTAGCATGCCAAAGCTACTAATTGCATCTACACTTTTTGGGGGGTAGGGGCCTACTTTTTTGTAGTTTCGCAAACATGGAGTTCCACAGATTTTCTATAGCGCTCACGTCAGAGGATTCAGCAGGCAAAGGTGCCAACTCGACGTCATGTTCCTGAAACCATGCCACAGTGAAGCTTGGACTTGTGGCGTGGTGCTGAAGCAAGAAATCTTACACAAGATTAATGATGGTGCAACAACGGATTTCAAGCTATGTAACAGAACTTGTGCATCAGTCACTAACTTTATATCTCCAGGGACCTCATCGCAGCTTCACTACCCGTACATACAGCATCTTCCTTGAACCAGTCATGTCTCCTTTCACGAACGGCAACGGAGGGCAGCTGAGAAAACCGACCCCAATTGCAAGGAATGAATGCATCAATGCAGAGAAATTGACGCGTGACTTCAACAAATACAGGCAGATATAACGATTGTAACGCACGACAAAAGTAACTTTATGGAAAGATAATGTTTATGAAAATTGTTGAGTATTTATTACAAAATTAGTTACACGTACAATATCCAAAAATACTGTACAATAAACTGAAATTGCTGCCGTTCATGAAAGGAGGCGTGGCTATTGCAAGGATGATGTTGTATGTACGGGTAAGTTCATTATCTTGCTGAACAGCTTGCACCAAACAAGCAGGCAATCATTTCTCTACTTTTTCTTCGCCCCGGTATAGTAAAGCACAAATATATTATCGATAAAATAAAAATAGGACCGAACCGCCCAGTTCTAAGTTCTTGACAAAGCTGAAGAAACGTTTTCTAAATAAAGATCGATGAGTAGAGGTTTTGACAACACAATGTCTTACCTTGATATGGCGCAAATTCCAAATCTGTCAATTTTTCTATGCAAATCAGACAAAGAAGGTGCAAGATTTGTTTTAATTTTTTAAATATAAGTTCTGGCCTATCGCGGGAAGCATTCCTTACCCCTTCCAGTCTTCGAGTAGTATATTCGCCACTTTCTTCAAAGTTCTTTATATAACGATACACTTTCTGGCTTTCTCTACCTCTTATGCGTGCAAATACGCTAAAAGAAACTGATAAAAATATTCTACCTGAATTTTTACTTTATTAAAGCAACCACATATAACGCTTTGCTAATGGTAAAGGGCACTGCAATCAAGGAGGCTATGGAAACTTAACATGAATATGCAAATAATTAAATTTAATTTATGGCCGTGTAAATATAAATAATTACATTTGAATTTATCTGAAAAATTGAGTAATCTGAAACTCTAGTTTTTATTAAAAGAAGTTTAATTTCTGACACTGCAAGGATATGGATATGACCGTAGATTAACCGAATTAAAATATCTTAAAAACTGGTTGATGAGTAATGACTATTTTTCAATCAAATTTTTAATTATTGTGAACGGATGAGGTACAATAATTGATAATTTTCATATAAAACAGCTCCATATTTGAATTTTATAAAAATATTGAATTTTATAAAAATATTTTAATTTATTTATTAAATATTTTATATATTAAATTATATTATATATTAAATATTTTAAATAAAGATGTAATCATATTTATTAAATGGCTGTCTTATAAATAATAATTCTACTTCTTTCGGTGTATTTACCCTCGTTCGTTAGTAGGACTTAAACACTAATTGTCCGGGTCACTCACCTGTCAGGAGCTAATAGCTTTGGACACATATGGGGTACATGTACACTGAGGGAATCCATTAATGGATGGTGAATCCTATGTCAAAGCCGCCTCAATGACGGCACAAATACAAAAGACGCAGGCACACACAGAAAGATGGAATGAAGATAAATTATAAAATGGAAGGTGAATTTTTGGTAGAGAAATACTAGATCAACATTTGCTGTTTCTTAAAATGGACTGAGGAAAACCACGGAAACCCCAGTTAGGTTTGTTGGCCATAGGAATTGAACCTAGGACTCCCCAAATACGAATCCAAAGCGTTACCGCCTGAGCCAAACCCCTTGGTATACATAAATGCAAAGGTACACATGCACTAAAGCATAAACTGCATCATGGGTTTGAATGTTCAATGTTTTCCTTTATAATCATGATATAAATATCATAGAAAGTATATGGTTTTATTCGTGCCTTCTCTTGAAAAAGAGCTTCCACTCTGTATGTTTTAGTGTGTTTTGATAGTTTTCGTTCATTAGTTGTATATATACACTCAGGGACAGGTTGATTCGGGTACTACTAGGCCCTGGGTCCAGGGGTACAACACAGAGGTCTGTGCTACCCTATGTTTTTTGCATTAGGACGGCACCTTGTTTCCTAAACCGACCCGCCTTTCGGCTGCAGACGATTGCGTCGCCCAGGCGCGCTAAGTTCCCTTAGCTTCCAGATTATCACTGGTGGATAGGTCATACTAGCTTAGACCTACTCGTATTTAAGAGGTGAGTCACCCCAGCATTAAGGTAACCACCACCCTCCCTACCAACAACGGCGATTCCGGCGCACCGGCCCCCAGGGTACACGCCATAGGCACTCCCCTGGGGCACGCCACCATCGTAGGTCCTCAATTCCCCGTGAGTGACGGATCCACTGCCAAGCCGAGTCCAACCCAATCCGGACAACTCCCTTCCGGGAGGGGCTCGAATCAAGTCCGGCCCGGCTCCCTCTAGTACGTCAGAGGTACCACGGGCACTCAGGGTCCGCAGAGCCCGCACCTGGAGCATCTGAAGAGCAACGACCGAAGCCGCTTCCCCCCCCCCCCTTACGGGAACACTCGGGGACAGTAGAAAAACGGACACTTTTACATTTGATTATATTTTGTTCTGAATTCTTATATTGTGTTCTTAATTATCTAAAAATGAAATATGCCCATTTAAACAAAAGATTGTTTTATTAAGCACCTTAAATGAAAACAATAGAGTCAACATTTTAAATCTGTTGAGAAGAGCTACAAACGTCGTAAAACTATGAAACGTTTTCTTTTAACTGTGAGTACATTTTTCGGTGCTTGAAACATTAAAAACGCATTTTAATAACAGGTATCTCACCCTCTGGCTTCAATAACTGTATTCATGCGTCTTGGCATGCTTTCGATCAGATTAGGTATGGCTTCTTGAGAAACATGCTCCTAATCTTCAAGAATGGGAGCCTCAAGTCCTGACTGGCAGCGGCGGTCTTGTTTTAACATGCCGTTTGCGAATTCCACGCGTGTTCAAGCGGATTCATGTGGAGACTCCTTGCTGGCTATGCAAAAACATATTCCCACTTCTTGGAGATAATCTCTGACCACGTGTTCAATATGGTGAGCTTCCAATGTCGTGCGCTAAAAGAAAAGTATCGCCTGTAAGTGGGCCAGATGGTACTACATTAATAGCCAAACATTCCTTTGTGTACCTAAAGCTGTTAGACTTCCATTTTCTACTTAAATTAACTCAGTACGAACACATAGACACTGCTACCCAAATATCACTCCACCACCTCCAGATGGTAACTTTTCGGAAAGGCAGCGTTGTGCATATCGTTCTCCCCTCCTTCCTCAAGCTCTTTCACGTCCAACACGTGAACAGAACGCAGCTCTACTGTTCATTTCTCCAACCACTAAGATCATTTGCAAAACGCAGTCGCTCGACTTGGTGCATTCTAAGAAAACTGGATCAGTTGCATGTCTACTTGATATCAGTTCACTTGCTTTCAACCTTCCTTCATTCTTTTCGGCCGAAATCGGGCGTTCATGCACGTTAACAAATTGCTGGGCTACAGTCATAGCTGGCAAATTGCGTTCCATAAGAACGTCAACACCGTGTACCTGTCTTCATTTTGATTTGTAGTTCTTGGACGACCCGAACTTGTTCAGGGTTGTCTACACCGTTTGATGGTATCATGGACTGTGCTTCTTGCCATATTCATTACATTTTCAATGTAACGCACTGTGCTTCCATCATCTTCATGTCGTATTACACTTACACTTACATGTAAAAATAAACAATGGTAATGAAGTGCAAAATGGTTAAGACAAATTTGCTGTATCTGAGACTTTGTACACATAATTGAAATATTCCGGGTACAATCACTTGTTTATCAAACAAAATATATTCAACGTAGCCTACATGTTTCCGTGACAACAAATGTCTACTATATTATTTTATAACAATTTTATGCAATATAAAAGTATCCGGATTTTTTTGTCCCACAGTTTATATATGACAATAACTAGAAAAGCAGAAAAGGATGAAACACTAAAAAGTTTTCTTACCATAGAAGAACTCAAGCAGTTCGAAATACAGCGATTACTAATCTGTGAATTTTTCTTGGTGTTTTATTCTTTTCTGCTTTTGTAGTTATTGTCATTTTAGTTACATTGCTAATGGTGTTACATTATTTTTCATTTATATTGTTTGCACCTCTAGTGTTGCTTTAATTTGGCTTGTTGTTTGAATTTGACTTTGCGTGTTTTGCTTTTGACTTCTTTACTATTTATTATTCTTTTAATTTTATTTCTTACCCTCTCTGTGTTTTGTAATACTTTATTATTGTTATTAAGATTTTGTCTTGTTTTCTAGCCATAGAAGAACTCAAGCAGTTCGAAATACAGCGATTACTTATCTGTGAATTTTTCTTAGTGTTTTATTCTTTTCTGCTTTTATAGTTATTGTTATTTTAGTTACATTGTTAATAGCGTTAGCTTAGTTTTCATTTATGTGTATGATACCCTTCATTGAACAAAATATATTATTAAGGTCGGTAGAATGCACAGTCAGTAGAGACAACAGGTTACGAATTGACTTATTAGATAGAAAATTGTGCTTGTAGCAATAAACAAATATAAGTAAATAGTGAAGATGATAATCTATTTTCTTATGACTCCTGTATGCGAGTTTGGGCCATATGCATCACTCGCCAAGTTTAAATGTATATGTTGTAAATAATATTATAGTATTGGCTTCAATATTCCAGTAATTGCCCATTTATGTATTGATAAAAGGGAAACTTAGGAAACATGTACCAAAGGCCAAGGTTGATGGGCTCTTAACCGAAGCAGGCACCAAGAAATGATCTGCTTAGACTCTAATAACGGGATAACAACTAGCTGCAGATAATATCTGTCAGCGGATTTGAAGGTAGAGACGTATTCGATAAAGAGCTTTTTGCAGTATAGATTCTCTGATCGCAAGGAAGAAGATCCGGGCAGATAAGCTGTATTGTTTGCACATGCGCCATCGGACTGTTCGTTGTATGCGAGGTGCTTGACGAATATCTAGATATACCGGGTGTTAAAGTACTACGAGTACGCCGATATTACACATGAGCTTAAAACAAGCAATTTGAGGTACAAATTCAGTGCTCTGTGTTTTCAATTTTAAAGTAATGAGAATACGTTTTAAAGCACAAATATGCCAGTGAATAATAAAACTTTAGTTTAAAAATTTTGAAAGAAGGCCAGGTCACACAGGACGGAAGTTTTGAAGCATGACTTTTGCCAAAGTCAGTATAAACAGATGTCAAATAAAAGTTGACCAATGTTATCGATTTCGAGACATGTTGATTACTTGTTTAATTTTTACAAAACTTTTTGCAGCAATGTATAGTATTTAGACATACATTTTTACTTTTGATGATTAAAATTGACTGTTATTCTGCTGGGTTTTGAAATTTCATTTTATAATTTTTTTCCAAAATAGTAAATGATTTTGCAGAACCCAAATCCACAATCTTCTGTCACCTTATCTATTAAGCCACACAATTAGGTTGATAGCGCCATCTAGATTAAGCTACTCAACACTATAAATCAGTTAACCGATATCCATTGTCGTGTGATTAGTTCGAGATTTTATAGCATCGAATCTTGAAAACATTGATGAGCTATTGAAAATTATAATTAATTTTACCCCATTTTGGTTTAACACTGGCTTGTCAATTTCATTATCACCACATGTCTCCGTTAGTGCTCTTTGTGCATCATATTTGTTGTTTAATATCTCTCTACAATCTCTGAGATTATAGCGGTGCAGTTCAGTAACAGCCGATATATTAGAACATGCTGGCTACTGAAATAATTAACTTACAAATTGCAATTTTTTTCATTCTTTGATGTCTACGTCTACACCCAGTCATTTATATATTTGGTTCTCTTTCGCTTTGTAATGAAAAAGCGACAGATCACGTTTTAATATAAGATATAATAAAAATTATAGCGAAAGCCATTTTTTACTCTTCGTAAATATGAGAGTATAGCCTCGCTATGATGACCCCCAGGATGACTGTTTGACAATCCCCAGTGCCGTATAACCTATATAAATCTTTTGTTTACCTCTAATTACCAACAAATTTAAGCAAACGTGCTATAAAACAAACGATTAGCAAATAATATCATACGTCCCAGTCAGACATTGGCCGCCCACTTGCGAGGGCAGCAACGGTCGGACGACCGACTTAATCTACGTAAACTCCATTTTAATCAATCTCAGGCGACAAGTCAGCCCCGTCTCAAAGTAGATGTGTTCCTTTCAGAGCATTAGCAACTGTTGCAAATGTGCAAGTGAATTTATTATTGTGTGCTTTAAATTTAGTATACAAGAGAAGATTTACATATGCCAGTTACTGAAAACAGAATCTTGTACGGCAATGTGTAATTTCCTGGTGATTCGGTATCACATAGGCATACTGTAAGAGCTCTTGGTCTTACATTTAGGTAAATAGGAATTATAAAAGAAAAAAATAACCGAAAACGACGTGGTCCTAATGCGAAAAAAGCTTGATAACATTGCAGAAACTTTATAAGCTTCTTCAAAGAAATGTCTACGTCCTGTATATAAGGAAAATGTATTTCATAGAGCTACAACATTGCTAAAGTGAATCATTTTAAAGTTTTGTAATCCAAGAACTACAACCGCTTGACAACGTAAGCCGTGTGAATCGCTGTAATTCAATTTTTCAGAATATTACTGATCCGTAGTTAATAATTTTCTCCATTTAAGCTCAGTTTCATTTTTTTTCGCTCTGGAGAATAGAAAATCTGCGATTAATTCACAAAGTTCCATTGTATGATAAAAAAAAAATGTGTATATGGTGCAATGTTACTGTAACGCAAATTACAGCGCTCATATATTTCAGTTCGGAGAAACATGCATAAAAATATTCACACTTTTTATATTATATTATCGATGATAAGAGAGATATTTTAAACTCACGTTTTCAGTGATTTATTTGAAATTCTAAGGGAGGTGTTTAATGGCATAGTCATTTTCGGGTTTCGGTTCTCATGTTCCCTAGATCTTATCGCATATGAATATTATTTGTGGGGAAAAAAACAATCTACAGAAATAACTTTTCCACTATAGGAAAACCAAACAAGACATGATGAATTTGAAGAATTTCGGAAGCAGAACTTTGCTTTTGAGTGTTATTTTATTTAGGGAAGTTAGGCATTCCCGAATGCTGATGTATGTGATGAACATAACTAGAGACACGATGTTCAGGCAATGAAAAATGTGGATAAAAAGAATGAAAACGCACTAAAATATGTAATATAGGTAGAAAAAGATGCATTAAATACTATTTCCGGTAACTAAAATTAATTTAAAAGCAATGATCATTAAATTTGCAAAAATAATTGTTTTAAAGTACAGGTTGTGGCAGAAAAAAGGACTTTTTAAATCGCACCCTACTGTTAGTCATGGCTTTTTAGAGGGGTGATGTCCATACCATCGCGTAGTAAAGTTCAAACCATTTTCTGTACGCCATATTACATGACCTCGGCCGCTCGCTCCACTGCACATACTTGGCAGTCAGTATAGAGTACAGATTGGATGAACATGCGTTTGCAATTGACATTCAAATTGAAATTGTGATTGTTTCTGAGAATGCAGCTTTTGTTTCGGCAACATTTTCACATCGGTCGGAATGGACAAGCTCCGTCACGGAAGGCGATTACGAGATGGGTTAGGCAGTTCATGACAACATCTGCTTGAAACAAGAAGCCAAATGTAGGTCACCTACGGTTCGCACGCCATAAACATGGGAACAGCAAGAGCTGCTTTAGAGCAAAGTTTAGCGTGATCAGTTCGTCGGCATTCACAAGCCCTTAACATATCGGATAGTAGTGTGCGTCGGATGAATGCAGACGAACTGATCGGTTGGACTTTGCTCTAAAGCAGCTCTTACTGTTGCCATATGTGTGTAGTGCAAAACGTAGGTGACCTACCAGGTGGCTTCTTGTTTGTTGCTAAAACAAAAGATGCGTTCTTACGACTCAATCACCACATTAGAAAAACGTTTCAATTGTAAACGCACCATGTTCATTCGACCTGCACCCCATATTGACTGTTAAGTAGTACTATGCAGCGGAGCGAGCGACCAAGATCATGTGATATGACGTACAGAAAATGCTTTGAACTGCACTACGCAAAGGTGCAAACATCAGCTCTCTAAGAAGCCTTGACCAACAATAGCACACGATTTAAAACGGGTCATTGTTTCCGCCTCACCCTGTATTAGTAACCTGAATTTGTATATAATAAATGTTGTATAACAAGAAATGAATTAATAATTATTCTTAAATTTTTAAACAACAATATTATTTGCACAGAAAAATCATAAACATGCACAAGACATTTGTGAAAAAAAAAGTACTTTTCTCCTCATAATTGTTATTAGCAATTTGAGGATTGTGGAATGAGAGCCTAACAAAGGAAATTCAATGCAATAATGTTATATGTTAGCATTTTAATGAAAATTTACGATGGCGGAAAAGGTAAAGTGAACTTGTTTTCATTACGGACGAGTGACATCTAAAAGGATCCTGCTATTCATTGTTGTTGTTTGCCTTTGTAATAGAAACATACAGCGCTGTAACTACAGTGATTCTTTTAAATAATACACAGTGAGATCGCCCACAATAAAAACGAGGCTCCTATAGCGACCTACTTACCTAAATTGAAATTTTTATGAAGGTCTTTCTATAATGAACACATTGTTGGCCATAGGGCAATTCCCTTTTTAAATAAATTACAATAGCTACGTTAGAACACACATGACTTCTTCCCGCCAATGCAGCACTAAACTACAATAAAAGGGATATTTCAAAAATAAGAAAAACGTTACAAAAAGACAGCAAAGTACAAAAAAAAAGGGAAAAAATAAAAACCATCAATTATATCATATATTTTACAGCTGCTTTATATATTCTTACAATATTTCTGTAGGTTAACAATAAATAAAGGATTTTTGTCATAAATCCGATCTCTAGTTGGAAGAAAGGTTAGTACTCTAAACGGGGTTGCCACGCAGGATCATATTTGAGCTATACTATGCCCGCAATGCTCAGAAAGTGCGTTATCAAACGATGGTATTACTTTAAGACGTCACTGTAATGCTGACCGTCACTTAGAAATTAAACAATGCGGGTTGCAAACCTTAGCTTAGTTCGGCGTTGTTTGACCTCGCCTGTAGTATAGCATAAAAGTAAGTTTATTTCCATGCTTTTATTTATCAAACATACGATCGTTTAATATAAGGGAAGAATTTGTATCGATAAGATAAATCGGAAATCCGACCGTCGACCGACAGCCAAGATCCACGAATGTAAACGGCAGATGGTTTACTGGGACGCGTAATATTAGCAAGTATAGTTATATAATTGCTTCATATAACTGCAATCTATTCATTAATTAGATTTTATTTCCGCATTCAATGTGCAGTATTTTAAAGGTATTTTGAATAATATCATCATTCCATATTATTGAAATTACTCGTAAAACCACGAAGTACAAGTTAGGAATACTTTCATAAATGATGTTCCATTATTCACAACGGCAATGCATAACTAAATACTTGTGCAACAAAAAATGCTATTCGCAAGTCCATTCTATATTTGTTTTAGTCGCTTCTCGTTCCAACATTTTCTTACTTAGATGTTTGTTAATTACAGAGGATTTAGCATAGGAGTGCTCTAGATGATACACTAATAAGCGTTACTTTAAATGCCTGAAGACCGGCCTCTAGCTAGCAGATCGAGACCAGAACTTCTTTTGCCGTGTTTTAGGTTTCCTGTCGACTACCGCATCTATTGTGTTCACGTTCATAACATGTTCCTTTGCATTACCCTCCTGAGTATAAAATGGTCATGAAATGGAGTATTAAATGGCTCATGTAATATGCCATTGCTACGTATTTGCTACTTTATTGCGCGTTTCTTCATTGGCGGACAGTTCGGACGCAACATCAAGTACCAAGACGTTAATCAATGCTTACTAACAAGATGAAAACGTTACCGATTATGAAGACAGGGAATGGTGAAATTTCCGTTGAATTATATTTAATGACACATGCTTGAAAGACAATCTTAAAACAAAAACGGAAAATATTCCTATCTGTAAAAGTCTTTTGTTCATGCGATACATAGAATGCATGATTATAAACTTTCAGCCTTGTATTGCTTAATCACACAAAACATTTATATAAACAATATTCGAGGAGCAACAGCTGGTTACTCAGTTCTAAAAAAATAGATATTATTTACTTCAGTCGCAAATTTATGATCTGAATATTACTGTACATCTCAGTAAAATTACTTGGAATTTTAAAACCAAATTACTCAGACAATTTACAGAAACACGCTTTGTGTAGAATAATTCTCAAGTTGATACATGGACCGGAGCTTCTAACAGAAAAATAAAACATTTGAAATCGGGGATACATTTCATTACAGTCGCTCAGCTATTGTAAGCTTGTTGAAAATAATTGGCCACAGGTATGGAAAAACAGACAATGACAGGAAATTATTCACGGGAAATTCAGCACAAAACTGCTCTATTGCTGTAAGTATATGAGTAATTTATATATCATTGAACTTACAAAATGGGTTGTGGGCGTTGCATTATTTTAGTAACTGGCGTTCAAAATAGTGTTAATTTCTTCATGTGTATTATGCCTTCGGAAATTAGGGGATTCTTTGATTCCAAAAGGCAAAAGAAAATGGTGTATTGGCTACAAAAACAGTACAATGCCAGAGAGATAGCTGGAATAATATTTCCATAGCTTCAGACTTTTCAAACATTCTGTATAGTCTATCAAACCGCAAGCCTATCTTTAATTACAATTTTCATTTATTTAAAACGCTAGAGAATAAATACTACAACTCAGTGTAAAAGAGCTTATTAAAACTGGGGTTTCGTAATGGAATAAATTAATTTGAAAATAGAACTGGCAAAAGGAGGGTAAAAGAAAACTTCTCTTTATTCAGATATATTCGGCATGCTAACTACTCTCTTCTAATAGCACCTGCTGCTTTTCCAGAAGGAAACGATTATCACATCACAAGATTCTATTACGTGAGTATGCCTCCTGCGCGCTGCTCCAGAGAAACATTTTCTGACTTTGATCAGCTCAAAATACCGAGATATCCCCTCTCTCTCTGCAACCCTTCCTTTCAACTTAAGTGAATTTGTTAATGCCATCCCTTCATATCAAGTGGCAAAAGAGTGGAACATGCGGTTCTCTCATTTAGTTGTAATCGGCTGCGAGAGTGTCACGAACTTATTGGCATGTACAAGTACAACACATTGGCAACTGTGATGCAGCACTTCAGCTTTTAACAAAACACTGACTGGGCACGGCCATAGTAGTTTCATGGCACAAATACTCAGTTATTGGTTAATTATCCAATTTACTGTTAAAACTATTGCTTAAATGGTGTGGCAAAGAGTTAACATATTGCTTGTACGAAGACATGAAAAGCATGTCGTAAGGCCTGACGTTTTGAAAAATTGCAGTACATTTTTATTAATTCCTTTATAAAAGTATTGATACAAATTGGAAAGGAAAAGCAGAGAGCCTCAAAATCAGATGGTGGAGGCAATGCAGAAAAACAGCTAAAAGAAAGTTGGAAGATGAATTCGAAGAAAATGCTTACAACTTATCTGAAACATTTTTATAATTTAAAATAACGTTTCCCGTACATAATAATTTTTGTAACAGTATATTTTCTTTTGGCATATTTGCATATTTTAACAATAGATGCCTAATGTTCATATTTAAAAGAAGGTAGAGAGTGTTGAAATATGTAAAATATATTATGTCAATTTAAACAAATATTTAAATTGAAAACTTTGTTAGTGTGTTTAATGTCTCCGTGCTTAAGTATTTACAAAAGTTCAATGCACAAAGTGTTTCTGAGAAAAGTCACAACATTTTCAGTATTTTGACATTGGCATGATCGAAAGCTTGGCATACACTTATGCAGTACTAGTAAGCTACAACTATAGAAATCAATTGGGGAAATGTCAAGAGTTATTTCTGGATTGTATCCGCAACCGGGTACAGTGCGCGCTGGGTCAAATAACTCCGGTTCTGTGATAATAACGAAGTCAGTCACACTTTACTATTACGAGAAAAAGTATTACTTCTGTCTTTATGCTACAATTCGCTTTGAGGTTAAGAGATCAAGTCTTGTGTTATTACAGACCAGTGTTAATATAATTATAGTGAGCGAGTGAAGTAAATTTAACTGTTCAGCTAATATTAAAAAAGAGAAAAATCTATCCCATACTGCAAGGAACAGGATACTGTATGGACACTATCAGGGTAGAGATTGCAAGAATTATGCAAACAGAGCTGTTGCAAATGTTATTTAATAATGTTACCTATACCACAGGTTAGTGCCCATCATGAAATAAAACTAAAGTTCTTGGTCATCGCTGTGCGAGTAGAAATTATCCATCAACCGGCGCGACCTTGGCCCGGGCGGCTTGCCTTCAAATGCAGACGCAGGCCAAAAATAACGTTCTGTAGATACTTCATGACCTCGAAAGGATATAGCAAAATAAGGTAACCTAATTTTACAGTTGCAAAATTCCAACATTTTCCATTACCTGATACACCAAATTGTTAAATTTCGATAATCTCTACATTTCGTTTTCGCTATGCACTTTTGGTATTGAGAATATTTATTTAACTTACTATATTTCATGCTTTTGAAGATAATTTTATTTGTATACAAAGAGTATTAATCAAACCTTAAAACTAGAATCGTGATAGATGCGTTTGTGAATATGAACAACATTTATATAACAATGGAACTTTGTTCACACTAAAAAAAAAAAAAAAAAAAAAAAAATTGCGTAGCCTTATTTAAAAAACACACAGTAAAACATCTACACAGTATTTTACTTCTAGAATCATTTGAGTTATTCCTTGCTATTGGATTTTTGCAGGAAGTATACCATAGACTGTTTTGAACTCCGCATACGTATACGCCATTGTTGCATCCAGTAAGCGCCAGTGCAGCTGTGTTACAAACACAGATTCACATTACTCTCCGATAAAATTTGTAAACTGTATTGTTAAGGAAGGCTAAGTTTACTTTTAGCAGCTGTAACCGTAAAAATGACAGATATTCATTAATTTAAAATGCGTACTTAATATTTATGATAAAACTAAATATATATAATAACAATGTAAGTTAACTACCAAAAATTAATACAGTTACTACAGATTTAAAGTAAATTAATTTAAGAAGTAACAGAAATGTGATCCGCGGATACTGGGGGTCTCCACGGCACTCCTCTAAGAGGTGCACAAAACAAAACTGTAATAACGTTTATTTCTGAATGTATGGATAAAACAAATCAATTACAAGAAAATGAAAGATGATTCACGATGTGTACTTATTAAAGAAAAGTAATTTAGAACCAAGTTGAAGGCGACAATTTGCCCCGAATAAAGCTTTTAAATAGGTGAACCAAAAAGTTAAACAAGGCATATGAACCGTTATAGTTTCCCTCGTAACGGCAAGTACCTCTCATCACCGAACTGAGTAGACTAGAGCTGGGAATATGCTTAGAGAAGCAGGTAAGCCACAATTTTTTCCGAGGTGATCAAATAAAGCCATGAAAGTGCTGATACCTTTGATAACAACATATTGTGTGAAAAGTCCTACACTCGTTTATCTAAATAACATGTAATAGTAGTAGCGTAGTTATTTACTTACTATGTTTGTTACAAATATAACTCGAGTGTCCTGGGACTATATGTGCTTACATTAACATATGCATGAAATTGCACAAGCCGATATTGAATTCAGAAGGGACAAACAATATACATACTAAAATTAAATAAAAGAACAAGTGAAAATCGATTTTTTAAAAAATATATACATATTATGAACAGAAAAGAAAAAGTACAAAACTGTATAAGTATCGCCCCATCAATATGTTTACAACACGTAAAAGAACCTCTAGTGTTAATGAAGAGACCTCTGTGCAAAATTTATCGGCTGTTCCACTACCTGAATTGAATGACGTGATATGTTTAAGAGTGTCCATAAATAGAGCAAATAAATAAATGGATATATAAAAAATAATTGTCTTATCACCCGGTACCTGCATATCTCCCACGAGGTATTTTCTTGTAGCATGTCGTCAGTAAAAAGATTTAAGAGTAGGGGTAAAAGAATGCAAACCCGCCTTGCCTCTCTACGACTTCTCGGGTGGTCTTCCTGTTGAACTTGCACACAATTCCAACTTTCTGTATGTTGCTTGTAGTGCCCGATCATTTTTGTCGACACTCGCAACTTGTGTGGTGTGATTAACGGAATCAAATGCTTTTTTGAAAATCGACAAAAGCACAGTGCAGTTTTATCCGTTTGTTTAAATCTGAACCAATCCGGAATAACTGCGTTGTTAATAGTGCTGTTCCCTATCTGAATCTCGAATGAAATTTTGCGAAATTCCGTCCTCCAGAATTTTATTCTTTCATTCAAAAGTCTGCCATAAATTGTCATCAGCAGTGTGACACCCCTATAGATGTCCGCAACTGCACTTGAACCCTTTCTCCTATATGTCGATTGAATAGTTCCAGTAACCCAGCAGGTTGGATATTGCTCTTTATTAAATGAATTGTTAAACAAGTATAGAAACTGCTTGGAAAACTTACAAACCAGTACTCCGAATACAAATTCTGTTACTAAGTAAGACATATCACGCCTTGTATGTAAAATGCAGCATCCTCCCTCACGTCCAAGATCTAAAATTAGCGGGTAATGTTGTTGATTTGATTTATTTACGGACGCTCTTTAACATCTCAGGTCATCAGCGTCCCATTCAAAACAGGGCGTGAAACGGCTGAAAAATTTTGCTCCGAGGCTTCTTTTTTGGGGTATGAGGTTCTTTTACCTGCCGTAAATTTACGACACGGGACTCATGGCTTTACTTCTTTTCCGAATGAAGCCATGCTTAGGATTACACACCCGAAAAAATCCGTGGATCCTGGACAGGATTAAACCCGGGATCTTGGATCCATTAGGCAAGTGTGGTTACCATTAGACCACCAGGATCGACGAGTAATGTGTCACCATGTATTGTTAATTATTATTAATATTATTTTATACTTTTATATACTTTTTAATTTAATACTATTGGTAGGTAAGAATGCGCTACAAAAAGGTAAATATTACCAAATTGAAATCATTTTTATATGAACAGCGACGAACAATTTAAAATATATGAGATACAAATTCAGCAATTTAAATTATGAGTTAAATCTTAGAGGTTCGCAATAGTGAGAGATCTTTATAGATGGCTGGTGGTCAAGGAATATTTGAGAACTGTTGAACTAGTTCATTTAAATGCGGTGAAAATGTCTTTATTTAATTGGCGTTAATAGAGACAAAGCGGGAATGAATTCAAGGAAAAATAAGTTATTTTATTTAAGAGTAAGCGAAGCAAAATTCTCGCAGAAATAAAACACAACACATGGCAGCTGATGGATCTCGTTAAATGTTTGCTAAGTTCACCATTTCGAAGGCAGAAAGGCCAATAGCGGCGAACGCAATCTTGCTGCGTTCTTCAAGTACTTTACACAGCCTCTTGAGGTTCATTAACTGATATTTACTGCACGGGCTTATATAAAGGGAAGCACCACGTAACAGGCCTGTACATAGCCTCTAGGCAGTTCTTCAATGAAAAATGGTAGAGAGCATCTTTCATTATGATCCTTCCTCTTCTCTTTTCCTCGTTTCTCTGTGACCACATTCTACGCCCAGGTCGTCCCCGGGCCATCGTTTCAAAAGTTGAGTACTTGGCGAGAAACTTTGCAACAAACTCGGGCCGTTGATTCGCCAGAATGTTGCAGAAGTTTATAGGTCATTGTTATGAGTCTCCATGTTGAAGACATCAACCGGTGCAGTCTTCGTTAAGGTTAATGCTCAACTTCTTAGAAACATTTATAAAAGTTTTGTAACTGAGTAAAATGACGACCAGAGTCACGGCTATGTAATGACTAAAACGCTCAACTTAAAAGATACATGTTCTTTATTATAGCCAAAGGTTTGGCTATGTCCTCCCTTGGGCTCCAAAAGTACTGAAGGATGTCTCCCACTTGTCTTCGATGCTTTTCCACTGTTTTAAGCCAATCAACAACGGGTGGGCTATTAACGATTGCTTTGGATAGGACGAGTAGAGACGAAGCGGAACATTTACGTACTCACCCTTACCCAGGAACTGGCCGATTGTGCCTAAGCCCCCAATGAGGGTACTTCCGGTTGGAAGGAATGGCATGAGGTAGTAACCGGGCAACCATACACATACAGAGTGTTCCTAACAATGATTTCAGTTAGGCATCACAACACTGGAAGTTCGGGCCCTTCAACCGGCACTTTCGCTTCCGTTACGCCGCACACAACCCCAGCCAACCTCCCTGGCACTTTCGACCCTGTTATAGAACCAGCGGAACTGAAATAAGATAAAATGAAGAACATAAAATTAGTGGAAAAGAGATCCATTCCAGCATTCTCCTAGTAGACGACGGGAGGCCACCGAAAAAAACTCAAGATTAGAATGATTAGCCCCAAAGATTTTGAATGGAAGTCCCAAGCTTTAGCACCTGAACATCCCACTCAGTGACCATTAGTAAGGTGAAATAACAAAATGATAAAATCCCGATCCGGACTTGAAACTACCAAGATTTCAGCTATCGCAGAAAGGGGGCGTCAGCCTGTTACAGTGATGACATGGTGGATCTGACACTCTTCCAACAAGATTCAGCTCCACCTCACAAGATATAAGTGATACAGGTGCGGTTAAGAGTTAATTTCTGACAGTTCAGTTTTTACGTACTTCCACAGGGGCCTTAACTTTTTCCCTGTATTCATAAAATTTAAATATTAAAGATCCTCCATAATTTTGAGATACCGATTATTTTTATCAAATAGAAGATGTCAAAGAGGAGCAAATTTCAACATACCGGGCGTCTTACACATGAGATAGAATAGTTGAGAGCATTATAATTAACAGGTTCTGGTTTCGTTCCTTCACGTGCATTGACACTATTGAATTGCTGAGTTTTTGCGTACAGCGTTTTGGTTGAAGTTATGAACCTTTGTTAGCAACTGTGGCGTTTTTTATTTGCTGGTCAAGGCAGTAAAGTAGGCAGATATGTGGATAACTGATCGTGTTAAGAAAGTTGGCTGATACCAGTTGTGAGACTATAAACTAATATTTCAAGGCTGTCAACTATTTAAACAATAGCGTCTGGGGTTTCACAAAAAATACAATTTTGTTGATTTTCTTGTGCAGGTCCTAATCATCCTAGAAAATTAGCTCATTTTATTCAATAAAGTTTCACATTACCAAATAACTATTCTGTATTTAAATATTTTCATTCAAAAGACACGACAAAATAGTTCCATATTTCTTTAATCCTGTGCAAAAGGACACAGAAACGTTAAACAAAATATCCATTGTCATCCAACAAATCCTTTACCTCCATCATATTTATTCCCAGGCACGGAGTAGTAGGAACTTACGAATTTCATCAACCTGCTCTCCTGCAGAAACCGTAAAAGGAAAACATCTCTGAAACGTGCTAGGAAGCTTGACAACTTAACAACCCCACTTATCTGTATCCATAGTTCCCTCTCATTTTCTTGTACGTGGAGGTAGAGAAAGTTTACAGAAAAGCATAACATTTCAAATACAGTGTGATCCAGGAAGACACAAACAAAATCTCTGTTAAACGCAACATTGTCACTAAATGTGCGCAGTTTTCTGTGCCCTTACTTCAGTTTTAGTATTTCTTCAGATACTCTGTTTGATTCATACGTAATTTTTTCGTCGCTGAAAACTACAACTAAGTTTGTCTGAGAAGTACAGGTATTAATGAACGGTGAAAGGCTTATAAAACAATCTTTATACACCGAAAAAGCTCAAGTGGAAATACTTTGAAAAACTTCCTTGACACTCCGATATTTTAAATTTTAAATAATAGCTTTGAAAATATTGAAGCCGTCTGGAGACAAATGGTTTTCTAACAATCCGCTTATTCTAAATGTCACACAAAACTTACACTTCGAAGCCGGATGGGCCAGAAAACATGTCGGATTCGCTGATTTTGAAATAAGAATTTGGAATGAGTACGCGATTTAGCAGAGAACCAACTGACTAGAGCCTGAGGTAAGTGGCATTTTCCTATTAGAAGTTAAGTGGGCCTTGTATTTAGAATATATAACTGAACTAATTTAGCTGCATAGGCATACAGCCTAAAGGTAAAATAATGACATATTTGTAATTTGTTACTTTAATTATATATTTATGCTATTTCTAAGCACGTCTGTAATTAAACTACTACACTTTAAAACTACTCATTTTATGTGCGAAGATGAAATTGAAAAGCATAAAGGAAATATAGGGACCCGAGAAGTTGAAAAAAGACATTACCACCAGACCACAAGGACCGACAGGTGTGAGTAAATACGCGTGTGACAACCTAGATCATACGTGAATTTAGCATTATAATTATAATTACTAAGTTCCACAGTTAAGGGTAGATGACCAAATTACTTTCTATTTCTTCCGTTATACTGGTCATTCTTATAAACAAATAAGCTAAGCGTATTGTAAAAGCGTCTGAGCTCCCAAAAACCAAAACTCTTTCATAACACAAAACGCTCATTAAAAAGGCGGATTGTTAATCAGAAGTATTCATTTTATAGCCCTACTAACACGTTTATGTTTTGAAATTGTTAAACATGTACATATGGTCATATGTTACTTTAACATTACCTCATTCTAAAGATCTGGTTAGTAGGATGCGATATCCGTCTAGATACGAGGAAATAGGTTTCGCGTAGCATGATTTTGACATCAAAGACTTTAACTGGTGGTTGCAGAAAGATGGCGGTCTCTCTTTGCATGAAATTAATTTCTAAGTTTGGAATCATAAATATTATCTCTTTGTAAAAGGCACTTCTAAGATTTCTTAAAAAGAAATTAATTTTTCTGTTAGTATCTGCTTAGGTTTATCAAAGTTAAACACCCTCTGTTACTATGTATTTGATTTTCTTTTCTAACTTTGTGCACAACATTTTCTAAACGTATAACTAGAGGTCTGTCATATATTTAGAGTTTTACAATATATATTATGGCATGATACAGCAAACTAAAATGTCAGTGTTAGACAAATCAAATAATGCATTAAAAACTCGCCAAGTTCTATGGGTTCACATTGAAACAATAACTTACGGGGTTGTACTTTAGGAAATACGAAGCAATGTCTATAGGACGTAAATTTAATTTCTATCCTTCAATTATGTGATTATTTTAAATTGTGTACCGTTCTTGCGTGCATCCATTTTCTGCGATCAATATTTCAACGTGCGTTTTCTCCTTTCCCATCTAAACCCAAGATCGCGGGTTCAATCCCGGCTAGGATCGATGGACATTTTCGGGTGTAAAAATCCTAAGTATGGCTCCTTCGGAAGGGATGTAAAGCCGTGGATCCCGTGTCGTACATTTACGGCATGATAAAGAACCTCAAGCCTAAAAGAAGAGGCCTCTGAGCAAAATTTGTCGGCCATTTCTCGCCCTCATTTGATTGGGACGCTGGTGACCAAAGATGTTAAAGAGCGTCCATAAATAAATCAATAAAAAATATCCTTTCTCTTCCTATTTTTTCAGTTATTACCAGGCATCGCCTCATTTTGGAAGTGTTCGCCTACTGGCTGAAGCCCCTTGCTTAGTAACCAATTTAGCGTTATTGCTTTACTAGCTGCTTAGTTGCTCAGATAATTTCTTCCTTTTCTACAAAGACACAGGAAGGTTGGGTACTTTTCGGTTTCCTTAATTCCACATTTTGTATGCAGTTTCTTCACTAGCTATCCTAGTGGCCAATGTATTTATGGATGAACAAATGTTAATTTAATTGTAAAGTGATTTAATCGTTAGTGTTTTAATTGAAAATGTTTTTAAAAATATAGATTGCAATTATTTACCTCATTGCTTCAGGTACATATTTTAGTACAATGTCAATGAGTTTTCACTGTTAGTGAGCTTGGAAAATATTATTTCTGGAAAAGTGCACTATACTGTTTCTTGTAAGAAGGCGGTTTTATGTGTAGTTGGTATTTATTATTTCGTCACTTAAGAGTTGATATAGTTTGCTAGTTAAACTGTCCAACTTTTTTTTACAACTTGTTATGTAAGCATTTGTTTCGGAAAAGATTTTGAAAATACTCTTTGTGAGATTATTATACTTTATTGCTGCTGTAGGCTTTTATTTCTTTAATGTGGATTTAATGCTGAATTTTACAACTTATTATTACAAAATTTAAAATAAGTTTGTGTTAGGCTTATGATTGACGTTCTTTGGTAAATTATGTTACAATGCTTATTGATGCATTTTGATAAGTTATTCTCCTGCAGATTGCTGAGGGGATATCTCTTGGGGCTTTTACTCAAAAAAACTAGTTTTATAGTATATACAATTTTATTTTTACCAACTTTCATGAAGCCTTATTAAGTTTAATTCAATTTAAAACAAGATAACTTCTTCATTGTTTCATTTCATCCATTATTTTATTTCACTTAATTTTTACATTTGCAGCTTGCACCATCTTTCATTAGGGCATTTCGTACATAACCAGGAGTACCTCAATTTGTACTTCTGAGATAGTTAGATGCGGTTATATAATATGTATTGGCGAAATTGTTTATGGAATTTAGCGTTGTTTTTCAATAGATTTAGAGTTACTTATAACTACTGAGTGTTTGTCATGGAAACAACGAATGACTTTAACTACTAGATAAACCTTCCGACAAGATTTTTAAGTGGTACACCGAAATTCTCAAAGACCTATTCCGGCAAAACCAAAATAACAGTCTGGTGAAATGAGACGCTACTAATTTTCTTCCAGTAACTAATTTCAGATTAAGTAAAAATGAGAGGTACCCTAGTATTTTATAAGTTTAATTTGGAATTAAAATATATCTAAAAACGCAGAAACTTTTCCAACATATCAGGGAGTTTGAACAACAATGCAATTCCTTTCTTTCAGCGAAACAAAGAACGCATATCTTTATTCTTTAGAAGTGAGTAACAAACAAAAGTGCAGGCTGCAACTGTCTCTTTTTCATTCATAGGAAAAATGAGACACAAATAGAGAAGAGTACGCCTTTTTTCGTTGAAACAAAACGACGTTCTGTTATCACTCCAGCGCTCCAAGTCTGTAATCCTCTGACACTTCCACCGCTCTTTAACTCCAAATGTGCCAGTTTGTTTGATAAATTAGCTGTCGTGCAACTGAAAATTAGACTTGGAGTGGAACGGATGAGCGCTCCAGATTTTTAAACTTACGCACACCAATTTTCTCCTCGTCTCAATGGTTTTAAAATGGAATCCTTTGTCAGTTTCGGAGAAGAGAATCCCTTAAACTTGTTGGGGCCCGTAACAGTATTTATTGATGCTATGGGCCATCTCTTAACAACGCGAGTTGACGTGTGCCAACATTAATCACTCCTTGCCAACATAATGATGGGACACATTTTAGCAAACGTTCAGCTCTTCATCTTCTGACTTATGTTCCTTTCTTACGACGCTTTCATAACAAAAAAACAGATTTAATGAAGCAGTAACTCGCGCGCCTTCTATAGTTTCCTTGGGAGAAGTAATAAGCAATTCATTCAGCTCACAAAGATATAAGATTAATTACAATAAGTACTGTTTCCAATGAGATTACGCACGGACGTCTCTACTAGGAAATTTACAGAACTTTAGGGAAGACATTACGAAGTAATCTATAATTAAGGAATGATAAATGAAGCCAACTAAGAATGGAAAATTATATTATTGGAGATAACAATATTCAGCACTTTTAAAATAATTGCAGTAAATGCAAAAACATCTAATGCAGTAGAAACGTATGGGTGTAATTTTTATATAATAAAATGTCAAATCAAACTCTTAGTAAAAATACGTATGGGTGTAATTTTTATATAATAAAATGTCAAATCAAACTCTTAGTAAAAATTCATAACGTTTTACCATATTGTTTATTGCAGGTACAAAACTACTGGGCTCATCTCAGCTATAAATATTTGTAATTAATGACTCTTTTCACATATCACTCCTGTCAACCGCGCGAGTGGGCAATGCTTGTTTGATTCATTCCGTATTTCTAGGGGGCATTATGTTCTCCTTCCACAGTTTGAAAAATAATTTCAAGGCTGCTTTACAAGTCACCAACGAGCTGTTTAATCTATCAGCTCCGAGTAAATTTAATTCCAATCTCCTATTAGCTCATTTATATTTAAACGTTTCAGCAAGATAGAACAAGTGGATGATTTCTTCTGTGCAGTTAGGTAAGTGCTGGATTTTCTGCTTGTAGAGTTTTTTAGAAATACAGAAACATGCAGTATTAACTCATGCATTCATACATGAGCTTAATTAACTGTTCCTAGACAAAGAAGACTATATTAATCCAACTTTCATAATCTCCTCTAGGACTTTAATTTTTGGTTGTGTTGCTTCATAGAGATTTCAATCAGAACAACAAACAAAAATACAATATTGACAGCTTCTTGTGCCAAAAATTTGAATTTGCTTCATTATGTACAACAAATGGCTCCTTTAATGTATTTCAATTATGCAGATATCTTCCTTGTTGAGTTGAGAGGTGCTTCTGCAAATGCTTGCACGACAAAACGCGTGCTTCTTCATAAAAAAAAAAAAAAAAAAAACCAGTACATGGTATTCCTGACTTCATGCATTCTCTAATGTTTTCCGGTCTTTCAAACTTTCTTAAAATGGTTAAGAACTTTATCAGTCCCTTTGTGGTGCTTTTACCACATTTGAAGCATTTAATTGCTTTTAATTGATTTTCCTTAGTTATAAAAATAGCATGACAATGTGGACAACAACTACCTGATCGATTGACAAAATAATTTGTTTTTAACAATTATGTGACGCCCTTTACATAACTGAATAAATAAACGCACTGTATTTATAGACAATACTGCATATGTACTTTAAGTAATAAATAGAACATCATTAAATGGATATAATTAAATTAGGGATGAAATAATTACCAGTCATCTAGCCACCGTAATGCTGCCTAAAGTGAAAAAGAACTTGCTACTGCCAGTGCTTTGAAGCTACCTCCGAGGTTCCCATTCTCCCCATACTGTGGGATCTGTGAGCCGAAGCCTAACTCTTATCGAGCATAGCAAGAGTTGGAAGGTTTCGCACAATTCGCTGCGACCCCAGCCAAATCCGGTTACCAAAACAAGCTAAGTGCCGTTTTCGTGGCGAGAACTTTAATGAGCCTTCTTCACCGAGGGGCATAGAAGTTCCGCCATCTTCCTGGTGTAGAGTGTGTTCATTTAATTCAGTCCTTTATTTAATTATAAAGTTTTAAACGTAACGTATAATCAACCAAAGACCACAACAGCCAATAAGCGCATCAATAGTACGTTACACTAGTCTGATAAATAGTGTGCCGTAAGCATATGCAAATGCTTCTCTATTTATTTCTTCAGTTAATAAAGTTTTTGAAATTATGTAACGCGTAAACTTTGTAGTATGCATGCATTCACAACGAAAGACGCAATGTATTAGTCAATAAAAAAGTAAAATAAAAATATCAACTACCTGATGGAAAATGGCTGCTTCTGTGCAGACAGCGATAGCGTTCATGCATATGCAAAGTGCAGTAATTAATTTGCTTGGAGTAATATATTTAAATAGTCGATCATATCAGCAAAGAGGATGGTGGGTCATACAAGCAGGGTAAGTTTGATATAAGGCAATTAATCTTTCACCTATCGACACCATTGTATCAACATAGCAGCAGTTCTGATTGGCAGGTTTCTTACGTTTTCCTTTAGAAAAAACATTGGACCTTGCAAACTTCTAAGTTTATGTTTACGAGTTCACTGTGAACGGTTGCATTATAATACATAGCATGTAGTTTATGTGAATGGTCCCCTAATTTCAGGGAATCCCTGCCAAAGAGGAAGGTCGTGACCCGAATTTTTCAAGTCTAATTTTCATTTCCAACTTATGTCTGCACACGCCTAGTGTGAAAGAACAGTTTCCATAAATGAAAAAAAAAAAGGGTTTACCAATGCAATGCAATGCACCTGTTCACGAAAAAGTATCACAGGATCGATGGATTTTTTCGGGCGTAAAAATCCTAAGTATGGCTTCCTTCGTAGGGAAGTAAAGCCGTGGATCCCGTGTCGTACATTTACGGCACGAAACAGAACCTCAAGCCTGAAAGAAGAGCACTCTGAGTAAAATTTTTAGGCCGTTTCACGTCCTGAATTGAATGGGACGCTGATGACCTGAGATGTTAAAGAACTCCGTAAATAAACCAAATAAAAATAAGACGAAAAATTAGCAATGGGAAAATTTGGAGATTTGAAGCAAGAATGTTGGAACAAATACCCCAACCTTTAGATTTTCATATTATAGATTTCTATCTGCTTCCAGAGCTCAAAATATTTGCTAACCGGACATTTTTCTTATCAAACTAAGGGGCGATTGCAATACTTTGCTAGTGGTAATCACACTGGCCTTCTAAACACAAGGTCGCGGGTTTAATCCCGGCCAGGATCGATGGATTTTTTCGGGTGTAAAAATCCAAAGTATGGCTTCCTTCGGAAGGGAAGTAAAACCGTGGGTCCCGTGTCGTACATTTACGGCACGTAAAAGAATCTCAAGCCTGAAAGAAGAGGTTTCAGAATAAAATTTGTCGGCCGTTTCACGCCCTGAATTGAATGGGACGCTGATGACCTGAGATGTTAAAGAGCGTCCGTAAATAACTCGTATCATTCAATCAATCAATATTTTGCAGATCTTCCGGAAAATCGCTTCAGAGACGGGATAAAGGCAATGGTGTAATGCTGGAATAAATGACTTCACCTTAACATTCAAGTTTCGCAGAGAACTTCCTATAAGATCTGCTAACAGCACCATGGCTATCACATGTATTATTCATAAACAAACAAACCTACTATAAAAATTTAACTATTTTTACCTCCGTCACCTGTTTTAATGTACATTCCGGAATGGCGTATCTGCAATGAACACGAAATATGTGGGTAGAGAGAGCGTAAGTGTGTGTAATACCTAACCAGCGTTCCCCAAGGGTGTAGTATTTTTTATTCCGGGCTCGGGGTGTAAGACAGAAAAAAAAAAAACAAACAAAAGAATTATCATCTTCCTGTCAAGCTTTTAATTTATCTAGAAACTCTTGTGAACATCCTCGATGAGAAACCGTTAGAGGAAAGGCGTGCAAAACAACTTTTTGAGAAAGAGAGGAGTGACTTATTAGTCGCCATGTTTACGATCTTTCTTGAATTTTATTTGCATTACTAATTAATCTCTTCTTATTTGTGCGGAAAGAACAGAAAACTGTGAAAAAGTTTACTTCATTTACACGAAAGGCAATTGGATTTCGATTGCGAAATAAAATTACTGTTTTAGGGGCTTTAGTGGAAAACAAGATTTGCAAACGACGCAAGAACAATTTGAACATTAGGATGTGTAGACTCTGACTTTAATGTTAATATATAAGCATTATTTATATATGTATGCACATGTATATATATGAGTAATGTAATTTAAAAATATTTAAAATATTATAACTAGTTACTATTTTTATGTTAACCATTTAGTTCCTTGATGCTGAGCGTACTATGTTCAGATATTTATTTTTTCACAAAAGATACGACAGAATTGAAATCAGGCTCAGTATCCAATTGAGTCTGAAATATACAACAGCTTATAAACCCTTGTTAGGTGATTTTGTCGCCATCATTTTAATTAACCTATTAAAATTAATTTTTCTGACTTTGAAAATGATTTTAGAAAACATGGTTTCTTCAATTGATAGCTTATTAATATGCAAAACTTGGATTCCGTGATTCAGTTAAGCTTCTGGTTGCATTGTTATACTGATCCAACTTTCAGTAAATATTTCCTCGAAGGGTGAGAGGGAATTGGTGTTACTATTCTAGAAAAGTAATATTCGGCAATGAATCTGCAACACTGATAGCTTTTCGATATAGTTTTAGCCAAGCTCGCAAATCAAATGTTGTTAACATAGCAGACATGATTTTATTAGCTAATAGATGATAATGCAATTTTTGGTCTAGTTTTTGCTTTTATGTGCCAGTCGCCTATGTCGACTCCGTTCATAGACAACTTTCCCTGGCATTTGTACTCGCAAAAGTTTTATCAATAACAGCATGAACGTAATATAAGATAGGAGTTATTCGAAATGGTGTTCCACCTCAGTCACACATTTCTGACATTATTTAATGGAATTTGCAATCACTCGAAAAAACTTGCTGTAATTCCTGCATTTGCTGCCTGATATTTTCTACAAATTCCTCTACAGTGTAGGGGTTATTTCTGTAGACTATATTGGTAGTAACCATTCAAATGCAACACACTACAGTAAATTTCACTTCACTAATACACTGACCCACCAATCGGTTGTAATAAAACAAAGACTGCAGTTATACCCTTCTCTTAACCGCAACCTGAAATAATTCTCGCGCTCATAACAGCCAAATGCGACCGACTGCCTACTTACAGCCGTCAGCACGGAAGTGTCTGCTATTAACTTTTGTAACAGGAGAGCAGCGTGACCTTGGTCCAGAGTGGGTTACGCTCAGCTGCGAACTCATAATTATGCGTGTTCATAATTATAATACGGAAATTATCATAGTATTCTCGTTCGGTTGTTTGATGGGGCCGTTGGGGTCCTTCATGCCTTGTGTTCGTACTATTTACTTACCTCATACTCATTTTGCTGTACCGCCTGTGGTGTCTCGGTAGTAAAATTGGGCATTAGCACAACTCAATCGTTTTGCTGTGGATACATTTCGTCCAACACAAGCACAATGACATCCCGCATTATCGGCATGCCATAGTTCTCCCTCGATCAAATTTCTGCTGATATTGATGTTGTTTTCTAAAGAGTCATACTCACTCCTGAGAAAATATGAAGTCTTTTTAACGCGTCTCTTATGGGCATTGCAATTTTAATGGCCAGAATTTGCGATTTTAATCAACTTCGGGTATTTTTATATGTTCATGCATATAACAACAGAATGCTTCATTTTTTTATACATGTTAATTACAATGTGCTGTTAAAGAACAACTACATTATTTAATACCTATCATAATAATAACAAATTTAAGTCTAATTTAATAATGATCTTAATTGCTGTATCACTGTAAAATAATTATTAACATGTTTAATTCATTTTTAAAATGTTCTTTGTTAAAACATGTGCCATACTATTCATAAAGAACAGATAAATACAAAATGAATAATGTTAAATATTTTAAAACCTATAAGCTCGGTAAGATTTTGCAATATTCATCGTAATTAGGGCTAAGTTAATTCCCTAATCTGCTAAGATAATTTGAACTCAAATCTGTTTCATAAATGCCTATTAGGACATCGTTTGATTAAAAGAAAGAAACGAAAAAATTATATTTGTAGGTATACAAGAAATCCACATTTATACCTATTGAAGAATTATATAGGCTTTTATTATTCTTGTGCTCTATTTGTAAAAAATTTGAATTACTTACATTGTCTCGAAAGTTAGCTTCACTTATGTGAAAACTAATTAAACAAATATTACTCAAAATAAAAATATATAGCCCATGGCAACATGCGGTTCAAAACCTTCACAGTGTTTAATGCATATATTACAAAATCAGAACGAAAATAAGAAATCAAGAAAATTTTAAAAACAGATTAAAATGTACAACACACTACCGGCTGGAGAACGTCTAGTAATCGAGGCGTAAAATACTGCACGAGCGAATAACTTAAGCTTTGTATATTAATATCAAATCTACTTGCGAATGTTCACGAGTGTTGAATTTTTGTTTTAATATCCTAAAGTTTGCAAGTTATTCAGAAACTAAACAAACGAGTAAATTTATTGGTAATACAAATGGGTCCAAATCTTCCTATGAACTAGTAAATAATCAACTCTGTATTTTACAGGCCGGTAGCCATCCCGTGCTTACGTCACTGATCGTCAGTATGGACGATGAATCCACCTCTCTGTCACAGCAATGGTTAGCATGGGTTTAAATCCATGCATCAAGATATATGGATTTTTCTCACCTCCCTACATTTTATAGAATATTTTATGTTGTTTCTGTGTTAAAATAATGACCCGGCTTTTATCATGTATTGAAATGTTGGTATTTTGCAGTTAATACTTCTTAAGATGGTGAAAAAAAAATACAAGAAACGACGAATTGAAAAAATATAATTGTTTAAAATTGCGCAAAAACAAATCTAGGGCATTACAGAGCATACTGAAAATATAGTTAAATTGTACACATCAATAAAAGAAAATGTAGAACACGTGTAGAAACGACTTTAAGAGTTAATATGCAGGTTTGAAACGCCCTTTGGTTTCTAATGACAAATTTAGTTTCGTTATCAACAATACTTTGCACTTATAAGCAGTGTTGCCAACCCATAATGTTCAAAATAGTGGAGATGTCAATGCAAAATTAGAGGAAAATTAACTAGACAACAAAAGTCAAGGTTATTTATCATCCAAACTTTTTAAACCTTTGAAAAACAATACTTTTATCTTCGAAAAGTTTAAACTCATTAAAAGTATACTTATGTACAGTTAATAAATTATATACATTTTAAATATTGCATATGGTATTATTAATTACGTACAATATTTACAAACGATGAAACTTCCTCTGTAACTGATGTATTAGTTTTCATTATTGACGTCACACATGTACACTTTTACACGCTTTGTCAGTTAATTGTTCATTTCTAATGAATAACACTCTCTATTAGTTAATAGTCTTTGTGTGTAGGCGAATCCGGCCAGGATCGATGGATTTTTTCGGGCGTAAAAATCCTAAGTATGGTTTCCTTCGGAAGGGAAGTAAAGCAGTGGGTCCCGTGTCGTACATTTACGGCACGATAAAGAACCTCAAGCCTGAAAGAGAGGCCTCTGAGCAAAATTAGTCGGCCGTTTCACGCCCTGAGTTGAATGGGACGCTGATGACCTGAGATGTTAAAGAGTGTCCATAAATAAAACAATCAAAAAAAAAAAAAAAACTGTTCCTAATCGAAGACATAACATTTTTTACAGCGGCGCTTGAATGTGCAAGGCTCAACATACATCAAACAAAATTTGCCACATATGGGAATAATGGTTTGTTATCTGCATATCTAACCAAAATAATTCCGCTCCCATTTCATTATTGTTTTCAATCTCATCGTGACGCAACAATCGCCAATCGGTGTCTAGTTTCTGGATCTTTCCTTGTGGAACAATGTTGGGAAATTGAGATACCACAGGGGTCTAACAACTCTTTTCATATTTTCTACGTGTATTTTACTTTCGAAATGATGTTTCCAATACCGTTTTACCCCCCGAAGTGATGTTTATGTGAAAATCACATGGCTTACAATAAGCAATTAAATTCCCTTTCACACTTTTCATAACACAGGCCTTGAAAAATTGCTCGTTCCCCCATTCAGATTTGTAATTTTGTGAACATTTTCTCTTTTTTCGGCACTGAACTCATGTTTACAGCATTATTTGCCTGTGTTGTATTGAAAATTAGCAGCTTAAAAGCACTGGCACTTGATAATTTGTAATATGAAACAAACACTTAAACATAAATGCATTATTCTTCCTCTTGGAAATGAACTAAGTGATGTTGAAATCAACAATAAGTCTATGCTAGTAATCTAATCGCAAGTGGGCTGTGCGGGGAGCGGGACGTATTCCATGTTTGCAACACAGTAGGTCTCAAGTGTTATTGTGTCAGCAGTCATCTTTCTGCATAAAATGCCTTATCTCAGGTGCTTCATTTCAGAAAACCTACACTCTTGGAATGAGAGGGGACGATAGCATAGGAATGTGATGACGCTGGAAGTATGCATTTACACTTGCTCACTGCTTGCCCTTTGATTCCGTACGTTTAAAACCTTCAGTATTTAGCTCGCGAGATATAAAAAAAAAAGTCTACTCTTAAACATGAAAATTTGTTTAAAAGAGGAAACTATTTGTATTTATATCATAAATAATAAGGAGAATTGCTATATTTCTTATTTAGAAGTAGAAGAGTAGACATGTTTAAATTAAGGAGATCTGCTCTAAAATAAGTAAATATTGCAACACTACTTATCTCTGTTGCTACTGTTTCTCCTCATGGCTCTTGACGAGGGTCAGTAAACAGAGCTTAAGCCTGAAGCTTGCAAGAAAATGGTGGCATGCACATGAGCAACAAAGCTAAATTTCACGCTGTTGAACAGGTTTCCATTCCTTTGTTCCCCTAATTAGTTCAGCGCTGTGGTTTTCTGAGGACTATATTGTGCAATCCACAAATTAATCCCTAGTCTTACATCTACACAAGGTAGAACTTGCATTCAAGCAGCACAAACCTGGGCCTCCTCCATAATTAGGCAAAGGAAACTTTCCTGGTGGGCTTGTTATGAGGGCAACCCTACTCTCTTGGGGACTCTTGTGCACACGTAAGATAGCACCTGTGTCGTAAGAAAACAAACATCCGGCAAAGAAATGACAAAATGGTGTTTTTCTTATGTTTCAAAGTCAGCTGAATGACTGTGTTTCTTCAGCTGTTTGATACATCAACAGACTTTCCTCCTATTCATTATTTATCCCTATCTTTTCCATCCCGTACGTGAAATGTTATTTCTGCAGCCTACTATCCTTTTGCCAAGACTAAGGCAATGGTTTTGTCAAATAAGAACCGAGGAGAGTCGCGAAGCGGCGGGCTGCAAATCAGGCACCTTTGCTTACCACACATTGTCTCGTGAAAACTTCGCTGCCTATGGTGTGACTATGGATATATCTAGACTCTGCTTGAACTGTTTCTGCTTTATTTGCTAGTTTTTTCACAAACAAAATTTAAGACATTAGTGACAAACATGCATACACATGTATGGGCATTTGAAGCATGAAGTTATATTTAGTTGGAAATTTGTAACAATGGCAGAAATTGCCTCATCAGCATGTGATTTGAGTAATGCCGGACATTGCTTTGGGAAAAGAAGCAGAAATGAAGCTGACAGTGAAATGCACATTATCGGATAAAATATAAATTTATTCTAAGAGTGCGCTGTAGGACAAGATATATAAAACAAAGAAAGAAAAGACCCTGTTTCTCCCCAAAAGTATGAAGATTTGAGCACACTTTTCTGACATATATGAAGTTATTGGATAGTATTTTCCTGTCTCTTCAAAGTAAAAAATAAATCAAATAAAAAGCTGAGTTATGAATTAGTTCAGGAATTATGTCTTCCTCATTTAACAAATCGCAGGTTTAGCTTCTTCAATTAATTGAATGTGTACATGAAGAAGTTGTATTCTCCATCTCGCATTTTAATGCACGTAATTTACGCTGATGACCTGAGCTGTTAAAGAGCGTCCTTAAATAAATCAAAAAAAATGCACGTAAAACTTCAGTTCACTTATAGGATTAAGTTCTATTCTTGAATGGAGAACAACGGAAGGGAAGTTGACATCTGAGAAGACAGACCGGAGTATTTCTTTAATATTTTATAGGAGTGTTTCCAGTCAATTTGTTCCACCAATGTTCAGCTTCCTTTGGTTGATATTTGTGCCTCCAATGAGGGCGAGGGAGAGCAGGGGAAATTTTTCTTTCACGACTGCCGCTATTTCGTGAAACGTGTTTCGTGTTTTATACGGTCATATAAACCATAAAGAAATTATTGTTCTTATGCTTGCTCACATCATATTCACATACTACCACACAAGCCACAAGAACGAGACATTGAATAAATATTTTGAATGAGCTGTAGTGCTACTGAAATTGCTGACTATTCACCTATGATTGGGCTCTACAGTATCTGAAGAAAAAAATATTTGTTTTCGTTACATTTGGTCTTTGATAAATGGACAGCTTACTCTTGTGTGTGGGTGCGTGCTTCTATGAGTTGACTTTGAGATATTAACCCCTCTATCAATGTGGCAAAAGCGCCATATCATATCAAACGGTTGTTTCCTATGCTAAAAATCCAGAAAGGAATAGGGCGATAAAATTTGGTGCTTTGAATCAATGTATGCTCTAAATATCGACAACTAGGCGGTCTTTTAGCATTCAAAGTAGGCATAAATAGTTCTGTGCCGATAATCCAGATAGAAATGAAATTAGAGTCATTCGGGACAAGAACTGAAATTACCTACCATCAGTGTCCAGAAATTTTGACACCTTTGTAATAATCTATTCCTTACTCGCCATATTTAATGTTGAGAAATAGGAGAAATCTACTGGCAGGTGGTGTGGATTTGTTTTAAAAAGATTTCTTTTAACTTATCTCATAGATAAAAATAACATTCCTGTCTACCCTTCCAGTACATATACAAATACTTGTGAAACCGACCACAATGCTATTAATGGACATTTCAATGCAGTAGTCAAAATACTGACATTTAATTAGCGTGATTTGTCTTGCTCAACACTCAGCGAGCGGACAGTGAATGGCAGCAAATGTGGAGATATTCGTAAAAGTCGCTTAGTAGATCATCAGCGTTAAAGAATATATCGTGATTAGCTTATTAGTAATGTAGTGTTTCACCTGATTGTGTGTACAGCCTTACACAATAAGGAATACAATATTCTATGTCCCTCTAGAAGTCTTACATTAGTTTTTAACACAGACACTGGAGGAATAGTACAAGAAGCCTTTTAAGTAATGCAACATATTTTTCCCTTGAACGCTTAACCCTGGAAAAACAAATACATATTATGTATATTATCTCCCAACTATCTCATATTATAACTAGAAGTTTCTTCCGGGCTTAGGACTGAGCACCTCCAAGGGCCGACCTGCACGCTCTTCGTCTTCAATGCTTTCTCGACCCATTCGAAAAAGTTTGACCCATTATTTTACGGTAGAGTATGAGGGGGTGTTTCCCCTTATACACCAGTCAATCGCTGTTTAATTTCATTTGGAATTAGTGCTTCTTTTGTGAAGAACTTAATAACAGCTCGATACTCCATTTTGAACATGTCACACATAGCCTTCTTTATGCAGCTATATCTGAACAACTGAACACAGAATATCGGAAGTTACAGCTGCCAATGATTTACTTAACAGATAAGGTATGGACTCCAGATAATACTTTTGTGAAGGCGATAACCCTTATCGGCCAGGTCGGAAACTTATGGAGTTACCCTCGTAGGTATAGCTAATGCATAGTCAACTCGATGTATAAATTTGGCATTTTCTTTTTATACCTTCCCTTACAGAGTCAAAAGTTAAAGCGCCAGTCCTAATTACAGACTGCAAGAAACGTGATAGTGTTTACCTCTTGAATTTAATGTTTTTAGCTACAGAAATAAATGTAGAGTGTATTTAAAGAAGTACCATATTTTCACAGCAGGTATTAATCAAAATAAATAAAGGTGTAGTGTAAATAGTTATTAAAAACGTAGCTGTTTAAATATTTGGGCAAGGCTCTGTGCTTATCCCAAATATCGTCACGATTCTCGATTACTTTGCCTACAAATACCTAATTTCTGTGACATTTAAATAAGAATCTAGATTGGATATACGTCTGAGGGGACTTATCACACTATAAGATTTAGTACATTCTTCTAGGTTACCAATGAGTAAGTGTTAGAACAATTATATCCTACCTGATTTAATTATCTTACACATTTTTGAGACGGAAAGCCACACGATATGTCCTGTCTGCTTGATGGTCTGTCTGAAACTAAAGATTTTCTAACCACTCCCCTTTGGTAGGAGATTACCAGTCACCAATCAGGATACAGCACAAGAGTTGCTTCTAGAAATGTTTACGTTACTGACAATCAACCTCAACTAATGCACATTTTCGTTAACTCACTTCCTACCTCCCAATCTAAATCTAAAAAATGCACATGCCGCAATACGTAGTTCTCGTAAAACTTTCTACTTTTTCAAACACATCTGGTTGCTCTCCGCGATGCTTTATACATCCACAATTTGTTGGTATCACACGCATGTTCCCCTCTCCAGCGTTAAGTGGTGTTAACACACATACTGTGGGGGTAGCTAAAGTTATCAAATTCCAAATCCCAAATATTTGTATTATATAAATCGCGTTTCACAAATCGGATGCATAAATTAAGTTCTGTTTATTAAGATTTAAATCAACACTAAAGCAATCATTTGTTTAAAACATTAATGTGCGTATAAATAAGAAGGCTCCCCGCGTTTGTTTCTCAGTTGAGACATACTTTCTTTAATTTCCTGATCGACTGATTATCCGAGAAAACTTCTAAAATTGCTTTTAGCAAGAATCTGACAACCGCCGGTACATTTATTTAAATATTGTGTTATTGTATGATACATTTTCTGTATTTTCTTATATGTACTGAATATTTTATCATGTATTATGGCACTATATGCAGAGCTACTCACTGTTATAGAATCACTCCGTATAATCAGGAAATAATTGAACTATGTTATCACACATACACATTGCTTATTTGGTTATAATATTGTTACTTTGTAAGTTTATGTAGAAAATAAAAGCAAATTAACTAGAATATTAGATATAATTCTGAAGTGCTCTTGATAATTTTACTGTATATTTTCTGCATTCACTTCCTAGAAAACTGTTGCCTAAAACGGGATATGATGGAAAATGTTAACAAAACCAAACCTTGACATTTAATAATGGCATTGCAGAGAACAAGAAATACAAAATGTTAAAGAGATTTGTTACTGGCGAGTGATCATTAATATGAATAAGCACTTACCTGTTATTAATTATAAATCACGCGGAAAACTAAATGAGTCACTATTTGTTCTGACTCACGTTACAGATATACCAGAAGATACATAGAGAGGATGAATTCAAGTCGATTTTTGGAAGAGGGTTCTTGGGCTCTCCAAAGGAGCTGTGGGGTCATAATGAAGGTGGGTTGCTATTAAGATACGGTTCATAGTAAAACTAGGACTTAGACTAATGCACGGACCAGTTTACACTTCCCGTTAAATGCTATAGCCACCAGAAACAAAATATAACACTAACATTAGGGGTTGCAGGGGTGGGAAGAGAACTCAAGAGGAATTTGTCTTCATTCAATATAGCAACGAGGTAATGAAAATAATAAAAAATGTATAGAATAGGGTTAGAACAAGGCTAGAGGCTATCAGCAGACTGGAAATCGAGGCAGAATGTAGCATGAAAGACTCCTTATACTTACATAATGAAATAAAATTTATTTGGGGGTATAAAGAGGTACATATGCTCCTTCTAGAGAGAAAGACAAGACCAGGAATGCCCTGATTTAGAATGGGAGGTTGGCAGGTTCAAAAAATACCGAATAGTTCTAATAGGAGAATCTGCCTGTTTTGTAGAGGGGATGAGGATGGCTGAATATATTCCATTAGGAACATCTGAGAATAACGATGTTTTTAAAAGAAATTTATGCAATTAGAGGTCGACTAGCATGTTGGAACCTGTTTGTAGACAACACAAATTGGTCGAATATCAGAATTTCCTAACCAAAACGCGCCAAGCTCGAAGCAATTTATTTTATGGTTACAACGCAATAAGTAGTGTAATATCATGTAAATTGTTTCCACTCATGTATGTATAAACAGTGTTCTTCCCATTTTTAATCTTTTATATATTTATTAGTTTTCTTTATATTTTTATTGTTTTATTGTTTCTAATTATGCATGATACTTAAGTATGCATGGTTGATAAACCATGCATAAAACAATTTGTACTATGTATATAGAATTTTATAAAAATAAAGATACACCTAGCAGCAGTACTGGTATATACAAATTCAGAATTAATTTGCATAGGCACAATAAGAAAATAAAATAGAGAAATAAACCTGGTGGAAATGTAATTAGATTATTTAATCATCTACACAACTGACCGACCCTGTATCAACTCAGAGGGAATATCTCTAGAAACCGACATCTAAACGGAACTATGTGATGGAAACTGTTTCAAGCGCCCAAAATTACACAAAACTGGAAATTAAAATGCTGTAGCTAGCGCCAAATGCATGTCCAAGTTTGATTAAAGCAGTAGACGTGTGGTGTGGCCTGTCATGACCGCCCCTTAATGACGCACCCCATCCATCATCCACGCCACGACCGACTTTTCCCAGGTACATGGTGATACTCGCTGTAAATTAGAACCTCTGACCCCAGTATCTGATAAAACGCATCACCCAGTAGTGCGTCGAGTCGGATACTGAAAGATTAATTGTCAAATGTGATGGGCTCCAAACAAATCATTACTTGCTTTCTAATAAATGGATTCCGAACATTAATCATTCCACGTCTCGGGATACTTGAAAATCTACCCGCTGGCATTAACTGCTGATTAAAATATGTAGTCTCAGAAGGTTTTCATAATCCACTCTGTCACATCTGCAACTCGCATGGGCTAATAAAGATAAAAAAAGTATCAATTCTCTGCTTTATTAGAACATTCTGTTTTACTTTTAATTAATGTAACCGATGCTGCCACTTTTCAATTTTTTGTTACCATGAGAATATTTTAAAATGTGAATGAAACATTTTGGAGAAAAATGAGCTCCTGAAGCTAGTCTTGCTCTTTATTCATTCCACCCATTTTTACTTATTGAAAATGAATAGTTGTGTTCTGATAGCAGAAATTACTAACTATAACCATTTTAACTTTCAGTGTGTATACTTTGTTATAATCTTCCTCTAGAAAACATTATTTGGAGGTAATTAGAAATGTTTTCGGAATGAAAGAGATTACAATTTGAAAAATCATGTTTAAAAATTGCACAGCATGCTAAAGCCAAGATTATTTTACGCCTTCAATGCTGCCAATCGTCAAAGTCGTATAGTGCATGTGCAGGTGGCAACATGTCAGCGAGTGATTGTATTCGTTTGTTACTCGTTGCTTTCATTGTGTTCCTCGTTAGTTATGCCACTACATACATACAGTCTGAAAGAACGGGATTTTTTTGCGATACATATGTGAAAATGGATTTTTGCACAGAAGTTGTAAGGCGATTCGTCAGAATATCTCCTGAAAATTGTGTTATAGATAGAGAAAGTGTTCACTTACTTGTTAAATATACGAGAAGTAGGATCTTTCAATAACAAGAAAGGTGTTCCTGGCCACCGTGTTCTTAGGAAGAAAGGTTGATTTAAATATAGAAATTTCCAAAGCAGATACCGACAGTGCATTGCCGCTGAGGGGCATCGTTTTCAACATATTGTAACACAGAGAGGTGCTTATTATTATCAGTTTTAAATACAGTATCGTTTTACACTTTCAGCAAACATGTAAATATCAATGTTATGCAACAAATATATCTCTTTTTCCTATTGTGGCGGCTAAACTTCCCCAGTATGTATCAGCGGTAGGTGGCCAATAACTTAAATAACCTCACTATAGTAAAAGTATATCACCAAGTTTCAGAAATGCAAAGATGAACACCGGCTATCATCCTTAAAGCAGGCCCTTTCTCCCTTATTTCTTAATGAGGCGTAAGAGCAATCCTCCCGTATGATTTGCCAGTAGAAAGATAATCGGCACGATATGTTTACCATCCCAAAATTTTGAGTACATAACTTTCTGACTTGTTTCCTTTGGCGTTATAGAATAACCACTTGCTGTATTTGGCATTTTAGTTCAGACTCATTTACGTATCATTATGCATTACAATTGGAAACTTAATATTGGTTGAAATGCTCTGTAAATGTTCTCAACATTGCTTAAAATTTTCCATTCCGATTCATTTCTGACCAGATTCAATTTTCAGATAAAATTTTGATATAATACTTTTTCTATACCGATGTGCAATATGAAACAAGGTTCACCTGAAATGCCTACCGCTTTAGTATTTTCCGTTTTCTTTTTTCATATACACTTTTCTATAATTTTCCGTATTGTGGTAGATATTCCCTGTCCACTAGGAGGGCGCTTTCCTAGCCCTTGCGATCTCATTTAAACTCCGTCGTTCACTTCGAAACAGTTGAAAATAATGAAGTAGAGTTTTGAGATATAATGAAGTGTATGTCTGTATGAATTTCTGTTGCGTTCATGTCGTCCTACCCTAGTACTTAATTAATGCACGACACCCGATGTTTGCTATTCCCAACACGTAGACGTCTGCATTACACACAGCTTTGCATATTGTACAATGCAGTTTAAACATGTATCTGGGTAACAATAGTTCTTAATTAGAAAACGGGTACAGACTTAGACTAATTCGTGAACAACGCCTACTCAGTTAAAATTGAAACTAAAAATAAATACATTGATATGGAAGTCCCAGGTTAAATTCCCTTGGGACCAGCTATCCTGACCTTGGGTTTTTTCGTGGTTTCCCGGTCTATCATTTTCGTTCACTTCATTCCATAGCAATAATTATAGGGTCGAGAGCGTTCTGGGTTTGGTCACATATAAATGTACGAAAAAAAAAACGACAATTACAATTGAATAAGTTAGTTATAAATTTATATCTAATATTAGTAAGAAAATAAAAATATTTAATAATAAACAAATTTAAAATAACTTCAAACATATCTTATTTTTAATATAAGAAATATAATACTATTTCATATCAAGTGCTTAAGAGAAAGTTCCCAAAACACTGGCGGTAGTTTCCCTTTGAATGGCAATGCTATTGTCTACTTCAGAATTCAGTCGATCGGAAGCCGAACATTTCCAAAATCAAGATTTTGTCCTTCTATCACCATAGACTCCACAGTTTCAACAAGGATTAACAAATAAATATATATGGAATGAGCTAACGTATAAACATAAGTGACATCCCAAAGTAAATCTCTGGACCATGATATCAAGGTAAATCCATCTGGTCATTTATCATCAAACAGCTGATGTCAAAAGGTTCTAGAACTGTCGGGAAGCCTGCAGAAATCAGTGCACAATGTCATTTAATAGAAAGTGACTGCAAGATCTTCTATTGTTCATTGGACAATTTAAACCGTGGTGATTAACGATCAAAGGGTGCCGAATAAATATATGCACTTGTGTAGGGGAACAGATTTTACATTCAAGTTGTAATGTCATGGCGGTTTTAAATGACATACTTTACATCAAGGTGCCAATACTAAAATGTGCTATTGCTGGAAGCCAAAATCCTAATTTTTTCTACGCTATGGCATGATATCAGCTTGATCAGCATCCACAGATGTAAAACTTGAATATACCGGGTGTAACAAAAAGGTACGGCCACATTTTCAGGACACATTCCTCACACTTGGAAGAAGAAAGTATGTTATATGAACATGTGTCCGGAAACGCTTTATTTCCATGTTAGCACTAATTTTCTACAACTCTTCACAGTACGTTAATTATGGGAAACATACAGGAACAGAATGTTCCAGCATACCCCATGAAACTCTTTCTTGCATGAAATGTTCAAAATGTCCTCTTGTTTACGTTGTAATTCTTAGTTTCACTGCCAATGTTTCATGTTCCATTTGTATGAAAGTGATGTTGACATGCGACTCATTTCATTGCTATTTGTGGGGGCATTTGAAATCTGTGTATCGAACCCCAAGTACAAGATCCAGAGTCTTCGTGCCCGTAATATGGAAGGCTGTGAAACAATACGCAGTTCTCCAGAAATACATCGGCGAATCCAGGATTCAATGCAAGGGGTGGTTGATGCATGCATCAATGCAAGCAGAGGACATTTTGAATATTTCATGTAAGTGCGAGTTTCATGTGCAATATTGGTACGTTCTGTTCCTATGTGTTTCCCATGATTTATGAAGAGTTGTAGAAAATGAGTGTTAACATGGAAATAAAGCGTTTCCGGACCCATGTACATATAACATATTTTCTTCTTCTAAGTGTGAGGAATATGTCCTGAAAGTTTGGAAGTACCTTATTTTTACAACTAGAATATTTGGAGCATTTATATTAACCCAGCTATTTTTACGGCAGAACTAAATTGAATTACTTGTTTGTTTCTGTGATTCATATTTTTTCAAGAAATTCAAGGTATGAAATATCCACTTAATGACTTGACATAATGAACTAATAAATATAAATTTAATAGTGAATACTATCATGCTCTTTAACGTCGCTATGCATTCATTCGCCAAAACGGTTACACAGTTGTTAATTATTTTAAATAGGCATTGAATCAGATCATGTGCGTGGAATTTATACAGAACTATACTGATCAAATTGCAAAACTAAAATTTACACTACAGTGCACAAAAACGATTGCACTGGTCCTGTGAAATGAATGAACCTGTAGAGAAAAACGTTTAGTTCCAACAGAGCAATACTAGAAAAAAGTTACGCAAATATTGAACGTTTGCTAACAAAATCACTCCCAAGTAGAAGTTTTGAATGTACAGGAAAGCATTAGCAATGATATCAGAAACAAAACGCTGTTATTTCAAATGCATTTTCCCGATACAATCTCTGTTTAGCCCAGAATGAAGTACAAGTTATAGAAAGCGAAGTTCAGGTATGGGTGATGCCGGTTACGGTGCGCTTAGTAGCTGATATGTACAACACAGCACGAGCGGACAAGTTTAATAACTAAACCTGGGTAGAATGTGTTACGGTAACAAATCGGTTTTCTTCAAAGTTTCATAAAAACAAGCATTTGCTTGTTGCAGTCACAACAAATATTCAGAATATTTATCAAATATATATACCTTAAATAAAATTACTGTAATCTTCATAACAAGGAGAAACTGCACAGAAATAAAAAGAGAGAGAAATAAGCGCGCAATCAAGGTTTTAACTTCAAAATAAAGATCAGCTATAAAACTTCAGGATATTAATTTTGAAGATCGATACATACGAGTATATATTAACAAAAAAGTTGATCCTTTTAACCAACTTTAGGAGTTTGTAAAGGGGTGAGCCGATTTAAGGAAAATCCTGCAGCTATGGCCGTGCCTAATAACAGTGATATTTACGTTTAAAACTACCATTCTCAGTGTAGATTCATAATGAGGAAAAGGTATTCGGAATGTTGCTTTAATTACGTTAAATAGTAGAACCTTTGAAGAAGGAAAGGACGGAAGTTATTTTTCCTGGGAAAAAGATGCTGCAGTTAGGAAGTTCGTGAAACTGTTTTCCCCATTAGATGAGATAAGTTTGGTGATTCGCCGTCTTTACAACCATTTACGGAGAAACAAGTTACATGAAAGGGAGTGGGTGGTGAAGGAATAGCGCGAGGAGTCAGAAGTTTTATTTTTTCTGATCAACGTACTTTGGAAAAGAAACATAAAAGTTACCATTGAGTTAGCAGTCTTAACAAGCTCCGGACTCGGCTGCGAAACTTATCATTGTTTCAGGTTCACGTACAAGCCGCATAGAATACTCTTGTGGCTTCCTGTGCCACAGCAATAAATACAGCCACATGTGCCCGAAACAGAATCCGTATACAACAAACAACTCTGGTAACATATTGAAAACCATCTCACGATTTAGCTTTATCAAGCCCAATATCATAAATAAACGTGCATAGCTAAAACTTATAGTTCTTTTTTAACAATTTGCTATTATATTTTCAATACATATGCTGTTGTCGCTAAAAATATGACAGCGGATCGATGACACAGAGTTTTGTTCTGTCGACAGACGCCGGCATATGGTAGAGTGGAACACAAAGTACTTTTCTCAGCGCGTTGAAGAGGAATCTGAGATTATGAGATTATAACTCAGAAATCGGAGTACTGACAGATTTATTTATATAAATTCAAGCAGTTGGACGAAAATGTGTAAACAAAATTCGTGCGTGTGTATTAAAATTGTTGCATGCAAAATATATTGGCAGTTGGGCGTTGATTGCAAGAAAGGCATTTGAAATTAACCGCAGTGATTTTTGCTGCATGAGAAGCGTATTGTGGCAGTGAGCGTTGGTCGTGTCATTTCATATGCTTGTAACACCTGCTTCATAATAGTTTTAGAAATACTGTATGTAAACGAAGAAAATATTTTCGATTAATAATGGGCTTCAGTATTTACAAAACTCATGTTACATTTTGTGCTGAAAATACTATTATATATTAATAGTTATTTAATATATCATTTTAGATGAAGCAACTAAAGGTAATCTTACCTATTTATTACATTATTTACTAATATTCCTTATTTTTCCCTGAAATAATTATTATTATAATATAGAATACAAAGCATTTATGTTATTTGATTATGGAACCAGCAGATCGCGGCTGCGTAGTGCTAGAAGTCAGTCGCCAAGGTCGTATAATGCATACGCAGGTATTAGCTTGTAGTCAGTTAGAGGGAAGGTTTGTCACCTAGTGTTTATGTGTTCGTGTGTTACTGGGTGCTTTCATTGTGTGTAAATTGTGTGTAAATTGTTGTTCGTTATTTATGCCACTACTTAAATATAGCCTTGCAGAAGATTTTTATGTACGATACATATGTGAAAGCAGATTCTTGCAGAAAAAATCTAGCAAGCGTGTTCCAGGTAGAGAAACCCCCTGCAAATCTGAAGGTTCTGCACTTGAATCCCGTAAGGACAGGTGCCTGAATAACATTTATGCCGGAGTTTTCCATTACTCTGTAAAGGCGAATGGCAAGTAACTTTAAGCGTTGTGAACTCCGGGTTCATTTACGCACTCATTTCATCAAACATTTTCATCATCGCTTAAACACAGGCCAGTTGTTATTATCAGTTTTGAATTGAGTATCATTATATGCTTTCATAAATGCCGAAATAAAAATATTAGTGTTACGTGCGGTAATTACATCTCTATTTTTTCCGGTTGCGGCTGCTCTTCCTCAGTAAGCTATAGAGCTCAGGCGGCCCTTAACTCAAATAATCACGCTGTAGCTAAATAAAAATTTTATATATGGGCTATAAATTTATATTGTAGGGGCCATTTCTAAAAGTATTTTTATATTCAAGGAAATAAAATGTGTATTTTTAGAGTCTACGTTTATTGATTCTTCTTCGATGTCATTTATTAAGATCTGATTAAAGTTTTCAAGCACACAGACAGAAAATTACTGCTAAATTGTAATCTGCGACTTTGGATTGAAATACAGTTTTTCTCTTTGTCATCTTAAAGGATATTTAGAGCAAAACATGGCCTCACTATGTCTCATTATGCTAAAATGTAACACGTAAACATAACAAAAAAGGCTTTAAAAGTGTTCTATAAAGAGGAATCTATTCACAAAGAAAACATTATTTTAACTTTTGATATTCTGCTCCATTGTAAAGAAGATCCGTAAATATATAATGCAAAAACAGACAACCCGGAGCAGTGACAATGGCGAGTACAGTTATGTAAACAAAAATAAACTTCGGTACTATATGAAAATGAAACACCTTAAAAGCGCATCACTATATTGAATAAAATAATACCAAAGGCAACTTCAGCTAGATAACTGTCCGTTGTCAGTGCGCCAGTCGAAAACGCTGGTAAGTGACAACATATCTAGTCGTCATAATTTCTGAAACCCCGAGAAGAGCACGGAGCAGTCCTTGAAGCAATACAGTGCGTTAATTTAAATTAATTTCTGCAAGAGCATAACCGCAAGTGTTGAGTGTTCATATTTCCTCAGTAATTAAAAGTCTGTGATCTCTGGATGTGAGTTTGCAATAATAGGACAGTTCGCCTGTGACAGGATTGGAAACTTAGGAAATTCGCTCTGTCAAACACAATTTCATTTCAGCGCTTATGAGTTACTGCAAATGTACAAACCAGAGAGGACATATTAGAGCTGCAAATAGTTTCCCAGCAGGAATATATTGGCATTAGTAGTAACGGTGTTAGTGTCCTCTGAGGAACATACCAGCGTGACACTAACGTTCATTTAATTGTTTATAATTAGCAGAAAACATTTCTCTCTTCAGCAATTCTGACAGGTATAATGAAATAGCTATGTTTCTCTATGAGGCATACTTATTAAGTACAACACGCTAAGAAAATATTTGCTCACCTTCTCTGGAACATTCCCGAAAATGTAGCCGCTTACTTCATTTTCGCAAGTCGTGATTAATGTTCCGATTTTAATCTCCATTTTTAAGAGCAGAAACAGTATTATGGATAATTTTTTTTTTGGGGGGGGATAAGTATTATTGAATTTGGCAGTTAAAACATAAATAGCATTATAGAAAGAAACGATTCGTCTACTGCAAAAAGATGGAGAAACCAAAAGTAGGCAAAAATTCAAGAATTACGAAAGAAAACTCAAGCGCAGTTTGTAACATTGAGAATGTTATTAGCTGGATATTGCACGGACAAAACAAAAAAATTATAATAAGAACCCGTAATAATACCCAAGTTTCTCCTTTTAATTGTTAACAAACTGTTCGGATCCTTCAGTCTGACATTTTTGTTGTTTTATCAACCTCTATCCTCAATTAACAAATGATAAAAAATTAAGATAAAAATATAAACAATATGGTTTCAGATATTGGTGGGGACTGAAGGGGAATGACTGGAATCATACTGGGTGTTTCACGGTTTTGTCGCCCAATTCATGGCAACTGGTAAGTCGGAAGTCAGAGTGGTAACTCCCGGTGAAGCGGAGGTAATATCCGCGCAACTGATTCAAGTTCTCGTAATAGAACTTCCATTCCTTAATATGTGTCAAATATTATGCGGAACATTCCGTTAATGGCAGTTCATGCATTTTAGATAGGGAACGGACTAATGAAGGCACCCTAGATATGGCCGGAAAATGTAGCTTCATTTATGGGAGGAGAATTGTATAAAAATTCATTCATTGTAATTAAATATATAAATAGAGCTACAATGTTCCCAAAAGTGCATTTAATTTTACTTTACAATGAAGAAATTTTATGCAAAGCACAATAAGCCAAGAACCGTAAAACATTAATATTACCACGCACTGGTTTCAATTTACACATTAAAGAAACATAATGGCAAATTTCAGCAAGAAAAGTCAAATAAAGCATTAATATTACGACGTGCTTGTCATAAAATTTCACATATTAAAGAAATCAAATGGCAAAGCACAATAAGCAAAGTTATATAAAACATTAACGTCACCTATGTGTGCTTGCTTGGCATTTAAGGACATGAAAACTGGAATTCTACAGAATACAATAAACAAAACCAAAGTTACAGAGAATTACAAAATATAAAACATATCTTACGCAATGCTTTGTTCCGTGGGTGAGGAACAGTGAAGGAGCAAAGAGCTTAACCATTTCAACTAAGTGACCAAAAGATATCCTTTCTCCAATAAATCGCTACTTCTCGATCTGAAGTTCGAGACACTTCGTAGTAAGCCCAAAGTAAGGCTATGACGTCATCATCACTAGAGTGGAGCAATCGGGAAAGTACACGGGGAGATGGTTATCACAAGGATGAGACAAACAGGAATTTGGCACATAACAACACAAGTTCGTGCAAAGGTGGCACAATTTACAAAGAAAATAATCACGTACTTCGTGACAGGAAATGTTGGGAATGATGCCCTGCTTCATCTACTCATTTCTGAAGCAATAAAACAATGAAAGAGGTAATTGAGCTATTAAGAAAGGATATTTTTAGGGTTAAGAAACATTTCAGGCTTGAATTTAGGGTGCTTCCTTGGCATTTGTCATTGATTACAATTGAGGAAAACCTGGGAAAATTCTCATTAAAAAAGAATGGTCACGGCGGGATTCAAACCAGGGACATCCCTTTCACGACCTGTATTTTTTGGGTCCTCTTTTCAATTGAAAGCATACACGAAATTAGTTTTATATATTCACTTCAGGAAACATTACCCAGTTTATGTACACAACGAATTATGTGTATTTATTGGCATTTGAAGTATGCTAATTAAGAGAGTTTTAATCTATGAGGCACTAGAAGGTTTAGTAGCATATAATAACGCCTTGTATTAGGTACATTATTTTATTTTCCACTATGTTCGAAACATATACATGTATTAAGTAATTGTAAGCGCATACACTATGTAACCAGGCTTCGTCGCTAATTTAAAATGTAGAAACAAGGCATTGCTCTTAAGCAAGCTGTAAACATATTTAATATAACTTATATGTAGATATGTATATTCGTTTGTACCTGTGTTTTCGCGCAGAAAGCAAACGAAAAATCGTCTAGCAAAATACACAAACACCCTGGGAAAAGACCACTCTTATTACATTTTATAACCTCTATATGCTCTTTTCATTAAAGAGACATAATTATTTTCTACTCCCTTGATACAGTTAAAGCACGGTTCTGGAAAAAGAGAGAGATAAATACAGTTGCAATGTTAGTGAAAAAGTATCTGAAATTTGACATATCCCAGCAATTTTGTATACAGAGCCAGTTTTACTTCCCTTGTGTTCCTTACCCGGTAAGGTACATAGGTTTAGATCACATCGCTCCTATAATTCAAAAACATTTTCAGACGAACAATGCGTTACATATGTAATTTACCGACTCAATAGAGACAATTATATAAAACAAAACACCTAAATGCATTCACAAATATATGATGTACTAAAGATATTTATTTCTTAACACATATACCGCGAGTCCCAATCAGCCATCTGCCAACCACGCGCTCAAGACTTGGTGGTCAACCAGACTAGATTAGTCTTTATCGATTTTCGGGTTTATGAAAAGCTAGTATAACTGATTAATAAAGCCATGCATATTTTATTTTTATATTTTACTTAAAATGCATTATAGAGCGAGCGAAGCGGCACACACTGTAACAATTGAGACTCGTATCGGACAGGTCCAGGATTCAAATCCCGTGGGGCCGGCCATTCTAATCTTGCGACCTTTTGTGATTTCCCCTTTTCACTTAGGCGAATGCTGGGTTAGATCTTACTTTCCTATGAATTTCCTCTTCTCCCATTTCATGTCATTTTCTTCAGTTGCTTCTATTACAGAATCGAAAGTGTCAGGCGAGGTTGGCTGATGCTGTGTGCGGTATGAGATGGCTTGCGCTTTGAAAATGTCCCCACCCCTGCGTCTGGTATGGAAGCGCTCCTTATGAGGGGCTCGAATTCTTTGGCGTTGAGGAGCTCTATACGGAAATTGTTAGAGACTTCAGTTATGTCCGTCCTTACCTCTCGTGAATTCCCGGAAGGCTGAAGTATCGACTGTGCTATATCAATGTTCAAAATTACGTCTCTGCCTTTAAGTACTCGTGTCTCCCTCTGATAACATTGAAACTCATGCTTCGGTATAGTTGTCAGTTATTTCTATAGATTAAAACCTGAAACCATTTGCTCAAATAAACAAACATTAATGCTGTTAATTACCCCAGTTTATAAAATGAGTACCTAAAACGTTATAGACCTTCCAGATAGTGACGTACTCAACGTGAGGGAAAATTTATTAGATTGGAACTTTAGCTCAAATTATTAAAAATAAGGCTATTCTGATGAATTGCTATTCAGATAATAACTTAAGTTTACTTAAACATTACATGAAATATAATTTACGCTTTTTAGACATAGGTTTAAGGTATTAATGCTCGTGAAAAGAAACAAAACATAGAAGTAATCTTTATTTAACTGGATATAGAGGGATTATAAAAACGTTATTAATTGCAAGCTTATTGTATTATTTTTCACTTTATTAAACGTTGGTGTATTCACAGTTCCGACAAACCTAGACATATATTATATGTATTTCCTAAAGCAGCAATGCTTAATTTCTCCACATTTGAGGATAATAATCAAACAGTACATAACCTATAAAATATAGCAAATGTTTACATATAGGCCCGAATGATTCCAAAGTATTACGAAATGAACGAAAAGTTAAAATTAAAGTTAGGGAGTGTTATAACAAAAAGTTGCGTTATTTTATCTAGAAGCATTTAAACAGATATCTCAAGGTCAGTTGTTTCATACATAGAAACTGAGAAGTAGCGAATGGCGTAGCTGGTTGAAGAGCAGCGAGGAAGGTAATGCTACACAGTGTGCATGTTGTTAGGAAGCATGTATGCATCGTAAGCAGGGTCAGTCGGTTTATGCTACAGTCTTCACTTATCACTGTTGCCAGAATGTGTCAAATTGCAGTTGAATACTCAGAACACGATTACATAATGTAAACGAAATCAAATGTAGCGATTAGGAACGTCATAAGAAAATACACGGAACGAATTCCCCCTTCCTTTCCCACGCTAAAGTTAGGTAGGAGGAGAAAACACTGCTGAACAAGTTTGACACGCTTGAGATTAATGCATTAAAGATATAATGATTTCAAATAAACATTTATTCGCTAGAGTGTGGGTAGCGACAGTGAAGAAGCACGTGCTTTTAACCGGTTTCTCTGACTTTCAGAGTACCCACCTAAAGCAGATGGAATGTTGCATGTGATGTTCGGTTGTTTTTACGGTGATAAGTTTTTTGTGTTAGTGCTGTTATAATGACAAAAGTCAGTACACTTTAGAACATAGAATTTTCACGTATTATTCCTAAGTGAAAACGAAATCTTGCAGAAAATATAAATGACGATTTGTAGGAAAATTGGTTGGTGTTCCTGTATCTCACAAATGTACTGCCAGTAATCTGTGAATAGATTTGGGGAAATGGGATCGGTTTTCGATAAGAAACCAAAAGTAAGCCTCTTTAGGAAACGTGAGGAAATTTGGGAATTGTCAGAACTGTGTTCAAAGAAATCTGTACGAATGCTGCACGGAAAACGGAATGTCGCAAACCTAGGTTTGAAATATCAAAGATTAAGATTAAGATTAAAAACATTGTTTAGGAATTGCAGTCAACTGATAATGTAAGTAGGACCAACTTCTGCATTTGAGTTTTGGATAACAATAGGAATGTCATATTGACCTACATTTAATTTTTTCACGGCTTCAGTTACATGATTTTGTAGCGACACGGATCTAGAAGTACTGAGTACCAGAAATGTTGCATGAACAAATAATTGGTGCATTGCGTGCTATGAATGCTTAAAGCACTTTATTTCATAAAAATACCGTGAATGCAAAGGGATTCAAAGAATTATTGGACATTGAATGTAAACATGTATTTTTTCAACAAGATTCTGCTGCGGCGCGCACAGCTGATCGTTCGTAGGGATTTAATAAAACATATTTAGAATATGATTATTAATAAAGTATGATGGCAAGCGCGATCTCCAACTTTTACCCTGTGCAATTACTATTTATGGGGGGAGGATTAGCAATTATACAATAGAAGTACTGAAATATAATATAACAAGAGAAATTTCAGCAATTTCACAAGAAGAACTAATGCTGTAATGGTAATTTGCACGAGATATCTATGCGCTTGGGTTGAGGAGTTATGCATATCCAACTCAACCTGCACACAGCGTGCTTCCAGCCGCCAAGCGAGCGGCGCTCTCGCGGATGAACCTGCGTTTAAAAGAATTTTACTAACACTATCTCAAACTTATTTACATTATTTCTGTGACGTAATTGTTTTGTTTTCGTTCTTGGAATAAACTTTGTACATTTAGCTAGATATAAGCGTGTATGTCAATATTGGTAATGCAAAGTTGCTTTTTTATTTTCTTGAGAAATATTCTTTCCATGTATTATTTTTCAATCTATTGTTCCGTCGACGTGCAAATGATACGTACTCTAATGTTAATTTCATATTTAAATAGATTATAATAATGCATAAATTATTCTAGAACAGACGCATGTTATTCAAATCATTACATATAGAATTGTGAGGATTTGGTGTTTTTAAGTGCTTACCCGCTACTTATTCAAATGCTGTTTGAATTGAAAAATTATAATAGAGCAAATTGAAAGAACATCTACAAATAATTTAATTTTTGAGAATAATAAAGTTACATAAGAGCAAAATAGTACTTTTATATATCCACATATAACTCAATACAATAAATGAAATAAGTCAAGATAGGAATATACTGCTAGAGATGGGGTATATGTTTATCAAGATTTCAGAATACTGGAAACGAAAATCTTAGAGAAACTTAGGACAGAGAAAACTGCATTAGATACAACATAAACAACTGCAAAGGTTAGATATTTGCAGAAAAGTAATCAATATAGATGAGAAAATGAATATATATATAGTATTCCTAATAAAAGAGAAAACAGAAACTGCCCTGGGAAGACCAAATGAAAAATGTAATGAAAATGAGATATTTGCGGGAAGATGTTTGCCGCAAGTGAAAGTCTTGGAAGTTAGGAAGCGATATAAAGTAATGGCGGTCTTAGATTCACTTGTCTATACTTTATACTGAAAACAGTTGGACAGAGCGAAACGGTATACAGAGTGTTAAATGAACTAAACGACAATAATTTCAGAGATCTTAGGCAAGGCATCTGAAATACAGAATTGATGGTCCACGAATGAAAATAAAGATATAAGAAGATAAAAAGTTTAATTAGATGCTAATGCTAAATGGGGGTACGCCTTGGTCTTAGAACGTTTACATATCTTCATGGTGAGCAAAGAAATTGCGATTTGTAATGAAGCATTATCATAGTTTTCAATATTTAGTGCAAATTATGAGACAGGCAAAGGTTAACAGATCTATTGTTTTACTAGCTTAGTTTACAGTCAAATGTCAACCTCACTGTGCGGTTTAATGGATAGGGCTACAAACTCTCGTTTCTATGATTGTAGGTTTGGGTCCTTTGGGGTAAGTTATTTATTGATTTTTTTATTTTATGATGAAGTATGCTCATACATAATATGTAAACAAAAAGGGTACTCAATGAGACTCGAGCTTGATAGTAACGGTCCGGTCTGCTTTTACTGGACGTCTGCGCCGAGGGACATTTTCTAAGACTTCCGTCCGCTATTGTGTTCGTTTCTAATGAAAGCTTTAGTAGCCAGTAGCGCATATCAACTTTAAAATATGGAGATAGACAATAGTTTACCTTTCTCAAATTGTCTGTCAAAGACCCTTCTGGTATAGTTTATTAGCACCTTGCATTGACGAACAGATTGAAATAACAAGGTAGCGTATAACAATTTTATAAGACAGATAGGATAATGTAAGGAAATACCAAATAAAACCACAAGAGGCTTATGTTTTAAAACTAAATAAAAAGCAGGAAAAATGACATAGAAACTAGCCAGAGCATTAAAAACAAAGACATGTAAATAAAATTACTAATAAAGGGAATCTCAGCAAACAAATGTTTGAAATTACGATTACTTAAAAATCATAGCAAGATAAGTGTAACGAAATATAAACTGGGTCTGAGGAGTGGGGTTACCAAGCATCAGTAGAACTCTCGTTATTCAGTGATGAGAGATAACCCAATCCAAATGTTCTTGCAGTCCACAGAGATATGTAGAAGAGCTCCACCATGCTGAAAATACATGTAAATGAGAATATCAGGTGACAGTTCTTACAAAATTTCCGACAAAACGTGCTCTATGTAAGTATGGAATAATGCAGTGGTAATCAATTTCACTCACATGCGACCAAAAGTTCTCTGTTGGTGGCTTTCCTCGGTAGCACATGGGGCTTTTCATACAAATTTCTTGATTCAGCAATCTTTTCTAAACATGTCCTTGTCATTGATAGAAAGTAATCTACTCAGTTAAAAAATGCAAACGAATGTGTGGTTTTCGCTTTAGCACACGAAAACGATTAAACTGTTCTTCGTGCATTACATGGTTTGTGCCCTAAACAATTGCAAAAGGTTGTTTTTGCCAATCTAAGAACTTCGTTTTCCTCGAAATTAGTCATTAGTTTTTCCATAGTGCATATTTTACGGTTTTAAAGACCCAAACCTATATTATTCAAATCAGATATCTCGCGCTTTATCCGATAACCAAAGTTTACACAGAGGACTGTTGATACCTTCGGGTTTAAGATGTGCAAATATCGAAACGAATCATTCACTAGTTCATTAGCATGCTATTGCACTATTAGTTCTGAACATACCCTATTTTGATAAGGATATATTTATAAAATCATTAGTGTGTTATTAACCCATGTCACTCTAATATTATATATTTGGTTTTAATAACTGTTTATTGACACCAAGAATCAAACCACTAAAAGTCAATGTATTGCTCTATTAACAGCCTATATAGTTTTTACATATGAACATTAAAACACAATTCTTAGTATAAAATTCAGAATAATGTTTGTCATTATATTTTATATCTTATTTTCTTTTTAACAGTGTAACATACCGCACAATGGCTAATATAATATTCCAAACTGAACTTTAATTATGATAGTCAAATATTTTAAGACCGTGGATTACGGAACTAAAAAGAGAACCATTTGAAAATGAGAATAAGGTAGGTGAAATTTGGCATCGCAGGACAGAAATAGATGCTTCATAGATCGGTGAAAGAAAAGCGTTATAATTGCAGTTATCCAAGAAATTGTCCTCTAGTGCACTATTGATTCAAGTAGCATCAAGTACATCACTAAAGATATCAACCAAAGGTCTAGAAAGGGAAAGCGTTTTAGCATCTTCATATATTGGGCTTAGTAAGTGCGTAAATAAAACTTTCATGTAAATTTTGTAGTAAGAACGATATTTACAATATTCACGTTCTCACATCTAAACTGAAGCGATATAAAGCTTACTTAAAGCAATAAATCTTAAATGTTTTGCTCACAAACCATTGAAAAATATTTTAAATAAAAATAACTGCAATGTTCTAATTTTTTTTCCAGCACTCTCAAAGTGGTGAAATATAGTTTACATAAAACTGCATGCATAAAAATAAAATACAATGTACAAATGACAGAACTAAATAAAAACCTTCATATCTCGACATACGTCATTCCCAGACCCAGTAAGAAGTGCAGGTCAAGCAGTAGTAGAAACTTTACAATGGGAAATTAATGCACAATGCCAGTTCCGATTAAAGCATGTTGCGGGCTCATGCCTACCATTACACCACTGTCTTTTTCTGAAGATGTAAAACCAGAAATTCTAAAGCAGGTTTCCGTACACGGCACATCAAAAACAGCGTCGTAAATTTTGCTTTTGTGTCTGTTCCCAGCAGTCGTGAATTATGAACCTCGAACAAGAGTTTCAGGGTGATTTATGCCAAGGCACGCTCTGGTTCGCTCCATTAGATTTTAACTCCAATGATCGGCTTTATGTAGCGTTTTGCAGTCGTATAACTCTGTAGAGAAGTTCGATATCAGTAGCTGAATTTTAATATACATATCAAGCGGTACATAGGAAGAGGGAATGCGGGATACTGTAGACAGATTTTTTGTTTTCATCGAGCGTTAACACTGGTTACAGTTTGATCAAAGCCTACTGAGGCAAGTCGGCTAGAAGCTCTCGCATTAAACTAATACACACTCAAATGGGGGATACATTTTTTCCATGGAAATGGAGCTTAGCTGTCAGCCTTCGTCCACAAACAATTTCTCAAAGAAATGTCACGAAACTACACAATCTAGTATTAAACTAATGAAAATGTGCCTAAGCTAGAATCTTTTGATGAAATATCTCATTCTGGTATTATGCTATAAATGAAATATGTAAAACATAAAAATAGTAAAGTTAAATACTAAACCAGCCTGCACATATGACGCAAGAAATACCAATTATTGCGGCAGCCTTAATGTGCAGTTATGAATAACTTCCTTTTCTGTTATAACAAATATTACGTATCTGAATGGAACGTTCTTTAATGTACCATCAATGTACATGCACAACTATAGAGTTCAAATGCATTCTAAGGTTAAGTATTGGTTACTAACCTGTGAAAACCTTTCATTTACAATCGTTTTGAATTTTATTCCATTTTATTTCTCATATAGCGTACACATTACCACCAGACGCCATCCACACAAATAATAGACAGAAGGTTTGAGGATGTTTATTTGTAGTCAGTACATTGGTTTGATAGTTTGATAAAGAAGTCAACCATTTTGGTTATTGTTTCACCTTCAGATTGTAAGATTTGATCCACTATCTTTCAAAATCTCTGTTCACTTGCAAAAGGATGGCATTTATTTTAGCTGTGGATTAAACCACAAAGCTCTTGCTGTGCTATGTAATGTAGTTCATATCTTTGGGTGTTCTCAAAATTTAAGTGTCATTTCACATTAACATTTTCAGAGCGATATCTGTTAAGTGTTTATGGTGAAGTAAGCGCTGATTAAATAATTAATTATTAATTGTTTTAGTTTTATTTTTGAATATTTAAACCATTTCATTGAACTCAGTTTAAGTTTTAAACCATCTTAAACGCATATATTTAGTTTCAGGAAAATTATGCTTGAAGTTATCATAGGGAATTTCATTACTAATACAAGAATATCACCCATTTTACTAAACTACGTACTAAACACGAGAAATGTTATTTATTTTCTTTCCACATTAATGATGAAAATTCATCAATTGTACGAAATACTATTATATTAATGAGCCATTAATGTGTTACGAATGTCTATTTATGGCGGTCAACAATGAACCAAATCACACTATAAGGTTTTCGCATATTTAGGTATGTTCAAAGGTAAATTTATCCAATGTCAGCTAACACTATGCGAATAGGGCTTAAAAATGGAACCCTTAATGCTAACGGTAATGTTAAACGAGGTTTTCCTAAACTTTCGTTTCACTTCGAAAAACTGCAGACTGTACCAATAGCAGACGGGATTGAAGATGCATTTTTAGATAACAGAAATACTTCCGCGCATGTGCTAAATTTGGGTTGAATAAGTCACAGCATTGAATATACCAAAGTTATTACAGTTTAAGATCCTACGGACGTGCCCAGTTTAAATCCTCATTCTATATTTTGCTCCTTAAAGTTAACTTAATTAAACATTATGTACATGTAATTATTGCATATACAAAGCCGAATGATAGATTTCCAAAGTCTTTCTATTGGAAATCAACAGTTTTCACAAAGTAAACAAAATATTATGCTATTCCGTTTAAGTTTTTTGGCTCAGGCGGTAACGTTTGGGACTAGCTTCTGGGTCCCCTTGTTGATTTGTTTTATTTACGGACGCTCTTTAACATCTCAGGTCATCAGCGTCCCATTCAATTTAGGGCGTGAAACGGCCGACAAATTTTACTTAGAGGCCTCTTCTTTCAGGCTTGAGGTTCTTTTTCATGCCGTAAATGTACGACACGGGACCCACGGCTTTACTTCCATTCCGAAGGAAGCTACTTAGGACTTTTACGCCCCGAAAAAATCCATCGATCCTGGCCAGATTTGAACCCGCGATCTTGGGTGTAGAAGGCAAGTATGGTTACCACTACACCACTCAGAACATTCTGAGCTTGGGTGTTTTCGTGGTTTCCCCATGTCGCTTAGGCATGGATTTTTACTTTCCACAAATTTTCTGATCTCTCCTGTCCAATCATTTTATTCCGTTGGTTCTGTTACAGTGTCGAAAGTGCTAAGTTAACTGGTGCGGTGAGACGGTGACTTGCACTTTGGAAAGATTTCTGCCCCGAAGTCTGATATGCAAGCGCTTCTTCTGAGGGGCTTCACTGATGTCAGGGTGTTCTTATGCAGAAAGTGTTAGGGACCCCGTACACGCCGTGCCTCACCTCCCGCACACCAGGTCCATCCGGTCTCTCCCCCAACCGCATCTTTTCGTCCCGGAAATATCCCTGGAAGTGTCGGTAGAAACGGCCAGACGTTGTGCAAGACTACAATACCGAAAAACTCGTATTCTCCTCCGCCGGAATGTCTTTTAATTTAGTTATCTGTTTCACTATAATTATAATTTGAAAGCAAATAATACTGTTTTTCTCTTTATCACAAAAATAATTTCATCATTTTCAGTCAACGAGTTTTGTGGCGGGAACTTAAAGATCATGTTGCAAAATTCAAATTATTTTTAAAACTCAAATTATTTTAGCTGTCGGTTGCCAGTTTAAACTATAAAGAAATTATAAAACATACCTAAATTTTAACAGCATTAGTAAAGGCTTGAATAGGAAGGCATTTTATTGTAATATAAATACGAGGTAGGAATTTTAAGAGTGCCATGCTGATTTAGAGACTGTAGGTAACTGTACTATGCTGTTTATATCACATATTGGTTACATACCTAAAGCAGAAGCAAGACTTAAGTCGCATACAATTTCCGCCCCTCTTTAGTTATGCTACATACTTGTTATTATCTGCAATAATTTCTATTTTACGCTTGAATAATACTTAAAATAGAATTATAGGAATATCATAATCAAAGGGCTTAAAATTCTGAACCTAACTGTTACAAGTCTCTGGTTGGAGCGATGTATAGTTAGTGAGATATTTGTAGTTGATTCCCATTGCTGAGCAATAAACTAAATAAAGGTGTAACGAAGTGCACTTTCAAGATGCATATGTTAGCAAAACAGTCCTGCAGCCAGTTCAGGCAAGTGTGTGTTAACCTATATTTGCTTGTACTTAGAAAAGTCACAAGTGATTTCTCTATACATAACGCGAAGATTTGAGTATTAAAAGTAGAAACATTATATATAATTAATACAAATTTACAAATTATCATGTACGGAATATAGAGCAAACTATTTATTCCTCAAAATCACAAGAATTGGTCATTGAGGCTTGTGTGATATGCACAGTTCCCTTCCGCACATACTCAGTTTGGCAACGCCACTGCGCGCATTGATTGACTGACCTTTATATTCCATTAAGTCGCTTAGTTTAATTTACTTCCAACCAAATGTACACTGCTTTCTCACTCTGTGCGCCTGCGCAGTGGCATGACGAATAGAGGCATATGTTTTCCAGAAAATGTGTTAGTGTCGTGCAACATGACAGTATCGCCAAAGGCTTGACATACCCTTACAAGGAGACAATTCCTGGAGCTCCAGTCCCGAGCGACATCGGAGAGAGCTTAACTCCTTATTCCCTAACGGGAGATTGCTGAATAGCCCTGATGCTCATTTTTCCCTGTGTGGCCGCTAGTAACAGTAAAAAAGTTGCTTTTATTGTTATTATTACTTTTATTTATTTTGTTAAACGTAATGCAACCTATGAGTTCTCCTCCGTAACCTTCTGGGTGCAATATGTTGTTCCTTATTACAATACTAGTTTTCTCCTGTTTACCACACGTTTTCTAAATGGAATTAGCAATTAATTCATACACACACACACACACACACACACACACACTAACCCTAACCTCGAGTAAAACCTAGAAACCGGTGGATCCAGGGATTTGCTGCGGTTCGCTACGGCCCGACTGCTTACGTTCGCCTCCATTTCATAAATATAAATTGATAGGGGATTGTGTGCTATTAAGTAGGCGCGTAAATTATTGTAAAGGTGGTAAATCTCCTTGGATTCCAGCAGAAAAAAATCGTAAATATAAATTTATAGCGGACTGTGTGCTTGGTACTATATTAGCAAGTAAACAATTGTAAGTGTGGCAAATCCTCATTAAATTCGGCAGGAAAAAAAAAACCTTTAGAATTCGAAACCACTACCTTTACATCTATAGCATGACGCTCTAACCGATTGCCTATCATGCCATTGCGTCGAAAAGCTGTATCTGTGGAAGCAACATTACCCTCGGCTTTCTCCGCTACCGCTCGGGACTGGAGCCTCAGGATTAGCTTTTTTAAGGAAAAGTAAGGCGCGGGACTAAAAGCAAAATTACGGTAGACGCGTTCAACGGACCAGGTGTATGCCAAAATGTGAGACATAGCTGAGCCAGGTAGTTTATGTGCAAGTGAAAATGTGAATGCTATTTCAGGGTTACCGGAAACGGATCGGCGCCGAGTTAACCCTAGGGACAGGATTACCACACACCGCTGTGCTTCACATTGTGCAGGAATGCCTGACTGCGAAAAATTAGATCAGGGTGGATTCCGCAAGCTTTAACAGAAATTAATAAATAAAAAAGCGCACGAGTTACGCCATAACACTCATACAGCGAAAATTAAACTAGTATAATTACAGGTTACCACGAAATTAAACAATTCATCAGAACCCCGACGTATGAAAACTGCTAATTCTTTAACGACTGTGGTTGCCAATCTTTCATGGCAATGCCTGAACATAGCGCGAGACGTGAGTGCTTTGTTCTATCAACGGATTGATGTGTTGTGGTATACTTTGTTCTTAAAACAAAGATGTACTTGATTTGTAACATGAAGCATTTGCTTCAGATCTGCTTTATTTTAACTATCAATAGAAAAGTTGGTGACAACGGCATACTGCTATGTCCACAAAATTGATGAACTAATACTTAGAAACACACGGGTAACTGATATATGCGCAGTCCACCATACCACACCACGCTATAAAGGTTGCGAAATATAATGGGATATTTAAAAGGCAGTAACACTTAAGACTCGCATTCTGAAGTTCCCGGGTTCAACTCCCTTGGAACCGGCCGTCCTGACTTGGATTTTTTTGCTTAGGCAAATGCTGGGATGGTTATTTCCTTTCCACGAATTTCCCGTCCTCCAGTATCACCTCATCTAATTTACGTAGGTTCAGTTAAAGGTTTGAAAGTGCTAGGCGAACTGTGGCAGCGACTATCGCTTGCGAAAGATGTCTGCTCTGGCGTTTGGTATGGAAGCGGGGCCTTTGGAGGGGTTCAAATTCCTTGGGGGTCTCCACCGACGTCGGGGTATTCTAACTAGAAGCATGTTAGGGACGCCACCAAGTCTGTGCTGTTACAGCCTGTGGAACCAGGCCGCGCGATGTCTCCATCAAAGAACCCCTTTCTGCCGGAACTGCCAACACTGAGGAGCGTAAGCACAAACGGCCAACCGTGAGCAAGTACTCTCCTTTGTCTCAAACAATCCAATCTGTAATACTTAGAACATGTTACATATACTGCGTATAAATTTTTCTTTGAAAATGGTTCCTTTGTTTCACCGAAATTATGTAATGATAATAAATTTAAGGAAATAAATGTACTATATTAAGTCAAATTTTGTTCATTCCTAAAACCGCCACAAAATACAGTCACATTGGCATTCGTGTCATCAAAGTACACTAGGATATAGCTTGAAAAGATGTACGGCAATACTAGGACACCATGTATATGGCGGCCATAGCACTGAGTCCGATTCCCGCGTGGCATGTCGAGCATCAACCAATAAAATGCTCCGTACAATCTTAAGCAAAAATGTATTATGAACCTTACCTTAAAGTAGAAGTTGAAAGTGCCCTTCCGCTCCTATATAAGGTTCATATCGCAAGAATATGTTGTCATTCACTAGTCTAGGCTTATCAACTGCTCATTTCATGTTCAGTATTAGCCTGGAGTTCCCCTAATTCATTGCGATTACCTTTCGTGCGAAATACTTTGTGTTTAAAACCTTACCATAAACATAAACTTTGCAAAAGTCGAAGAAAAGTTTGTGTGTTTTGTACTCTCTCTGCCAGAACTTTTTAAAGCAAGTTTTACAAAGAAAATTTCATCCATTTATAGACAAATGGCGTACTATTTTCTACACACGTGTCACCACGAGAATGACTGTACTATGACTAGTATGTATTATGCAAGTGTCCCCGTCTCATGTGGCGTGAGTCGTTGGTCTTGGGCGGCTCAAGTTTACAGATGGCTTCATTGTCAAGGAGAGTAGGGAAGAAAGAGTAACAGGAATAGCGGCCAATGTAGTGGCGTTCCTCAAGGACGTATATGCCGTAAACAAGGCAGCCATATATTTTAATGACACTGTTTGTGGCAAATAAATAGCTGTTTGTGTTAAGTTTGCAATCTTTGTATATTTAATGTTGACTCGAACACAATTTTCTATTAATCTAAAATGTAGGGAGTTTAACTGAAAAGAAACATGTACGAAATCCAATCGTTGAAGCAGGAAATAATGCTACCTTTACTAATTTAATAACTAAAGGCTACAGAGTTATATTTATAAAGGCATGAGATTTGATAAGGGTAATTGTAATATATGTATAAGGAAACATTTTAGAGATAGGTATAACAGAAATTGAAATAATTTGTAACTAGTAACTTACAAAAGGGTTTTGTATACATTTTGTAGTTAAGATGTTAGAAAGAGACAGAGATGTATACCTGACGACTCGTCCACTGACCACTCCTTAGACAAGGCTGGGAAAAGGGTAAGCTATCTTTTGTTAGGTCACGAACCTTCTGCCCAGGAAATACTTAGGAGTTGACAATAAGAGAAACATGTGGTCGTAACGGGACAGTATTTAACAAAGTCAGAGGTAGCAATAATTTAAGAGAAAATGAAAATGTCAGAACGGAGACGAAAATGTTTTATTACAGGAAAGCCGAAAACAGCCATAAACACGTGCATTATCTCTGAGAACATTTGGAAATCTACAAACTAAGGAAGGCAAAAGATTATCAATAGAAATCAGAATGTAAGGAAAGGGCCGAAATTTATGACAGGCTCTTCTGGGAAAATTCAAGTTAGTGGGAAGACATTAGATCAGGGGGGAAAGAATAATTCTAGCCAATGGTCTTCGGATAAAAGTCAACCAATAAGGAAAACTTAGTTACAAATAAATATTTGTAGGATAGCCAACGATGAACATATGACACGGAAATAGGATAACATACGAGGGAATTTAATTTAGCGAGAGGCGTGGCGATGTGGTAGAAAAACTGGAGTACAGAAGTCAGAGGGTCATTCCATGGAGACATTCACACACTCGCACATTCAGACACTCAGTAGAAACACATTCAGACATTCATTCAGGAGAAACAGAGGACATCATATGAGAGACACGAAAGAAATATACGGAATCAAGCAGTCTGAGTCATCCGAAAGTAATCAGTCTTGGTCATATCTAAAGTTCAGTTGAGGGCAGTGTAAGTCATTTCTAAGGTCAGTCTAAGTGTGTAGTGAGGTCAGCTACGAGCCGTCAGGAAGTAACCTGCCAAGTTGTTAAATAAATCAAATTTTCAAACAGTGCCGAACTTATTAATACAGTGAACAATCTCCTTCCCCCCTAACGACTTTCAAGTCGTTAAAAACAGTCCAAATTTACCCTGAGATAGGGTATCAATCCCCCTACATTGGAACAACTATATTAACCTACTGCAAATTAACGAACACAGTAGAACCCCAATAATAACCGTTCCATCGTGTATTATAGGTGAAGTTTATCACCGTATATAAGGTTCATTGGAATATATTTATGTGCATATATGTATGCTAGCATAGTTATTTCTAATCAAATTCGTTGCGTAAAGGGACAAATCATTTTTATTTACTTGATACAAAGAAGAAACGTTGGAGCGATAACTTACTATTCCCTGTGAACAAAGGAGTGGAAAGCAGATGTGAAAATGGCGCTGAGTAATTGTGTGATCGATAGAGAGGTGATTTTTTGCAGCAGTGATACAATTAGAGGAAGTAGTGTTCCTGCTCGTGATTGATGAAATGATGAATTGGTAATGAAATCGAAATTTATGATCGAGCACTCATTGACCACCGTGTCTCGCCCCCACGGTAAGGCTACGAAAGGACATAGTGACCATAAGTGATTGCATAAACTATGAAGAGAACTGGAAAATGTTTACTAAATAAAACCCGTGTCCCCTAACACACTTCAAATATTATAGTAACACGTGAAATTTAGTCCAACTTTGAAGTAGTGCGTAAAACAGCACGTATAGTTCACGAGAGGCTAGCTGGTTTTAAAAAGGTTTTGTCATTGAAACTTGTTGTACATTTTGTGCACTGCAGCATAAAGAAAAAAGTACTGGACCACGGTCTGAACATGGGTTACAATAATATCAGCTTTTACATAGATTTAATCTGTTTCAGCATCTTACATGTTCGAATGTTACACGCAAAATCTGAAAGTCCCGATTCTCAATCTACTGTGTCTGTCGGTGTTATATTACTAGATTATTTAGATTAAATTATTTAGATGCAAAATCATTATTTCGAGAAATAACCTGAAATTGTATGTGATATGATATTGGAATGATTGTTGTCAATATTTCTTTGGTTACAATTCAAAATTCGACAAGGTAGCTGAAATCACCATGTTTATTAAAAGCAACGTTTAAAAATTTACCTCGTATTAAATAAGAAAGGCGTTTAAATGGCAATAACATTCAGAAGTAAGGCAATTTCTCTTTTTAATAATATTCTTATAAGATCAACCAATTTGGAGATATAAACCCTAACATGAAATTGTACATTATTATACAAACAATTCAACTCACTTAACGTTCCCTTATCCTTCATGTATCATATAGGCATTAACAAACGACAGGCAGTGTTTCAGTGCTCATAATCTTTATTCCATTTCAAATACATAACTTAATGCTGGAATTGCTCTTATTCACCATGTCATAAACTGTACAATCTCTGCCGCTGTTCCAAGTAAGATTAGATGTTTGAGTTGGGAATATTAAGACCCCTATCTGATATTTGAACATGTTAAAACATCAGTTTACTTTTAATGTGCTATAATACAATTCTATTAGTGTTTTATTGCTAAAACAGCGCACATGTATTAAGAAAAATCAATCATTGTAAATATACGGTTTTATTAAGACATCTTTTCAGTTCACGAGGTGTTTAACGTCTGGGCTACTAAGTATAATGCAGCTGGGGGAGCTCACATTCCAACTCCTTTCTGCCTCATCATATTTTGAATTTTGCTTTTATAATGCTTGCTGCCGGTCTTACGGCAGTATACATTCATTCGTGCAGATGGTTAAGACAGTTTCTATAAAAACACATTTATATGAGTAAATATTATTTTACTACAAATTAGCTATTCATGCACTTGTGGAATCTGTTCAGAACTTTAGAGAACTACAATTTACAACGTTGTGTCAAATATTAATCTACTAATTATAATGGTTTATAGGTATTGGCCGATTGGCTAAGTTTGTGTGCGCTCTTGCTCCGCTAGGAGTCTTCGAGAAATTTCCTCTCTCTTACTGCTAAGAGCGCTATTGTTTCCTACTTCTTTTCTTTGTCGCTCTTGTCGGCACATAGCAATCGGCTCTCGTCTTTAGTGTAACTTCTCTTAGACTCCGAGTTTGTCTTCACTCAAGGTTATCGTCCGGCTGGATGGAAAATCTGCGACGATATCGTCTAGAAAGTTTTACCACAAACGTTTTCTTTGAACTTTTGAAATTTTGAAACGTAACATATTTTATGTAATGAGATCAACGACTGGGTAACTAATTAATACTTTGTTTAATGTATACCTTTCTTGACTTTTTTTTCCTTCCTTGTAGTAAGGTTTAGATTGTAATGGTGTATAGACTTTTAGTCTGGTTTACTCTTTTTATTCTCCCTAGTAGAGCTCTTTTCTTAACGAATTTTTCAGCTGTGGTTTGGTTACATGGAGAAGATTTGTAAGAGAAATCCATATGTTAGATACTTGTTGTTAAGACAGCGACTATTTTGAATTGCTCATATCACCTGTAAGGTACATAAAATTAAACTAATTCTTCATTCATTTCCAATTAAAATTAATAATATAATATTCAAGTACATATTTTGGAGAATGAATATTTGAATCATACGTAATGATTAATATTGAATTTGAGGATTAGTAAAATTCCATTATATTGCTATACATTTTGAGATTTTTAAATTCAATTACGTATTAAATATCATACTTATTACTTGAATTTCTCTGCCATATTGCGTTTAAACTAATCGTACAAGAAAAATAGATATCCTATATACATAGTGGGCTCCTTTCCATTATCCAATTTATCCACATGCATTCGTGGCATAATTCAATACAAAGAAAAACAATGCATGTTTAAGTTAGAAAAGACGACAATAACGTGATGCAATTCCCGCATTTTCTTTAAGGAAGATATGTTTTAGAAAATGCAGTTGAAGAAAGGGCGGAGTATATGTGTTCATGCTTATGTTTATGCACTTTTAATTTCATAATTATGCTAACAGGTGTAGCTTACTTTGTAATCACATTCTTTTGTATAAAAAACGCCTTTATTTAGCTGGAGATTTTAAGGGGATTATGCATCATTCCCTTAAGAAGTATCATTCGTGCAATTTGCAGGTGTTGAGAGTTTCTTTCAATGGATAGATCGCAATAAATATTAAGTAACGTGGAAGCTGAAGGTTTGAGATTTCTGTCTTCTATTGGATTTTGAAAGTTAATTAAATATTAGACATTGCGTAATAATTATAAACATGATTCTGAGATTCCACATAGAGTTCGTTCACCTTTGTTCATCAAATGACGGTCACTAAGGATATAATACACTGCAATGCCTAAGTAATGCTCTTATAGTACCATGTCGTTTTACCATATGTATATTGATTTCATATATCCAATTATGTATGACTTCTTAAATCAATAATTTGCATAGTGCTTATTTTACGAGGCGCCTCCACAAGGTAATTTTCCTGGGGTTGTCTACAGAGAGAAAACACAACTTTATAAAATAGGTAAAGAAATTGTTGAGTTATTTTTCAATATATTCTCCACCGGAATCGCGACGTTTGTCACAGCGTGGGATGAACTTTTGATCGGAACCCCTGTGTGACAGCCGACACTGTGAAAATGCTGATCAGACAGGAATTTCTTGAACGGGAAGAACAGAAGGTAATCGCCGAGAGGAAGATCTGGACTGTAAGGCGAATGCGGAAGCAACTTCCAGCGGAACTGCTGCAGAAATGTCAATGCTGAGGCCATGCGCTTTGCTTTGTGTTCGGCACCCACCTGGTCACATTTTCCGGCTCTCCGTGACACTTTGGTGCAACCAGGAGTGGGAAATGGATGCCGAGTTCCGTAATCGTGAGGCGAAGGTTTTCCATAATGCGCTCCTGCTCCTGGTTTACAAGGTCGTCCGTAAAGACTGTGCTCCTTATCATGCGCATTTTGCCGAAAGTTGCCTGCATGAGGTCCGGCCGATAGATGTGACACAGCTGACGGTTCGGCGCTATGCTCTGACTAAACTGATCTTCAAGTGCTACAACGGAAAGTGCCACGTGGCGCATTTCATTGCAACATCATAACGTACTTGATGCTACACTCTGTACAGAGAAGTGTGGAATTTGCCTGTTGACTGTGTGGGAGGCTGGCAGCTGGAGCGACAGCGGAGAGAGCCCAACTCCTCTGTTCCGAATGCGAGATAGAGGAGTGATATTTTACCTTTATCTTGCGTTTTTTTAAATTTATTTTTCTATTAAGTTTATTTACGGACGCTCTTTAACATCTCAGGTCATCAGCGTACCATTCAAATTCAAGAGTGAAACGGCCAATAAAGTTTGCACAGAAGCCTCTTCTTTCAGGCTTGAAGTTCTTTATCATGCCGTAAATGTACGACACGGGACCCACGGCTTTACTTCCCTTCTGAAGGAAGCCATACTTAGGGTTTTTACGCCCTAAAAATGCACCGGTCTTGGCCGGGATTGAACCGGAGATCTTTTAAGAGGCATTTATGGTTACCACTACACGACCAGGAACGACTTTCTTCTCTTTCGTGACTTACCACAAGACACGGACCAGTGGCTCCCCTCCAGAATTAAAAAACACAGGTTTTGTATTAATTATAATTAACAACGCACATGGCGAGCTATTAAAAAGTTTATGTATTGACAGAAAGCATGGACTTGGACATAATGGCTATGTTTTCAAACTCATAACCTTACTAGTGATGGATGACATGAGGCAAGGGTTTCCATAAGTGATTTTCAGGTGCTGCCCATATTTTTTCAATACATTGTGTTGGAATTTGCAAATATTTCCCCTCAAGATTATATGTCAGATTTAGCAGAGTCCTTCTAAAATGTTTGGATTTCAATAAAGGAAGCGCAAACAATGAGAGGCTATTGTACATGGCGCCTAGACAAAGCCTGGAGAAAATATATATAAAAAAAAGTCAATGGCCAGATTGTAAGAGCATTACTGGAAGAGAGAGATGCCACCGCATTTGAGATAATGCTTCCTATTGCAATAAATAAATTGAAATATTACCCTGTTTGAGTTTGCTTCATACTTTCAGGGAAACTACATGAGTAATGCAGAATGCTCGGCCTACTGTCACAGGCTGCACGCTGGCATTAATACAAATATGCATATCGAGCTAATGCATCACATGCTCAAATCTGCATGGAAAACGTGAAACGTCTGGATAAAGCAATATTTGCTATAATGTCATTCGTTCAAGGCAAGCTGGACGACATATTCATTGTGCTTACGAAATGAAAGCTGACCAGCAAAATGAAAAACATTCGTCGCAGGCACAAAGCAAATTTGGAAATAAACAAAGACGTCATCATTAGGGAAGAATGCAGTGGAAAATCCCGTCCTCATCGAAAGTGACAGAGATATATTTTGTGCAAGATAATGATGTAGTCTGTAAATGGAAATTAATCTGCAGTGAATGTGATGCAGTAAACACAGCATAATGCTGTTGATTCCAGCATTAAATGTAATATGTGTAAACACATATACAACATATGTTAATTTCAGGTTCGCAATGAACATCTTATAGGACATTCTGAAGATATTACTGACTTGATAACAGACATTGAAGATGTTTCTGTTCTCAATGAAAAGGAGGAAATGCCAGCCCAAGCAGGAAACAAGAAAGTCGCATGCGAGTTGTTTTTCGATGCCATTAACGGAATTTCCACAACAAGAGATCTTGAAATTGTGAAAAAAACACACAGCATCCTTAAAGGCAACATTAGCAGCTGTTCGTAGCCAAAATGAAAAGTACCCATGCCCAAAACTACAGAAATGTTCCACAACACTCTTTGGTACAAAAAACGTCTCATCGCATTGCCCTTGAAACCCCCCCCCCCCCATACAATAGAAGTGAATACCACCGCACTTTCTTTGACTTCAGTCGCTCGGGACTGCACCCATAAGCCAGATGCTCCGTGTTAAGTAAAACAATGGCGGAGTGATCGGCTTTCTGTACTTTCTGCTGTCACTCGGGACTGCAGGCAGCTTGGCAGATTCCGTGCGTCTGTACTGCAGCCAGCAGCTGTTTCTACTTCGTGTTGTTGTGGTGATAAGTTCGGCTCTTTCCGCTATCGCTCGGTACTGCGGCCAGCTGCCAGCTTCCATACTTCTCTGTATAACGTATGCGTTTTCAAAAACTTTTATAAAACAGGCTTCTTCTTCTTCTTCTTCTTCTTCTCATCATCATCATCGTTTTAAATACAGTATTACATTTATGCTTTTAGTAACAAAAATAAATATCAATGTATACTAAATTTACTGGCGACGACTTTTATCTCTTATTTTTTTCAGTTACTGCGGTGGCACTTCCCCAGTAAGCAGCCGCGCTTAAGCGGCCCATAAATAAAATAACCTCACTATGGAAGATTGAAGGTAAATCTAAAACTACTTATTTGAATTTTATTTTTATACTTACCATTATATTTGTTTTATTAAAAATAAAAAAAAATGGGAGGTTAAACAGGTAAATTCTGAGACACCAGAGTAGGTTTCAAAGCGATGGTGAACATTTTAAAGTTTATAGTATATTTGGTGTAATGATAACAATAGGCATAGTAAAATGTTTAAAATTTTCAACCTGCAATAAAGTTGTAATGGTTAACAATTAATATATTAAAATTGTACCAATTTGCTTTTCTTCTGACGCTATGTTTCTAAAACCCTAAAAAATGCACGAAATACTCTTACGTACATTACGTGGAAAGTTTTGTCTTCTTCTTCAGTACCCTGACCTAATTAAAAGTCAGAAAGCTGTAGGTTTGCGCTAAACGATAACTAATTGCATTAGGTCGATAGTTCATACTCTGTATCTATATTACTCGATACGTTTCCTCATTTAAGTTCGAGCTCTGTATCGATGCATCTCTCTCTTAGACGACATAGATTGTGGGTGAGAAAGGAATTCTGTGCCGCTTAAACAAGCAGTGCAAACGATGTCTCTCCTGTTGACAATATATCAGGATTACCTCCCGCCGTCTCCTTCCCAGAATAGGGTCACAAGCGCCTTATATCTCCATTAGGAGGTTAATCCTTAATGCTTTTAATATTAAGGTGATGAGCAGCGTCTAAAGACAGAGTTTAACATACTGTTTACACTATATTGGGTGTTTAATATTTTTGAACAAAAATAATGGAGAAAAACGCTACTTAAAGAAATTTCGGCACACAAAGACTCACCATAAAACAAAGAAATGTCCAGAGAAGGCTGTCAAGAAATAATACTTAATAGATTTATGGTTATAATGTACTTTCCTCCACACTATTAAACAATAATGCCTGTTCTTGCGAAATGCCTCTGTAAGTATATCAATTTTAATGAGCTCGGTCGGTGTAAAATAACGCTAGAAAATGCATTTTTCTGTACTTCTTACGCCTTTAAAGAAGTATTACATGCCGAAGTGTGTGTAAATGTGTTACGCCTTTCCTTTGAACCAGCATTCTCGATAATCAGCAAGTGGTATACAACATTATGTTGTTTTCCCCATCTGCTGTTTCAGCACAGCAAATCCATAACGTTAACTGAATGATATGAAGTGCCATTTAAATAACGCGAACTATTGAACATAAACTCAAGAGATAAATTTCGATAAAAATTTGTTACAAATAATTAAGAATTGAACATGTATTCAGTTATCCAATCTGACCATTGTTATTTTAATATGAACTCTGGACACATTAAACAACTAAATAACGAAAATAAAAGTTATTTTTTCTATTAACCAAACAATTTAATAAAATACGCCCATAAACGTTAAAAATTATACAGTTAAACTTAAATCTATACATGCAAGATAAATTGCTCTTGTCCGAGAGATGAGTAAATGTAAGGTGTGTACTAGTGCACAAGAGGGAATATTCTGTCATGGCAAACGTTGGATAGAAATTCATTATGAACCTAAACGATGAAAATGATGAAAGGATTTCGCCATCCTTCATTTCGTCCATGGCCTGACACTCAAACAGGGCCGAAATCAGCAGAGCACTGGTGATTAGTTAACATTAGACTAGACTTTGCGTTGTACTGGGCGAACGTGTTGGTAAGCTAAGTTACTGCTGCGCACATTTACAACTTCTACAGTAGCGAATGATTTTGCTCAAAGCTGTATTTTATTTATGTATGTAATCCTTTTAACTATAATATACCACATATTTGCATTAACATTTGTTTAGTACCATAAGAATGCATCTCATTTCCAGCGATTACCATATCGGAACTTTAGCGTCCTCTCACACCAGCACTCATTTCCTGGACTCCCTGTACATAACATCCGCTGTCTCTGGAAAAATACACCATGACTGTTACAAACATTTGTTCTGATCTTAGCAACAAAATCCAGAACAGTGCTAAACAGCCTTATCATGCAAAATAAAATTATTATTTTTTCGATATTTTTCATTCTTTGATAATATACACTAATTTCAAGAAGACTTACAAAATGAGCTGACGGTGAATAAATAACAAAAGTTACGAAACATATCCCAAGGAAGATTGAAGCAACAGGCTCATAATATGCCTCTGCAAAATGCGTCAAATACGTCAGTGTTAGAAGTTTGCATTGCATATGCAATAAAATAAAACCCACAAGCTGTCATAGGAGAGAAAAAAGCGTACTGTGCCTTGATTTACACACAACCAGGTCAATTTTGGAGGTTTGGCTTGTCTTTCGTGTTCATAACTGGAAGAAGCAATTACTCGAAGTAAAGAATGCATGTGTTAAGTCAAATCGAGAGGTCACCTTCAGTCTCTCAGGGCTTTAGAGGAAACGTACAACTCTGAGTTGCGCAGAAGAAAGCATGGCATACAAATGCATTCAAATCACGTACAGTGGCTGCGAAAACTGACACCAGTCAACCATTGCTCAGTGAGGCTTTGACATGAGATGCAACAGTGCCTGGGCTCTGATGCCCAATGCAAAGGGAAGTGGCACAATGGCGAGAAGAGAATCAATATGCTTAAGCGTGGAGCACATGGCGTTTCTCAAAGAAAAGTATACGGTAAAAAAAAAAAAAAAAAAAAAAAAAAAAAAAACCACCCAATACGTGATGCTGCTGTTGGACGTTTCCCATGCACTTTTGCAATTTAATTTTTGGGATGAAGCGAGAGAAACATTTAACAGAACTAATGTAGGAACAATATACAAATGATTTGTTAACAATGGCCGGTTATCAAGATGCATGAGAAAATAGGAAATCTCTAAAGAATGAATAATTTATAGTGAAAGTATCATGTCCAGAAGAATAAAATAAATCTTAAAACCTACTTTTTTCGCGGCGTTAAGCGAACAGGAGATTTGAAAAGATTGCTAAATATTTAGATGAGGATTTTGAGAATAAAATAAAAGATAATGAATATTTATGTGAACAATATGTTTCAATTGGCAATTTTCATTCGCGGTGCGGAACATTTCCGAAAATTTATGGAATTCAATTTATTGAATATTTAGCGTTGTTCGAGCATCCTCTATGGATGGAGAAAACAACCTTATACTAAATGAGTAAAACTGACGGGATATGACATTTGTACTGTATGCATAATTAGAAACATCTGTGTGCCAAAATAATGGTTATGAACACTGCATTTCAGCTCGTCATAGGAACAGAAATAATACAGAGTGATCTGTTTGGGTATGCATAATATTAAATTGATATAAAAGCTAGTATAATAGCAGGAGACATTTCTTGATGGTAATATTTTGCTTAAAAGAAGGGAGGTTCCGTACATGGCAAGAATGAAAATCAACAATTCATAAAAACAAATGAAAATCGTAGATGATTGAAATGACTACTGCAAATCAACAGCGACCGCAATGCGTTCTTGGTATGCTGAATTTGAGAGAGCTAAACAAGTTCAAAAATAATTTCGACTTAAGTATAGTGTGAATATAAATGCGATTCCATAATGTTGTGGCATCGAACATTTGTAAACACAGGTTCTGTGTTTTATATATATATATATATATATATATATATATATATATATATATATATATATATATATATATATAAAAACATGCAGGAGGTCGCAGGCGAAACCTAGTACACAGGCAATTCTCTCTGAAGTCAAGACAAGAAACCCTACGAAAAGTTAAAAACGAATGTCAACAGAGATGAATGTACCATACACGTGCTATAAATTAAATGGAATAGTCAATATAACTACATGTAAGTAACAGTAAATCTTTGCATTATGCAGTAATGTAACTTTCGCATAAATTGAATTTGTGTAATAAAGTTATTTCGTAATTCATTACCACGTATCATAAATATTGTAAATAAACAACTTAATCTGTGACATTAAGAAAACTGTTTTATGCGAAATAATTTGTAACATAACATGTAGCATTAAGGTATTTATTTGATAATAAACTCAAATCGTTTCCAATTGTAATATCGGTAATATTACATGAAAAATATCAACATATTTATAAAGAATCCATGCTAAATAAAACAATATATGTCCGCAGTAGATTCTTGATGGCCACTGAGCTGTACACCGTAGAACCTCCGAACCCGAGACAATACAGACGTAACAGACGGAAGTCAGCTGGCGGATTCTGACCAAAGCCGCAATGGTGGATTAAGCGCACTGTTTCATGCAATCAGCAGTTGACAAATTGGCCAATCCTTTCTCCAAAGCTCACGCATGTAACGTCTTCATAAGGGACATGTTAAAGACAAGGTGTATGAACCGTTTGTTACTGATCTGGGCCATTTGAAGATGCACATTTGCACTGCAATAGCCACAATCATCACACTTGGCATGTGGGAAGAGTTTCATTGCCGCTTTGACATTTATCATATGACAAAGGGTACTAGTATTAAAAACATATATTTTTGAAAAACTTCTACTGCTAACATATACAATTTAACATTTACTTTAATGAAATATTCTGTACAAATTTAACACATTTTTAAATCCGATTAACTAATTTTGATTCAGCCTGTCTTTTTTCCGTAAAAACCCTCAGCACAGAAACTGCTGAATGCATTCACATAATTGAAATACTAACTTTTTTTACAGCCACATTACACAAAAAATAAACCAACATGCATTTTAAACGATAGACTTATTTTTACCTCATGCATTTCCCTCTGACTGGCGTTTCTATAATTATCAGCCCTGAACTTTCTAGTTAAACGCTCAAATGAACAAAATGGGAATGTGTCAAGGCTCGATTGTTCTTCATTTTATAAACGAAGCTGCTTTTTGTGTTTAGTTTCTCTGTCTATTGTGTGCACGTAACTGCATCATCGATTCTTTTGTTACTTTTAATCCAAATGTCATACAGTCATTTTATTTATGCTTGCATTCTGAAATTAAAAACAGTGATTTGTTTGTTTATGATTTTGTGCAAAATGCATTCGTGTATAATTGTTATAGTAATTTCAAGGAGTTTTATCCAATAAAACGACTAACACACAAGACCCGTGTGTTTAATATTACCGCAAATACAGGATGTTCATAAATGATATACATAAGTTTAGTGCATTTAACGTTCGGTAAACGCATATAACTCGAATGTGGAACTAGTTAGGCTGCAACAACGGTAATAATGATGATAATAATAGCAACATTTGATTGTTTCGATTCAAATGTACTGATGACAAAACTAGACCAGATAGGCTTTAGGGGATTGCGACTTAAATTAAGTATTTTATAACTCGGAGAAAATAGTTCGCAGTCTTAAATTTGTAGAAGGTCAATATATATCAATGACGTGTGAGCTTTCACGTGGTGTACCACAAGGGCACATTATGCGACCTCTATGCTCAAATAACGTAAATGATATAATTTTAGCTGATGCTGGATTATGTTCAATTTGCGGCGACACTACTATTGCTGTCTGCAATAAGGATTATTTAAGCTTGAATAAGAGCATAATAGATAAAATATTATGGGATATTTCGCTGCTATCGATTGTGTTTTAATGAGATAAACTGTTATGCTTAAAAATTAATCCAACCATTACATATGCTGGACATAGCGGACCACTACCAACCATCATTAGTAAAAAGCACTTTATTCCCTGATAGTTGACCCTATACGTACCACACCCCACTGCTAGGATGATATACATTTCTCTTATTATTCCACACCTTTCTTATGGCATTAAGCTTTAGGGCAGTATCTCAAAAGTAAAATTTCAACAACTTTTCAAATTACAAAACGGGCTATTACGTATCTGGCTAATTTAAAATTCATGTAGAAATACTTTTAGACAGTACAAGTTTTTGACACTCCATAGGCTGTATATGTATTAAACTGTTTTGTACTTATTGCTTTTAAGGGAAGTATTAAAGGGAAAGAGGGGGGAGTCAAAATTATATCTTTTTATCTTTTTAATATTTTGAATTTCTATTTATTTTTATATTACTTTCATTAATGCCTTCTTAGTTATAAGTATTTTAATAAATTTTAATTATGTCACTGCAGAAGCCATTTGTTCAGTTAAAATTCTGTCTCAGGAACTATTTGTTCTAGAAGGTTGTGGTTTACGTTGAATGATAGAAAAATGTATATTTCATAAATTGCCTTTTTTGTTTCCATGGCATCATCCTTTGTTATTTTACGTTGGAGGGTTTCAGCTGTGTCTCCCTCAAAAGTTAGTTTTTATATAAAAATCGTTATTTTTGCTGCAATTACTTTTTTGCATAAGTTTCCCATTTTTTAAAATCTGTATAAGCTGTCACTTTAAAAATTTTACCACTTATTCATGATATTATTATGATGTGCATATATTATGGTAGGTCTAGGACTAAATGTGATAATGTAAAAAAATAAAATGTTAGGAAAAATAGAACAAAAATAATTGATTGGATTTATAATGTGCTTTAGATTCGTGGTACAGTAGTGAAAATAGATCAGCAGCAAATTTCAGTTATGTGAGTCTGTGTGCTATAAAACTTTCATTTCCTTCGCTTTAATAGTCCTTGAGAAAATGGGTGATGAAGTTGGTAAATTTAACATTACAAGGATAGGCCTTTCATACTTCTATTAAAATTCCAATGAAAATCAATGCTTTCATGCTTATATACCTAAAAGACAAAGATGAACTAGCAATATCAATACACAGATTGAAAGGTGTCTAGTTACATGTAATGGAATAAAGTTCTATAGCTTGCTTCTTGTGAAAATTAAATCTGTGAAAACTGTGAAAAATGGTTTATAAAAGTTGACATTCAATATTTAATCAACAACGCTTACTATAGCGTTCAATATTTTATAAATTATGAATGGTCTTCGTCATTTCTTGACATTTTGTATTATTTTATTATTTGTGTAGTGTATTGTATATGCTCAACAATGATCAGACGTGAAATATTTCTCTATGCTGAATTGTTATAAATATATAAATAAATAATTATAAAACAAAGATATATGTACAGTAATATCATTAAACGCATATCACCTACACTTATTATTTTATAAGGGTATTGTTCATATAAAAACCACTTCCACAGAAAAAAATTGCTGTGTTATAATTAATTTCCAAGAACTGTTGAAAATAAAATGCTGTATATGGTTGTACAAAATACCTAGTTTGACACAGTTATGACGCATACTAATAACGATTATGTAATTATATTACAATTTTATCCAATTTCAAAATATAAATGTGTAGTGAATATATAATACTGGATTTTTTTTTCTACAAATGGACGCTGATGGAAATTATAAATTATCTTGAAGGTGTTATATGATTAAAATGTGTAAGTAATGTTTGCAATAGGCTCTGTTATGAGATTTCGGTGTTAACTTTATGCATTTTTAAAAATTTTGCAATATCAAATAATAACCAATGGTCCGAGAAAACTGTTTTATGTACTTACAAAACTGCAGGATAAGAAATTCAGTTCCTGTTATTTTAGATAAAACGTCATCATTATTTGATATATGTAACAAATGGTTCGGTGATCTATAAAAAATGCTTATATTTCAACTTCTTTATTTAATCAATAACGCCTTCTGCTCATTTTAGGCTAAATTCAAATTTCCTATGCTTTTGCTGTCTAAATCATCGTCTAACTGCATGCATATTTCAGCATGAATTGTTTGCATTATTTTCTTGATTGGCTACCTCAACTATGTTGTATTTTATTTAAATATGGTCTAAATCAATTTTAATAGATCCTGATGTATATATTCTCACGTTTAACATAAACCAGTGACTTAATCATTTTATGTGCATAATATTAGAAGATTGTTAATGAAAAATAGCATTTAAAATATTAATTTGTGTTGAAATTCCAAATTTCAGAAATTTATTCATTGTGTATCACATCTACTGGTTTAATAACACAGTAATGAAAATAGAATTTGTATAGGATATTTGTAGTAAGCCTGATTTGTTGCAAATTTATAAAGTAACTATTCTATGACAAAAATTATCATATTTTTAAATAAGGAAAAGAATTAATGGTGGACTTGTATAATATTATTAATATTCAAAGAAAGTGCACGTAAAGCGAAAATCCTTTTTCTTATTCAGTGAGTTTTCTTCAACCAAAGGTATCAGTGCAAAGCATTGATTTGTGACGCCACATAACGTCTATATACATTAGCTTTGGTCAGTAAAAATGTTCGTTTTACCATTCTTCATGGATTGAAAAATAACTGAAAAAGAAAACTTGTGGGTAAAGTTTTACAGAATTAAAATTCCTTTGGTAAGTTTCAAGGAAGTTAAAAATATCTGATGACGCGCAAAAGTCCACATTCCGTACTTCCGAGAAAATCACAGATGAAATGTTTTGCTCCAACCGTAAATAAAAACGATTCCGCTAATTGGTAAACAGAGCTATTATGTGGATTTTATTGAGGAACAAAGTTCTAGAAGTAGAAAGTTGGAATTGAGTGATGACCTTAAAGCCTGCAACTGCCTATTTTCTAAACTATGAGGTAAAAATAATATTTTAATTGTAAACACAAATTAATAAACCTCAATGCAATAATTTCAGAGATTGTACAGGGATTTTACAAAAGGAATTTGAGATAGAAAAATCTATGGTCTATCTGAATAGATTTCAAAGTTATGACATCAAGTATGTAAAAGAACAGTTCGTCACTGACTGTTCGAAATGATAGCACACAATAACAGACGGCATGTCTCTTTGGCGCAGTCGGTAAGGTATACTGCCGTCACGCAAAAGCGAGTCATTATTATTTACTTTTTAATCTAACTCGTATGTATTTGCATACTTCACCATAAAATACAAAAATATGAATATCCTACTCAGGAGCAGACGAACCTACCATGTATGAAACCGCATTCTGTCGCCTTGTTTAATTAGGCCACACACTCTACACTAAGCTAATAACACAATTATCAATTGTTTTATGTCGTCCTGTATTATGATTGGTAGCCATGAATTTTTAAAATGTCGAAGATAAGCTATTGAAAATTGGATTTCCCCGATCGTGAAGCAGTTTTCAAAACATTCTAAGAGAAAATGTCACTTTAATGCTGACTTATCAGCATTTAATTTTAAGTTCTTAGTCACCATATAACTAAGTTATTTTTCTTCGTGAGCCATTAACTCCCTATTATCTAAGGCCTCTATAAAATTTCAGAAATTACTCTGGTGTATGTAAGTAATTAACATCCAGTATGCAATATAATTCATCAGCAATGATATTAGACTAGAGAATTTGAATAACCTTGAAATTGTAGTATGTGTGTAATTAAAACATATTTATATCGTAAATAAACCATATAGCAAATGCTTCATAAGTAAACGGCACTTCAATGAGCTTAAAAACGCACTAGACAGAAAAAGTATGGCAATAGCAAGAGTCAACTAAGAGAGGCGCAGAAATTCACAGAAGGAAAGAAGCTCACAAGGAAAGGGAAAGAATGGAAATCGTATCAAAAGATTTGAAATGGGGTGGAAATTCATTGAGTCCTTATTACGCGGAAAGAATCCGTTTTGATGCGTATCGAGTTAAAGCTGGAAGGAGGAGGCGAATGACATATCTATGATATATTAGTTACACTGCTTTAGCATTAGAAAGAAACCTGAAAAGAAGATATCCGTTGTGTGAAGACAGTCATTAGTAACGCAGACAAAAGAGGGCAGAAGCTGGTTCTGTGAAAGAAAAGCCCTTACGATGAGAAAATCTTTTCTTCCTGTCCAATTTTAGAATTCTTTTGTTCTAGAGCCCATAATGAGCGAAGCTAGTAAATAACTTTTTACAAGTGTATTAGGAGAAATTGTTTTCCTACCGTCACCACTATAGCCAATTTGGAACGGTCTTCATCACCTAGTTCAAATATACAGACAAGTGTTGGCGCTGGATTATGTGCTGGATGTTCTCAAATGTGGGATCTTTTAGTGTAGGTGTAGCTGTGTGGGTTGGGACGTTGTTGTGAAGCAGCAATACACCCTTTGATAGAATACCCGATCGAGGTTCACTTCTCACATGTGTGATAGCTTACGAAAAGCAGAATGAATGTTTAGCACGCACCACAGATAGCCGCTTGAGTCAGAAGGTTTATAAATGAGCGGAAAGATTTAGGAAAGGAAGACTAAATATTAATGATGAACACCGAAGTGGAAGACTAGTATGCGTTGCAACTTACATAATCAAACAGCAAGTCATGACTACAGGGTAAAACAGGATATATTAGGAAATTAGTTTAGACGATATTTAAGTAAAATAAAACACATAGTTGAGGTACCTAATTAAGAAAAGATGTGAAAATGCATGTTGAGAAATACTAACTTATTTTTTTTAAAGGGTTGTAGTTGGGAAGGGATGTCAGTGGGAATGGAAGTTTACGAGATTTCGGATAAAGCACCCTCGTTATTATAAGGGAAGAGTGGACGTGCATGGACCATTAGCCTGAGCGAATAAGGAGGTTTTTATCCGATGTCACACATGGCCGAGGCCCTGAGTGACACCCGGGGGGATGGGTGACGAAGGTAAGGGAGAATTCGGGGGTACATCTTTAATCATCTTTTTAGTATTTGGGGAATGACTTTATGTGGTAAAGAGGTGTTGAGGTGAAGGTAGTTCAGTATTTCTGAGTGTGTGGATGTATAGAATTTCAACGTGGATTTCATTGTAGACTCAAGTTCTTGGAATTGTTGAATTAAGTTGGAAGCAGCGCTAGGTTGAGACGATTCAAGCTTGTCGAGGCGCGAGAAGGCAAGAGCATCGAGGGTGCGACTAGTGAGTGTGGCGTCTGGTTGTCCTCAATTGTAATGAGATGGTTCGGGTTGGCTGGATAATTTCAGGTATTTGTCCACAGAGTATGGCGGTGGAGGTTTTCAGTTGTTGGAATTGCTGGATTTGGCTGAAAGATGAGCTGAAATGGGACGAGTTTAGTTCTGTAAACGCTTCCTCTAAGAGGTCAAGCATCGAGGAAATAGCTTCTTGTAAGGCTTGGTGTATGGGCTGAAGAATTCGGCACGTTGAAGAAGGTTGTGCTGGATGTCACCTACTTTGGAGGTTAGACCGGCTATGGCGCCTCGCCTGGGTCACAGGTGCTGGAGCTGTACTGATGGGTGAAGGAACTGGGCGGCCGTGTGCTGTAGTGCGAGATCCTGACTGTTCCCGAGTGTTGCCCGCGTTGGTTGAGTTGTGAGGACTGCGCTGGAGTGGGTAGGCAAGTAGCGGGTGCCCCCGGAGGAGGCACAGCATCGGCGGCGACAGGCCAGGTCGTGGTGCGTGTGTTCGGACATGCGGGCCGGGAATCCGCAGTAATGACACCCGATTCCTGCAATCCAGCGCGGCAGGGAGTGAAATGGCTGTGCAGGCTAGGCTCAATACTGTAGCTGCATCTCGCGATCTGGAGTCAAGCGGCGCAGGCAGCGTCACGGTTCTCAGGATCCAAGAACGAGAGACGAACCAGGGATGTCGGGTCTAGGTGAGATAAGATCCACGGTGGGCCGACGGCGATAGGCCGCGGTTACCGCCTATCACAGCGCTACATTGGCCGGCGGGAGAGGTTGGGTTGGCGGTGGGCAGTTCCTGCAGTGATGCGGTTGGTAAAAAATCTCTTGGTGAGCTTTACATTAAAAGCATAAGTTATTTGAACTCATGTTGAGCATGAATGCCTGGTTTAAACTGAACAGGTATTCTAAAACACATGCAATTAAATGCATTACTTACAGATCACTGAACTCTTTATTACATACAGAAAATAATGACATTTTATCTGAAATCACAGGTACTGAATTTGTTAGCCTGCAGATTTGTAGGTACTTAAAATGGAAATAAACGAAAAAAAAAAAAAAAAAAAAAAACAGTTTTGACAGAGAACAACTTTACATGCTTTGCTTATATATTTATACTAAATATTTGTTCCCGTGAAGCTATAATCAGAGCTTATTTTATCTGCGTTCGTTTTATTATGATATATGGCGTTCTTTTCTGGGAAAGTTTTATCAAAATAGCGTTTTAAAGGTTATTGCGCTAGTGCATACTGCTCGATCGTCACCAACTCTATAAGTCGCATTGCTAGAGAGTCATGTTGTCTTTCGAAATAGTTATTTTTTTTCAATTTTTAATGCAAATAGATGAGCTTCAAAATAAAATTCCTGTTACCTAATGACAAAACCTTGTATTTCGTAGCTTCCTTCTCATTTCCCGCCATAATAGGAGTTGCACAATGCAAATATGTCAGCTCTGTACGCCTTCAAGATTGGAACGTTTTATTTTTAATTTTCTGCTTTGCGCACTAGGTAGGTGTACATTTAAAATATTTGCACTTAGTTACACCGCCTTTTAACTTGGTGTCTCTTAGTCTCGTAATGTCTACACCATTTACAAGGTCAATGAACCTGTCATTCGTTCGTTGTTAGACCTTCCACATTCCATAGGCTAACCGTCAGGCGGCAGTGTTTCCTCAATCTCTCCTACCTGTTTTGGTATTTTTTGCATTGTTTCCTGCTACTCTGGATCTGCTTGCTGCTGATGTCCTCCACCAGAGTTTCTTGCCCTGTCCCGTGACTGCTCCTTCGGTCGATCTCTACCTGCAGCTGGACATCACCTTGCAACTCTTTGGAGTCTCTCCGGTCCCGTTATTGCCTTCCTCGATCTGCCAGTTTATCGATCTCCTTTTTAATCTGCCACCGATGTACAGCTTATTAAAGTGTACAACAGCATGACATCCCTGTCGCCGCGCACCGATCATATGCAGTCTTAGAAACCGCCGCTCGGGCCGTATCTGCTCACTGAAGTCCTCTCCGATGGTAAAATCAGTGCCACGAAGATATCTGCTGTCTCTTGAAAGCTGCTCTTTAATTTTGTATGAAAGCAGGTTGCAAATATGCCTGTTATTACCACTTCTGCCTACCCGGTGTGACCTCTCGGTGTCTCCGTATTGCAGCTATATTCCTGTCGGTCCTGGTGGTGTAGTGGTAACCATACTTGCCTCTTAAACTCAAGACGGCGGGTTTAAACCCGGCCAGGATCGATGTATTTTTAAGCTAAAAGTCCTAAGTATAGCTTACTTTGGAAGGGAAGTAAAGCTCTGGGTACATTTACGGCACGATAAAGAACCTCAAGCCTGAAAGAAGAGGCCTCTGAGCAAAATTTGTCGCAAGTCCTGAATTGAATGAAACGCTGATGACCTTTACTGAATCAGTTTTTCATGTTGTTCTCGGTTAACTTGAAAACGTTTCTTAACTACCCTCTTCAGCTCCTCCAAAACTCTTTGCAAAATAGGCATTGTTAACACCTGCTGCTTGTTGCGGGAGTAAAAGATATGTCTGCACCCTTGCAAGGTCAGGTAGCAACTCCCCATATATTCCTCCGTTCCGTTATCTGAATGACATACACTCCTTGAGACCACTGCGGAACGTGTTGATTCCAGTTCAAATATTCTCCACTCCATTATCTCTGACTGATAGTGTTCCATCCGAGATTCAGCTGGAATTTATATGCAACGTCATACTGAAATAGATTTCAGCACACAGAAAGTATGTAACATTTTCATGTACATTTCCCGCAAGAGCAGTTCCAAGACTGCATAGGTTAGCAGCTCGTGTGCTTAGTGTGTTTGGAACAACTTATTGGTCTGAACAATTATTTTCGCCACATAGTGATTATAATATAAAATCTACTCTCAGGTTTTCCATTGTGAATCAATTGTTACAAAAATTGACGTCTTATTGGTGCAAAAGAAAAGAAATCACAGGCTTCAGAAACCAAATTCATGTAAATAAAGACTGAGAGTTTATTATATTTTTTATTTAAGCTTAATGTTATACAAATGTATATACAAATAGGGTTACGTAGTTTACTTCCTGTACACGGAGTTTCCTTTGAACTATATACAGGGAACTTTATTTACCCTTAGTTTACTACAGAGGGTAGAGTAACCAATGGTAAGCTCGCTTCCATCGTCATCTAGTAGAAAACTGGGGTATTACTGAACGTAAAACGGCCCGATTTTTTTTTCAGAGACATCCTTTACAGTTATCGAATTATTTAACGCATCATAAATCGACGTCACTATAAGAATAGTTAGAATATAGTTTATGAATTTGTAACGAAGCAAACGTTTAATAAAGTGCAATTAAAGCAGAGTTAAATGTCATGAAATTTACGAGGTAGGTAAGAAAAAGAAAACAATCCTATCACTTTTTAACGTAAGTTATTTCACACACTTTTCACATCTTTGAATTAGTATTTCTATGTCCTTGAAAAATGGATCTGAAAGCGCTACTTTCACCTTACTGTCATCATTTAACTTTTGCTCCTTATAGGACTTACTTAAATCTTGAGAAAAAATATGCTGGGGGACTAGATCTAGGTGAATGGTCCAATTCATCTCATGAGAATATGATTCAACATTACACGTATTATGTAAAAGCTGCTAACACTTCTTTCAATTAATAGAATTCGCCTACAGTACGAAAAATTATGCCCACAATCTTTCTCCTTGCCTTCCTTGGCAACGCCTTCTGTTTTAAAATGGATTCTCTGTAACAAAGAACTTACTTCCTATTCTTTTATGCAAGTTCCAAATCCTTTCCCAGCAGTACAGTAATGTTGTAATTTAACTGTTGGGAGCACTATTTGCAGATGTTCATGAAGAATCCTGAATTTTTTAAAAGCCCCAAACTCGCAGCAATTTCTTTAAGTTTTAGTCTTCTGTCCCACAAAAACTCCTGCGCAAGAGCAGGTCAGCGCCTCTAATTGGCGGCACTTATGTGATTGGTCTTCCAATAACTTTTCTTAAACAAAACTATTTAACCTACTCTGTTACCCTGAATACGAATGGGAAGTTTCAACACACATTTCGTTTGAATATCTGAAGCAGTAAATCCTTTCTTTGTAAAAACGTTTATTGCGATAGGACATGCAGTTTTCAGCATCTCAAAAATTAACACACTTTTAGTTACTCATATGGCTCTTTACAAGACGATCATGGCGCGATTGTTGAATAATAACAAGCAAAGATAATTGGGCGGAAATGTTTTCCGATTATTTCGCTGAAAGAAGGTCAAGCCAGAATCTTATGGAATCTTTCTCGTTAGTATGGATGAAGTATCATATAGTTCGACCATAAATAGAGACGAAAGAATTACTTCGGATACCAGAAATCAGCATAAGCCTGACGCTAGGTAGTGTACACGATGTCAGACAGAGGGGATTAGAGTTTGCTGTTGTTTCCATCGAAACGCTAAGCAGAGTTCAGAATCAGCTATACTTTAGGACAGATGCGTAAAAACATAATGCTTTGATAACGTGAATTCTGGTTGGACCTGTGTTAATATTATTACATACTCTCTGAAATACAAAAAAGTATACTAAATACAAAGACTATTGTAATATTTTAAAAATGGGATGTCTTAATAGTACTTCAAATATAAAGTTAGTTCCTTTTTCCCAAATCGATGCGCCTTATAGATTTACCAGATTCTATTTTGTGTTTTTCGATTAGTAAACTCTTTAATACTGGAATATGCCTTGATCTAAAGCGTGTTGTCACAACAACAATAATAATATCTTTCTAGTGCGGCAAGTGAATTCTTTATTTTCTCTCTTTTTATTGCTCCATTCTTTGCCGCATTTCTATGCTTGACTTCATTTCATCAACTTCTGGAAAGCAGTGGTAAAATTAATTTTATACGGTTTGCGGAAAGTGTATGACAGAACGACGGTACACTCAAAACAGTTTTTAGTTTGGTTTAGGTTTAAGTTTAATGGCGTCAAAGTCATTTATTAAAACTGCTGATCATGGGCAACCATTATATGCACACATGATACAAAATCTGAATTCCCATTTTGAAAAAGTTAATTTGACTCTCTTGATAAATTCAGAAATCATTAAGAGAAGATAATCAGAAATTGATGCGGGTGTTGCATGCCGATATTGGAGAGGGTGCAATTTTATGCTTCATTGGATTTGACACACGCTAGATGTGTGGTCGTAAGGGAACCTGAATTTGGTTCCAAGTTCTTTGTGACAGAAATGTCCAACGCTAATCGAAACTCAAGCTCACGTCTAAGGGGAGAAGAGAGGACACAATCAGTAAAAACCGCAGAGAACCCTTAATTCCCAAGTTACCTAGTAAACCTTTCAATTCCCCATAACTGCACTCGTATAAGTGAAGTATATTATTCAAGTCTATATATAGCTAAGTTGCTTCCTGTGCCTGCAAATTTCCGGAGAGAGCAGCACTATATCCTGTTCCTTCACGAGCTGGTTATCTTATTTATGTCATCTAACTTTTTCTTGATGGTTATGGCCCTTCTGACTCACTTAGTTGGAGCCTGGTGGCGAGGGCGTTATGATTTAGCAGTAGCAAAGGTTCGCTGGCGAGTGGAATTCTGTCTGAAGAAAAAAGGATTCTCCTTTAAAAAGCTTTAGCAGATATTTTATGTGCTTTATCTTGCAACGCAGTGCATCGAGGTATTCGTGCAACCAGAGAACAAAAGGGACTTGGTGATGAAAGGATTTAAGACATCGAAAAGTTGCCTTAGCAAGCGAGCGTACGTTCCACTGGAGGAAAAGTCATTCAGGTTAAAATAAGGCATAGAGCTTAAAAGAAATCTGCGTATCAGATCACACTGGGACTATTATCCTTGAAATTAATGGAAAATATATCAAGCAAACTGGGATAATTTATCGTGATATTAAGGTTTTGCTAAAAATAGTTTGTTTGTTTTTATTTTAGATCTTTTAAATATGGTCCAAAAATTATTTCGGAACAATTTCGTTCACATATTATCAGAATATTTACTGCTATCAGGATTGCAAACAGAACACAATATTTAGTCCTCTAAAATAGTAGGAAAGTTCGTGATAGTAAGTAAATTTACAAAATTGAGTTAATTTGTAGTAAATTTTGTTTTCCTAAACCACGATCATAATGGCAACCTAAGTTACCCTAAATACTTACTGTTACAAAATACCCTAAATGTATTTTCCCTGATAGATTTAATAACACCACTGATTACAGCTAAAGCACTGGATCCTTATTTCATCATGACTATTATCTTCAAAACTCCCAGAGAGCGTGCTTTGCCCCCTCAGATCACTTTTCCTTAGTTACTGAGGATGATGGTATTGTGATGTATTTAATTTTATTCAGTTTAATTCAAATTATTCGTCCTGTAAATCATATACGTTAAGAAACAAATAAAACATTTAGCTTAGTAAAATAAATACAATAAACACGCGAAGTAAATTCTTGGTCTAGATATTAATAACAATAAGTAAAAGATTATCGAGCAGAAAGTCATTAAAGTTGAACATTGACGGTTTGTAACCTAGGAACGGTTTAAGTTACATTTAAGATATCAAACAGTTTGCATGTAGTAATGATTGAATTGTACCTCTGAATTTAACTACTGAACAGGTCTTTCTAAATTTTTGAGGTAATTTATTGTACAGTTTCATTCCATAATGGCATATGTTTAATGTTCAGTTGATTATTGCTTCTGGTATCATAATTATATTTGTCTCTCTAGTGTCGGAAGTCTGTTAGGATTTTCTTTACATTTGTCAATGTGCTTAGTACATAAACATATTTTATTTGTTCATGGCTTCCTCTTCCTTTTTTTCCTTCATTGGTTCCTTACATACTGTACATATATCCAAAGGTATTTAAAGTACCAAATTTTTGATTTTTTTTACCCAGCCAGAGAGTTATAACATCGCGAAAGCACAAGGAGGAAAAAATGGTCAAAGACTTTCCCAAGATAAGCCCCTGCACTTTATTCTAAAAGTTCATAAATGTATTCTTTGACCAGTTATAAAACAATGTCTATACTTGTAATGAACTACATTTTGAATTATAGAACACAACAAAATAGGCTAATTTTGACGAAAAAAATATAGGGCTTTATCTTCATGAGAGAACTAACGACTTGAAATAATGCAATTCAATAAATTCTTAAAAATAGCCTCTTTTGTTACCACACGAGTGCAGCAAAGACGCCCCCTGGATTACACATCTGTATAGTTGCTTCAAAACTTAAGTTTCGTTGTGGCAATCTCGTTATAAAAGCTGTAGAAAACGTCAGGAAATTAGTCGAGTTTGCTATTCCTTTATATACTTAATAGAAAATATAACATTTAAATTTTATACAAATGTAACGAGTTCATTTTCAGATCTAATATGCTTTGCTTTGTAAGACATTAGAAAGTTGATTTTATTCTTGTCAAACGTTGACTGCTTGCAACTTCATAATATACCAGGTGGCCTTTCTGCGCCGTCTTTTGAATGATGACAGTTTCGCTGCAATACATTGATGTGAGGTAATAAAAACCCCATATTTTTCCTTAGATGCCACTTACTTGAAAATTCCTGTACTGCAGAAAAATCTACCTTAATTTAAAAGACAGCTAAAAGGACCTCCGGATGCAGCTAATATGAAAGAACAATGGGCAAAAATTATAAAAAAAGTAAAGAAATTAAAGAGCACAGATTGAAAAATAAGAATAATAGTGATAACCTGGACGACTAACAATTGCGGAAACAGATCAAGGTACAGACATGAAGCAATAAAATAATTTTTGGATATAAGAAACATTAGCCCTAAAATCGGTCCCATGATCACAGCTGTTATACTTGTACTTCATAACTAACTCATCATAGACAATGAGCGGTCAATCATTAATCATAAAAGGTTTAATTAAAATTAGACATAATAAAAGAAGATCTATGCAGTGAGTGCCGGTTTTAATGTTAATTTTGAAAGTCATTATTTCCTCACAACTATAAGGGTATTACACATTTTAACATTGCATTAGGATTTTATTGCCTTTCACATGTAGGTAAATATATCTAATTATCGAAGTGGCATAACGGAACTTCTTATAACTATTATTAGGTTTAATTAAGAACTGTTTTTACATTTTTGTCATTAACGTCCTACATCATTCAGCGCGTGAAACGGCCGAAAATGTTTGCTCAGAGACCTCTTCCTTCAAGCGTGAGGTTCTTTTACGTGTCATAAGTGTACAAAATGGAACCAACGATAATACTACCCTTACTCTTATGACTTTCGTGTCCACATAACGAAACGGTTTTACTGCACAGCATAGCTAAGCGGGAACCTTTACTAAAAATGAATCCAGAGAAAAATGTACATGAACAAATATATCTTTTGATCATGTTTTAAATTCATTCATACCCGTTTATACAATAGAATGTTTCACTCGCTCTCAGTCCCTATTTTCACTTGATGCTACGATTCCAGATGTGTTGATGAAAACACGACACATAGAGAGACGTGTGCAGGCATAACTTGATACTGATTTAATCACTTTTGGTACCAAGCTGCCATGCTTCTTATACACCATGGTATATCCATTTTAAATGTCACTGAATTGCTTCCATTAATTTGAAAAACATGGGCCGAGAGCGAGTGAAGCACTCCATGCATAACATAAGAACATGCACTGAAAACAGAAATTATTCCCAGAATATTTCATGTAAGATTAAAAATGTCAACGAATCGACAATGATAGTAGTTCGTCCTCTTAGATTAAGCGTACGCTCAGGTGAAATTTGGTCAAAATTCTCGAGAAATATTTTTTTTGTAAAAATGTAAAAACTCCTACTTTCATAAAATATATATATATATATATATATATATATATATATATATAGTATGTAGCTTTTCACTTAAGACAATTTTAAACGTTGTAGAGATATATAAATGTTATAAAACAATTTAGTAATCATTCCAAACATTTAAAAAAGCATTGCCTATCCTTTTCATTCGTTCAAAACGTTCCACAAACTGCAATTTTTATCCAGTTTTCTTCACATTTTCAACATTTAATCAGAAAATATGGACAAAAATTACCACGTGTTTTTCAGACCACTTTTATATTATTAAAGATATACGGTAATTAATTTGATGAAAAATGAAAATATAGCACTATAAAGCTAAATAATGCTTCTAACACAAACAGGGCCGTAGAAAAATCTATATGGCAATTTGTTTTATTGGTATCAAATTAACATGTTTATACTTTTATTTGAACAAATTAATATACTGTGCAACGTGTGGAACATTTAGCATATTGGCATATAAAATATATTTAATTAAAAAAACTATTACAAATATCAACACGGACAATTATCCACGTGTATTATACTGAAATAATAGGCTGTAATTAAAACTGTAAAAAAAGAAAAATCAGGAAGATTTAAATAATTTACCTATGGGTACCCTTAAGACACAACAACGTAGATCACTTTAGTCAAATTTGGCCATATTGCAGGGAATTTAATTTCTCAATGTGATAATTTCTGAATTGAAAGCACAAAATATAAAACTTTTCATCTAGTTTCACATTGCTACATTTTTCTAAGCTTATGGTGCTATTAAAGGTAATCGAAATTCTGAAGGAAACATTTATGTAGACAAAGTTTCTAGAAATACACATAAGTAAAATTAGAAAAGTCTGAAATACAATTTGAACTCCATTATCTTGCAAAATTGTGTTTCGCTGACTAAGGAAATGTTACTTAGCCTAAAAGGCAAATACCGGACTTATTTCTATTACTGGGAAACCAGAAAAGTCATCTGATATTTAAAATACAAAACATAGACGGAACATTAAAGCCCAATGCAACTAAAAGCGTTCCATAATGCCAAAATAGTAATAAAAACAAAATAAGTGCCCTACTTAACCATACAATGACATATAACGTGATTACAGCCGTAGAGATGTCGCCACAGGAATATCGCAGCAAAAAAACACAACAAAAAATGCCACGGTTTATTTATCCAGACAGTACTCAATGTAATTGGTTTTAAAAACGTAGTCGCTTTGGGACATTCCCCAGTTTTCCTGCTTGCGATGTGGTAACTTCACCTTTGGGCATTCTGCCATTCCATTTTCTCCCAGGATTGGCCAGCCACTCGGATAAAACGAGAACGGAGCAAAGGAGGAGGGCAATTCCTTGGAGAATATCGACAAAGGGGAAGAATGGAAGGCAGATGAGATACGGACGCGCGGACTTTGGACAGAGATTGAAGACAATAAAGATGGAAAGTGGAGCGGGATACGCTATAGAAAGCGAAATGTTACATAAAGAAAAAGTAGTCCAAACTTATGTTTTGTTATCTTCGTTGGTAAGACAAGCAGGGTGCAGCGTGGCAATGTAATTTGCCACTCGGGAAAATGAGACCGACCCTCTCGATACTTTTGTTTACAGTTATTTCGTCTTTCACACTCGAGACGTATATCTGTTGAAATGTTTCAGCTGTTTACATCGCAACGTACGATTATGTTAACGTTAAATAAAGGTTTAATGTTGTAAACAGAATCGCAATGACGTTTATTGTCTTGTTTATAACTGCGTTTTCTATTGCATGTTCTCCTTTATTACTCGGTACCTTCCTGTAGTTGACGATGTTTTGATGAAAGATGAAACAAATTCTATGAAAAAGTTAAGGGGAATTAGAGGGAAAACATTTGCGTTTTGTAACATTTTACAAAAATGAAATACAAATATTTCTGACCATTTTGAGTAATGTGATATAAATTTTATTGCAATATGAATTATATAAATAATAATTTTTGAAATACATGTGCATAGATTAAAAAACTCGTGATTTTAACACCGTCCATTTCAAAAGTATATAACTTTGGAACCAATTGAACTAGAACATTTTAGTTTTTACCTTCGTTTGAGAAACTGTTGTTGTTGTTGACTATTCTGAATTCAAAAGCCTGAATAAATTCTGACTATGACATTGGTTTCCTAGTTGAAGCTCTGAGTAAGTTTAAAACACTTTCTTTTCTTTATGTAAAAATTTATCTCCCACACTAGCCGTGTGTAGGATATAAGTTGGAAATGAAGTATCCGACTTGAAAACCCTTGGTCTCTGCCGGGATCTTCAGCCTTACGGATTGGCGATCTAGCCAACTGAAGGTGGCTCAAATCAAGGACGTGACTCGAATTTTTCAAGCCTGATATTTCATTTTCAATTTTTTCTTTGATCCAAACATTCTGTAAATTGTATTTTTCTAAATATATATACTTTAGAAAATAAACTACTGTATCAATTGCCTTGACATTTTCGGTGGTATTTCTAAGCATAGCAATGAAGTTACTAAAGCAGAGTTATTTAGAAACATGTTATAACTAAAAACTATTAAATGCTTTAGTAAATTGTTGGACAAAAGTATAGTTTCAAATTTAACAAAATCTAGAGGCTGATCTGTTTTGTATGGATAATATTAAATGTTGTTATAAAAGCTAGTATGATAGCAGGAGACATTTCTTGAGGGTAGCATTTTACTTAAAAGATGGGAGTTTCCGTACATGGAAAGAATAAACATCAACAACTCGTGACGAGAAATGAAAATCGGGATGGTTGAAATAACTACTACAAGTCAACAGGGACTGTAATGCATTCTGGGTATGCTGAATTTGATAAGAGAACTTTGACGTTAAGTAAGTATGAATAATGACCTAAATACGATTCCATAATGTAGTGGCATCGAACATTTATAGAAGCAGGTTCTGTGTTAAAAACATGGACAAGCGGCTATCTCTGAAGCCCTGTCAAGGAGCCCTACGAAAAGTTAAAGACGGCAGTCAGTAGAACTTATTTTTTTTTAGTAGTGTTTAACGCCCATTTTTACTACAGAGGCACCACAGGCGGTGGACACTGGTGATACATGAAATGAAATGATATATTGGGAAAGGATGTTTTTTTTTTTAACGAAGGAAACGTTCCAGACCTAAGTTTAGGGTACCTCCCCGGCATTTGCCAGTTATGAAGACTGAGGAAAACCTGGAAAAAACCTCAGTCAGGAAGGACGGTCCTGGCGGGATTCGAACCCCAAACCTTCCTCTCACGAGTCCGCGCCATAACGACCTCGGCCACTCGTGCCGGTCATCAGCAAAGATGAATGTACCATACACAACCTGTCAGCGTATTGTTCGAAAGTACCTGAAACTGTACACATATTACTTATCTAACAGCCTTACGCAATGAGGAAGCTCCTTTCAATTTTGCATCCATGATGACATGGGCTGAATGGCATCCACGTTATGAGTCGTGCAGAGCTCGTAATGGGGGTCATGTAGCGTTCTGAGAAATCTCCCATCTTTGAATGTTGTATAAACCAAGTTTGGAAATATAAAGTTCAGTACTAAATGTTTTGCAGTGTTTTGATTTCATTCATACCCAAACGGATCACTGTATAAATTTTGTTCCTGCGTAAATTGTATTAATTCTGCTTCAGTAAGCAGAAAAAATGTATCAAAATAAGCTATTCAAATTTCAGGGTTATAGGTCTAATGATTCTGCTACAGTAGCAATTTAACATTGGCAAAATAGTGTCTTCCGACTCCCTGTATGTCATATCTGACGCTGAAGAGGTCGCGGCAAAAAGTGTTTTGTTTTGTTAGCTGAACGTTTGAAGTGTTATGTCTAAGTATCAAAGGGTGAACTAACATGTAAACTCAAGTCCAAAGCTGATTAGAGGAAAAATGTCTCTATATTAAAGAATTCCAAATCTTAAACATTTATATAGATGTCCAGTGATGCTCAGACTAAAGAAATCAGCGCTGGGTTCTCATCGAAGAATTGTAGTTGACATTAACAATCTCTTGGAAAATTCTCCTAAAAACCCCTTTGGCGTTTTTCGCAACAGACCTTTTGTGTTCTTCTGTGCAACCTTACACAATTACTGTGACGTGATATCCACAACCGGGTGATTTCTAATTTAAAGTCAGATTTCTGCGAGTGGATTTTGAAAACACATGATGGATAGATACAGGTGATATTTATAACTCCCCGGTCGCTATGTGAATTTATAAAATGAATACTTTTTATATATATTTGGTTTAATTACGGACGCTTTTTAACATCTTAGATCATCAGCGTTCCATTTAATTCAGGGGGTGAAACGGTCGATAACTTTTGATCTCTTCTTTCAGACTTGACGTGCCGTAAATCTACGACAAGGGATTCACGGTTTTACTTACATTCAGAATGAAGGCACATCTAGGATTTTTACGCCCGAAAAATCCATCGACCCTGACCGGGGTTGAACCCATGATCTTCGGTCTAGGAGGAAAGTTTGGTTACCACTACACCACCAGGACCGACATTGGTGTCGAGCTAATAGAACTAATATTTAATGAGTTAATAGTTGATGCAAACAGTTTTACTGAGTTAACCGAAAAGAACCAAAATTATGTCTTTTAAGAGAAATCCCCAACAACAGAATGCGTTCATTTCTCACGAGAAACAGAGCGAGCAATGGGTTTTGACTAATGTGTAAAAATACCAATAAATATGCAAAAGTAGTTTTTTTTTTTTTTTTTTTTTTTTGATAACAGTTTATGCCTGGAACACTACCGCCACCGAACAGCGATCTCAATCCCAATTATCTGATGAAATACGCGGTGGCGGGGAACTCCTTCGGCCGCTAAGCTATCCCTCAAGGCCAGCCAAGATACAAGAGTCTAGGCGGGCGGGATTTACCGAACTACTACGTTAGCCTTGGTTCTCAGCTACTCACTGCCGTTTGACCAGTGAAAAAGAAAGAAAGGGGGAAAAATGTGTCTATTCCCAGAGCAAAGTATGCTAAGAGTCCTAAATGGCAAATATTAAGCCTAATTATTATATTTCATAACTAGTGTTTATTTATGACTCGTATATCCGTACGGAGCTCGCTCGTTCTATTAGGAGATCATTTGAAGGAAAATTCTCAGGTGGTCGGGTTCCAAATCGAAATATAGATCAGTGATATGCACCACACACATGCAATCGTCAAGAGATCATTTTATTCCTCAAAGACAAGCTCATAAGCAGATATCAGAAATGTATGAAAATGGAGGCAGGTAGTTTGTCATCTCGTTGCCTGACATGGGTACGTGCATAAAAATCCATCAAGACTCTCACCCTAGTGTTTCTATCACCAACTTTTGTTGGCTATCCTGCCACGACTCTACTGTACCAGACTGGCCATTAGTGGTGATTTATCGGCTGATACAGTCCCAGTTGCAGCATTCGTCATAAGATAATTGGATGACCTAATATATTTCATAGAAACATTAATTTTAAAAGTTTTCATTTTTAGTTTTATTGAAAACAAGCGCGCATTCTTCATTGCAAATGGAATTAAATTTTCTTTAGTACGCACAAACTTTTATATAATTTAAAAGAGAATACCTTTCTGTTGACATACTTAATTTTGTCATAAAGCCAACAACATCAATGTGCGCAAGCCACTTTTTGAAATTAATAAGTTACAATAATTTTCTAACATTTAATGTAATATGTTTGGACTCTGAAATGTGTTGTTAATGTTGCATGTATGCAGTGACGTGGAGTACAGCACTGTTTTGCAATAACCACCACATTAAACACAAACTTAAGACAGATTTTCTTCCTTATGTGCCATTGCTAGGATAAACTTTAACCTAACATCAGTGACGTCACCGGCGCTACAGTTCCTACACCTACCTCGAAAGGTGATCACCAACAACTTCACTTTGTGGTCACTCTGCTTGCTCTTGCATCGCTATCTACACACATTGTATCCAGACTATGGCACACTAGGCGGAGTAAATTGCTCTGAAGCTGGGAGCCAATGACGAGGGGGTAAGATAAGGGCGGGCTCTGGCTTAAGTATGTGTTCAAGTGAAAGGCGACTTCGGCCTGTATGTGCAGCGTTCGCTTCCAACTATCACTAGCTTGAGTGGCATAGTTACTAAAATATCTACTCGCTGCATATCCTACCCACACATGCGTTTAGATTTTAAAGGATTAGATGTGTATACGTTTCATAATTTTTAAATGAATATTCTATTATAATCAGTAGTTATTACAAGAAAATTAAATTACTATAATATGCAGTTTATATTTGTATAGGCAAAAACTGTTTTCACTTAGAAATACACAATCCTGAATAGGTTATTTTAAAACGCGTGCGGTTGCAATATAATTTAATTACTTGATAATTAAAATTGTTCACAAAATATACTGGTACTTTTTTAAACATCTGCTATTCTTTAGTCAGTTTTTTGCTAAATATTTCCCTTTTTATACTCTTTCATTTGATATTTTTGTTCAAAATTCTGTTTCGATTATTTGGTTTATATGTCTAAAATGCAGTAATAAATTATGCTTTGGAAAAAAGGAAGAATGAAAGAAGTTTATATCGCTCATCGTCGAAAACTTGGGTGTGAGCTGCGCTGTTTCGAAGTTATTTTTCACAAATTTCAAGCATTTATTGCCATATTTTTTTTTCTTTGAGTTACTTCCAGGTTATAAAGTAAAATTATAATAGTGGAACAAAAGCAAGATAAATTACTCTAAGTTAAGATTCTAAAATTTAACATTTGATTAAAAAAATACCATTTGAATTATACCCGGCTTTAATTACATATACCGCCACGGGTGGCCGAGGTCGTTAAGTCTCGGACTCGTGAGCGGGAGGTCTGGGTTCGAATACCGCCAGGACCGTCCTTCCTGACTGAGGTTTTTTCCAGGTTTTCCTCAGTCCTCATAAATGGCAAATGCCGGGGAGGTACCCTAAACTTAGGCCTGGAACGATTCCTTCCATAAAATCCTTTCCCAATATATCATTTCATCTCATGTATCATCAGTGTCCATCGCCTGTGGTGCCTCTGTAGCAAAAACGGGCGTTAAACACCATTCATTTAATTACATATCTTGTCCGCTCATACCATGTTTCCATCCCGGTTACTTAGCGTGCCGCGGCCGGTGCGCCTGTAGTTCCAACTCCGTTTACTAAAACGTGTGCACAACCTGGTGATATTGAAGATACTGGGATTGTCGTCCTCTCTCGGCTAAACACACATTCTGAATGACACGATTAAATTCGGTCATCGCAATATTTTCGACCTCATTGCTAAAATTTTAGTTGCATTCCTAAATTCTCCTTTAGGATTTTCTCGGTAAAAAAAAAAAAAAAGTTAAAGATTTTGTCACTTTGATAGGGGGATTGAATTACGAATGCCACCAACTTCTGTTCACCTAGAAGTCCAGACGTGAAACACAGCGTAAGTGTGCAAGGATCTGTGAACTTAATATAATCCTTAAAATGCTATCCAAATAAATAAGAACCCACATTAGAAGAAACCAAAGTTTCAACAAGAAAACATTTTGTAAATTAACTCTCAAGAATAAAATTATCACGAATTTATAAATAAAACAAAAACGAAAAACATTTTAATTAAGCTCCAAAAAGCCGTAAAATTCTTACTGGCTCAAAAAATGAACTAATTCGAATGTTTCGAAATTAAATTTAGTGAACATCGCTGAGCTCCAAGAGGGTACAAATATTAAAGGCTAAAAGTGCATTTTATACAATTACTATAATGATTAAAATAAAATAAATATAAAATATGACAAACGTAAAGATTAGTTTACTTAAAAGTATTACGTCAGATAGGAAGCAAAATGTTATTTCTTGCTAACAAATTTAACATTTATATTTTGTGTCAATAAAACATCTAATTGCACTGCAAATTAGGTGTGCAAATCTGTTTTTCAAAATATAATATAAATAAATGATAAAATGGACATTAACAATCAGTGAAGCAAATTAAAGAATATATTTTTAAATAATGCTCTAAATTTGAAAATTTTACCTATTTTAAAAATATAATATTAATTTAATATTCCCGTCACTAACCTACACCTGTAACGTTTTTGAAAATTCTTATAAAAGTTTCCATAAAATGTAGAGTTCTTCTCTACATATAGCGCTCATTCCGACGGTTGTTATAATAAAAAAATAGCACATTCATAATTACATTCTAGTGTTTATAACTTCATGGTACTACTTTTTGAAGTTACATCACAAGTTACCGAAAATAGTAAGTTATATATACAGGCAAGAAGTTAGTGATTTCTTAAGATATAACGGGTGTTGCAAGTGATCACGGGAAATTCCATACACGCTGTATCAGTGCATCTTCAAACCTTGTGAGAATATGCAAGTAAACATCATGCAGTTTAAAACCACATTTTATTTTTACAAATAAAACTTGCTTTTTACAAATTCTCGCTGTGCACACCTCTAAACTGATAAAACTTATGAAGCCCAAATATATCTACCAAAATATATTTAAATACTTTATTTTCTCTGAAGCATCTACCAAAAAGAAACCTTTGGGCACTAAGGTCTAATTTGTACCACATTAACAACTTTTTCGCTCTGTGTGTGTGTGTGTGTGTAAAACAATATTTAGAGCTGTAAAATTCTTCTAGAGCTAGAAAGTACAATGTAAATAGAGTGACCTGAAGTAGGCAATAACGATGAGCAGCATGTACATGGTCCTCAATCCACTACGCAATTGGATATTGATTTTCCAGACGGGATGTTACTGTATAACGACCCAGTCACCGGCCGAAGGAAATCATGTCGTGCGGTCGGCACACATAACATGTTTGTTTATTTCTTCTGTTATTTAGTAGTAGTTAATAGTAATTATTATTGTACCTACAATCATAGAACATGCTCGAAGTTCAGGCACTGGCTGTGAAACATGCCTGAAAAGTTTACTAAACATTTTGAGGCACTCGGCTCAATTCTTTCTCCCAAAATTGTAAACTGTCTTCCGGATATTTTGTTTTCGGGTTTTATTTCAGGTGCAGTAATAATTTTATACGGATGAAGTTGTAGCATATGAGTGGCTTTATACGCACTGCCGATAGATACACCAACTTGCTGACCTGATCATGTTAGACTTTCGAGAAGCAGCTACTAACCGATAGCCTATTTCACCAATCTTCTGCTCTGTTCAAACATTTTTTTTTTCCTTGTCATTGAAAAGGCTTTGGATTAGAAATTTAAGAAATTTCACTTCCTGATGTAGATGTTACTTCTGGTAATTCAGCAAGAAATTTTGTCTTACAGTACTTGTACAGTTTCTTTTAAACACAACAATCATTATTATTATTATTATTATTATTTATTTTTTGTTCTGGCATATATATGACTCTCGGCATAATATAGTGTATTTTAACATGTGCACCCTACAAAAAGTCAACCGACAGTTGAAGTAATAAACACGACTGAGCAAGGTCAAATACCTGCGTAAGCGAAACTGTACTCCCGGTTTTACCGGGAATCGCCCGACACTAGAGGTCATCTGTTTTCCACTAATGCGCATATATGACACAGAGATACACAACTTCTGTTTATTATACATTTAAATATTTTAATGGTTGCTTTCCTGTGTTATAAATATTATTAATAAATATCCCTCTTTTCGTTAATTTACATTATGCATTATGTTTTATCTATTTTGTACGTTGACAAACAAGGACAATAACATTAAAGGAGGTACCTGAATTTCAACATTATATTTGAATGCGGATGTTTCTAACTTCAGTCTCAGTAATAATATTGCAGTGTATGACAGAGTGGATTTTATATTAGTGTTTTGGGGAAAAATTAAATATTAATGATGAAAGCATATTACATTAAGATATAAAATAAAGTTAAAGTGCTGGATATATTTTGTTTTATTGTGGCAAATGTCATTGATAAATAGTTCGTTAAATGTAAGCATATTAATGTATAATGGTATTAATATAATGGGTCATGCTGTGAACTATTAAAAAAGAACCAGTACACGCTACGAACTGACCATGTTCAAGCTTGGCTACTTACTACGTGGAAGCCATCAATTGGATGCGGTTATAAACCCTCTGACCGGAATATGCGATTAGTGCTGTGAAGCATGAAAGGAACACGTTCTCATATTGCACACTTTGGATTTTTAACAATCATCTGCGTTTGGGGCAGGGCAAAAGTCCTTCCTCCTAATGGTAAAATCGATATTCAATTTCAAAAGGCGTCAGTTTTCCAGGACTATTTTTTCCGTTTCTGGCCACTCTCCTCTTCCTATTTTTTCCTTCAGCTCTTCTAAAGTGAAGAATATCAAGCTAATGAAGAGAGAGGCTTTCCCGTCACATAACCCGAAAGTCTCTGCGCCTCTTGCTACAAGAGATGGGAGGAACTAAACTATCTATAAAAATTCGGTAAAAAGAGAAAGAGTAGACCTCATTGTAGAGTTGCGTAAGTAGAAGCGTGAACAGCAGAAAGGAAAGTGCGTGGTTAAAGGAGTGAACGCGGAGGGGGGGGGGGGAATTAGCTGAGAATTCCGATGGAGAACCACCACCTAACATTACTTCGTTACCCTAGAAATTTTCTGCAATACAAATCGCGGCACTAGAAGGATTATTTCTGGAATGTACATTAGAATTATCCTCGCTTTGCGTGTGATTTAAAAACAGAACATAGCAGAAATACTGAGAGAAAAGTATTGCTTTCACAACCCACAAGCTAAATTCCTAATTGTTAAGCCGTCAAATGATCACTTTTAAAAGATTTCACTGTATCGGATCCTAGAACATAATAATTTTATTTGCTTAAAGAAAATAACTAAAAAGATAATGAATAGAAATATCTCCTTAAAACCACAAGCTGTTCCTAAAAGTATATTACATAAAAGTGGACATATCTCCTTAAAACCACAAGCTGTTCCTAAAAGCATATTACATAAAAGTGGACATATCTCCTTAAAACCACAAGCTGTTCCTAAAAGCATATTACATAAAAGTGGACATATCTCCTTAAAACCACAAGCTGTTCCTAAAAGTATATTACATAAAAATGGACATATCTCCTTAAAACCACAAGCTGTTCCTAAAAGTATATTACATAAAAATGGACATATCTCCTTAAAACCACAAGCTGTTCCTAAAAGTATATTACATAAAAGTGGACATATCTCCTTAAAACCACAAGCTGTACCTAAAAGTATATTACATAAAAGTGGACATATCTCCTTAAAACCACAAGCTGTTCCTAAAAGTATATTACATAAAAGTGGACATATCTCCTTAAAACCACAAGCTGTACCTAAAAGTATATTACATAAAAGTGGACATATCTCCTTAAAACCACAAGCTGTACCTAAAAGTATATTACATAAAAGTGGACATATCTCCTTAAAACCACAAGCTGTTCCTAAAAGTATATTACATTAAACTGGGCATATCTTCTTAAAACCACAAGCTGTTCCTAAAAGCATATTACATAAAAGTGGACATATCTCCTTAAAACCACAAGGTGTTCCTAAAAACATATTACATTAAATTGGGCATATCTCCTTAAAACCACAAGCTGTTCCTAAAAGTATATTACATAAAAGTGGACATATCTCCTTAAAACCACAAGCTGTACCTAAAAGCATATTACATAAAAGTGGACATATCTCCTTAAAACCACAAGCTGTTCCTAAAAGTATATTACATAAAAGTGGACATATCTCCTTAAAACCACAAGCTGTACCTAAAAGTATATTACATAAAAGTGGACATATCTCCTTAAAACCACAAGCTGTTCCTAAAAGCATATTACATAAAAGTGGACATATCTCCTTAAAACCACAAGCTGTTCCTAAAAGCATATTACATAAAAGTGGACATATCTCCTTAAAACCACAAGGTGTTCCTAAAAACATATTACATTAAATTGGGCATATCTCCTTAAAACCACAAGCTGTTCCTAAAAGTATATTACATAAAAGTGGACATATCTTCTTAAAACCACAAGCTGTACCTAAAAGTATATTACATAAAAGTGGACATATCTCCTTAAAACCACAAGCTGTTCCTAAAAGTATATTACATAAAAATGGACATATCTCCTTAAAACCACAAGCTGTTCCTAAAAGCATATTACATTAAACTGGGCATATCTTCTTAAAACCACAAGCTGTTCCTAAAAGCATATTACATAAAAGTGGACATATCTCCTTAAAACCACAAGGTGTTCCTAAAAACATATTACATTAAATTGGGCATATCTCCTTAAAACCACAAGCTGTTCCTAAAAGTATATTACATAAAAGTGGACATATCTCCTTAAAACCACAAGCTGTTCCTAAAAGCATATTACATAAAAGTGGACATATCTCCTTAAAACCACAAGCTGTTCCTAAAAGCATATTACATTAAACTGGGCATATCTCCTTAAAACCACAAGCTGTTCCTGAATATATATTACATAAAAGTGTGCATATTCAACCAATACACTTATTTTGGGAATAAGTGCCCAATTTCTCTGTTAGACAAACAAGACAGTAGGTACAACAAAACACAGATGAAGAAATTCATTTGAACATTTAATGTTTCTGTTTTAACCCTGCGGTGTTTATTATAGATATACAAATTCCGAGTTCGGGCCAAAAGCATTTTGTTTAATGCAGTTCTTTTGCTCACATACCGTGCGATCAGTTTTGTTTTTCCCCGGTGTATGTTGTATATGGGCAAGCGAGCCGCTCGTTAGCTGGGTCTCGACGATTAGCGGGAAGGAAAAACAATAAAAGAAACCAACATTGTTTGTGTATTGTTTTATTGTGTATAAAACAATACACAACAATTTAAGAGGCTCGTTTCTTACCGACACGGGTGACCGAGGTCGTTAAGGCCAGGGCTCGTGAGTGGGAGGCCTGGGGTTCGATTCCCGCCAGAACCGTCCTCCCTGACTAAGGGCTTTTCCAGGTTTTCCTCAGTCCTCATAAATGGCAAATGCTGGGGAGACACCCTAAACTTAGGACTGGAACGTTTCATTCTTTATAAAAAAAATCCTTTCCCAATATATCATTTCATCTTATGTATCATCAGTGTCCACCCCCTATGGTACTTCAGTGGGCGTTAAACACTATTAAAAAGTTTCATTACTTACCAAATTATCAAATAATGTGTTGAATCTGCACCTTCATTCTCCACACATTTTTGGCATTTCTTTCGGAAAATATTCATCACTCACTATAATTCACTTTGATAAATCCGGACAATTTCCTGACATTGAGTTCTTGTATGATGTGTGGGGTCGTCTTGTACACGGTATTTATTAATTTACACCTGAGATCACAATTGCAGTCTGTTAAGACAAAGGATCGAGGAGACCACAAATCCATACTAATAACTCTGTCTTGTTGAAACACTGACGATTGCTCTCATGGAATTATTTGCAGTGAGAGCAGTGGCCGAGTCCTGTTGAAAAAAATGCGTAATCACGGTCCCTGTCGGTTAATTCTCTGGAAAAAAAGAGTTAGCATGGTATTCACACAAGTAACAGAATCAACTCCATGCTAAAACTATTGTCCTGTGATTCTTTCACCACTGAGTTAACGCTATGACTCGTAAGTAAAGGCACGCTGTGCAATTGTAAGTTGTACACCTTATGCATACTGCCGAATTAGGAAACAAACCACACAACACACACCCGGAAACAGCTGCACTATCACTGCGACGGTCAGCAAGGTCAACAAGCTGGTAGACTTGGTCCCCCCTTCAAAGGCGCGGGGGAAAGCATCATAGGGAAAACACCGCGTGGTGGGGGAAAGCGTCACTGATCGCACAGTACAGTCTTATGTTTAAATCTGAATTGTATTAGGGATTAAACATTTTTATATCTTTCAATAATCAGTCAATATCAAAATAATGTATTTCGTTAGTAAATTTTCAGATTGAGCATACAGTGTTCAAATCAAATACTTTTCGAACTCAAGTTCTTTCTTCTTACCTATACAATGTGAATTTTGAAAGTGGATTATTTTTGCATGTAACACACTTTACGGAACATTGTCAGTTTTTTTTTACAAAGGTGACACCCCACTCTCTTCTTTATACCTGTAGAGTTTTCATTTGATGTTGACGAGTGCATGCACATTATGTTTGTAAAGTCTCTAGCAGTCTATGGAAGATAAGAATGGAACACATGTTCTTCCATATTCCATCCATAGTGATATTTAGATAACAGATTTTGCCTTTTACGTATATTTTGTTCTGTTGTTCAAATACAGGCCTACAAATACTCTTATGGTTTTTTAGTTTATACATTTCGTTATAAGCATACCCAAAGGGTTGTGATATGCACATATATAATTCACATTCATCGACCTTTAAAAGAACAAAACTCTCAGTGAGCACTGAGCAGCAACCCGCTTTATCAACAAACAATTTCATTTCCCCTTCTTCTTGTGGAGCTGTTGCACATAAGAAGGCTGTGCATCGATATTCCAGCGTTCATTTCCTACCTCAGTACTGTCTCGTTAGCATGGTGACGTGACTTTCAAGTTTAATTTCATTGATCAACACACGTCTAATGTTCAATGGCGGGGGATTAATACCTTGATATGGGGACAGTAAAACGCCCTCTCCTCTGCGTTGCCGGAGTGACAGGACGTAGGTAAGTAGTGCCCAGATAATGGAGCTTTGTTTCGGCTTTTTCTAGAAATTCAAGGGAGCTTCTTGCCTTTTTTGATGACCCAGGTTTTTGTATGATATTCAGGATTATTTTATGTATTCATAATGTTACTTATAAAATGCTTTAATACCGACTTTCTCGAAAGAAATCCCACATTACCTTTGTGCTTACAGGGCTTTAATGGTATAAAGATTTTGTAACAGATATCTACTGGTGTGTTACGAGAGTTGATAATTATGTACTTAATTGTATTATGTTATGTTGCCTACTACAAGATGCATGAAATTTTTGAAAGTTCTTGTCTCTCATTTTGAAGCAATTTCGTAGCAGATGGGACCCTTTAAAGATAATTTTGAAATTCTAATTATAAATAGACTATTTATTTTTTAATCTTTCATAAATTACTGTATGTAAAAATTAATAGCCTTTATGATCAGAGCACAAGATAATATTGTACTGAGTTTACCTGAACACATGTTGTTAAATTCAGAGTTTTGGCCACTAGTTGTTGTAATAAAAGCAGTAAAACTAATTATTACTTTTTCTTAGATGTTGCTAAATCCTATTTAATTTTAGTAAACCACGCACACTCATGTTTCCACGGAACCTATAGGCCTTTTAGTCCCCCCCCCCTTTCTTTTGATACGCTAAGTGGCTACATGTAACAGCACAGCGTGATTGGTTAAATAAATAATAAATATATTCTTCCAGCACCTCTCAATTGATAGTAGACATATAATAGACCTTCCCAAATACTAATGCCGTCACATTCCATTAACGCGTAGTTGATAATCCAGTACTATCAAAATACCCAATTAATAAGAAAGATATATTACATGTAGAGCTCGAAGTTATTTAATTGAAATTATTTTATAATGGAAGTATGGGTCCCGAATGCTTGCAAATTTATCTGCGTACATTAATGTAACTTACGAACAACCTACAACAAGTTTCTCTAAAACTCTCTACTCTTACTAACTTAAGTCCTCTCATTTCACATTAAGTCAAGTTAGCAAGCGTCATTGATTTAGCCCAAAGGAAGACAGCTAAAGCTAATTCCGTGCTAAGTGCTTGTGAAAAATAAACAATCCCATTCTTTTACCTTTTTAACGACACAATAAGGAGACCAATGAACAAAAGAAGGCTTTGTAGTTATTTAACAACACAGACGTACTTTCATTTGTCTTGCTGCAACAGAGTGCCTGGAGACAGTAAGATATGGTGGCAGCGTTTACATGCCGATCAAGTTAAAAGGCTGTATATTGTTATTTGATTGAAGGAACTATTTCGAGAGCATTGCACCATAAACGCTAAGCATTCTATTGGAAGATTATGCTCTATATCAAAAGCATGTGCCGGTCCTGGTGGCGTAGTGGTAACCGTATTTGCCTTCTAAACTCAAGATCGCCGGTTCAAACCCAGCAAGTATCGATGGATTTTTTCGGGCGTAAAAATCGTAAGTATGGCTTCCTTCGGAAGGGAAGTAAAGCTGTGGATCCCGTGTCGTATATTTGTGGCCTGAAAAAGAACCTCAAACCTGAAAGAAGAGGCCTCTGAAGAAAATCGTTTCACACCCTGATTTGAATGGGGCGCTGATGACCCGAGATGTTAAAGAACGTCCATAAATAAACCAAATCACAGCAATCAAAAGTATGTAAATACTTCAAGTACCTTTGAGTATAATCAATATTAAGGTGCCGTGGGTAGGGGAACTGCACTCACACAGCTACGAGGAAAAGTAACCCTATTGGGGATAAAAATATTCCAAAGAATGGCCGATACTGATTATTCTTAAGTGGAAAGAACCAAAAGCACCTGAAGACCCGCACTTTGAGCCCTGCTCATGCAAGAAAAGAATTAAAATCTGTTCGTAGTGTGAATTTGAATGATAGTTTTCATATATGCGATTTCTTGTGTATGTTCCACCATTGTGCACTATTATATTACGCATATATAATAAATAAATTATACTATATATTTCTTAGAGAACCTTCATGTTTTTACAACTATCTGATAAAATGTTTTATCTCCTGTAAAATGAAAATAAACTCATACATTTTATGGATAAAATACCCCATTATAATCATTTATTTATAAACTCTTTGTTCCGCAACATTTTGGTACCTATTATTTATATAAGAGTTACTAATCCCCAAACAATAATTATTAACAAATAAATATGTATACTTTCATTAAATAAATACTACCAACTCCGTGGAACCAGTCAGTGGCCCCCAATGGTATGAATTAGTGTTATAATGGGATTGGCATACGACTGAAAGAATGAAGTCTTTAAGCCATATACATTATGAGCAAAGAAGAGTAGTTTGCTTTCCTTGGCAGAAAAGGAACCTGCCACCAAAATTTAGGAGTATTTACAATATAAAATACAGAGATAACTGATCCATTCAACATCCAAGCTTCAGTTACCCGCACATTTCACATGGAGTGTGCCGACATCCTTATTTAACAATCGGCGAACAACAATCAAACAATGCGCTACTCAACTGTTATTGCATATGCATTTCGTTGATTCTAAGATGTTTACGAAAACGGGAAATTATATACGCTTACATACTGAAAAGAGAGCATTAAAGTTAAATGGTGTCTCCAACTTTATCACCCTATAACCCAGATCTTACACTTTACGATTTCCATCTCTTCGCGGTGATCTAATCCTTGCAATCTGTCAGAGAGGATTTGAAGATGACGAGAAAATCATAACCGCACCATGAAATTGTCTGAGAGACGGCTAGACGGAGGGAAAATTACAATAAAGAGACAGGAGTGATTTATTTCTCATTTAAAAATAACGGTCTAAATCGGCTTTTGGAGGTAGGTATATATAGGTAATTCTTGCGGCTTTCTTTTGCAATAGAATATTTTATTCATATGAGGACTATTGTCCCAAACTATCAGACGCTTTGCTGCCACTATGGAAAACTCCACATATGCAATGTTCACTTAACCTGCAATTCCAGAACAAATATTTTCTTTATGACTGATGAAAATATGCACAAGAATGTGTAGTTATGCTTTAATAGTATATATATATGAATTACTTGCTACAATTTAACGTCTACTTTTAACTTTCCATTTTTCCGCTGATGCCACAGGGGCTTATTGACCTTAAAAGCATACTGAAAGGTAGCCCATGTTTTATGAACGGGGGAAGAGAAACTATAAAATATATGTTTTCTATTTATCATAACGATATGACAAAAATATATGCAAATATTTAACAAAGCTCTGTCAACATTTAAATGGAATTTCATTTAGTAATCGAATGTAAAGAAACAAATCCCACAACAAATTATAACAAGAAAAAGAGATATTCTAAATAAGATGTAATAAAACTATATATAAATAGAATTTCTTAAGTTACTTGTTCACTTGTGTGAAGTGTCCGGTCACCTCAGTTCTAAGAAATTTAGAGGAAGCGCCAGCCAGAAGACATCATTGAAGTTGAAAAGATTATCGTAGTACTGACGACGCAATGATGGCTCCGTCCTAAACGTTGCCAAAGCTGAGACGATCTATTCTCCCCCAAATCCAGGCACTAACTCAAGGCAGAAAAACGAATAAGCCAGAGGCATTACTCGTTTATTTTACGTTTACGATTTTAGTGGGAGCGCTGCAAACTGTTTACATCCGGTTATTACCAGTTGCTGCTCTCCCTCCTCGCTTGATGTCGACCCAGCTCGGCAACTCTCACGATCGTGTGTTGTCTGCAGCACTCGCTTCAAAACAACGACAATTCCTTCCTTGACCTCGCCCAACGTAAAATATGCATGTAGCATAAAGGACGACGCAGTCACTTTGCTGCATAGATAAATTTCAGATGCTTGCTTGAACGAATATGGGGTTAAAGCTAAAGCTATCGGCTAGTGAGCGTAATAAGAGATTTTGTTGTTGATTTGGTTTATTTACGAACGCTCTTTAAGATCTCAGATCATCAGCGTCCCATTCAATTCAGAGCATGAAACGGCCAACAAATGTTGCTCAGAGGCCTCTTCTTTCAGGCTTGAGTGCAATAAGGGAGAAAAATGACTGGAAATAGGAAAGGTAAAATAGATATGTATAAATGTGTAATATAACGGCTTTAGCTAATTAAATTAACATGTTTAACGCAGGAATCTGAATCTCTTCAAACAGCAATACACATAATAATGAATTCAATTTATTCCTACATTCCGGAAGCGTCATGTATTCAACTCCACTCACAAATTTTCAAAATTCAATATGATGTCACTTCTTTCTGTAAGATAAAATTTTAACCTAAAAATGGTTTACCCTTCTGCAATATTGTTTTAATTTAAATTGTCAAATGATTAACACTCACAGGAGCAGTGATTGTCAAGCATTAGAAATTAAAAATTTCCCAAAACCGGTCAAAGAATTCATCTTGAGAGAAAATGTCAAGTTTCACGCAAATGGAAGATATCTCCTGCTTCCTTTCTCGATGAGCTAAAATAGTATTTGGTATTATAATAATTAGGTATATAATTATTAATAGTAACGTGGTTACAAAAATAAATAAATACTTTCATATCAGGAACTTAAAAAAAAAGCAATATCAATTACTAAATTACCATGTTTTGGAAAAGAATCGGCAGCATTATTGTTGTAAATCAATCATAAACAAACAGAATATGTGAGATATCGCACCGGCACAGAAAGGAAAATATTATATATAAAATAGTAGCAATTTGGGAGGGTTGCATTCAAGATGCTGAGCCACAAGAGAAAAGCTTGTTCACGGCACTCGTACAGTCACTTGCTGCATAAAAAGGTGACTTTCGGTAAAGTGTTTTAGTGTTCGACAATACACTGAACCAGCATAAATTTAGCTTGTCCATTATACCTAATAATAGCGTCTGTTTCTCAGGTATTAATAAGTAGGTTTCGCTTTTCTATGCGAGTCAATTGGTATTAATTTGGATATCAAAACCTAACAAATTAATAGTCTCTTATCTACATATTAAGGAGAATAAGATAGGTATATGTTATAACAGAAAGGCCGGTTTATTGTAAGTTATTTAGTTTTCTTGTTTAAATTTGATAAATTTATTACGTCATTATTAATATGAATTTTGAAGAACACAAACCCGAAAATAATAATGGTAAAAATTTCAAAGAAATTAATATTATAGCTAACCGAACATATATGCCATATTTAATATAATGAGGTTATTTTAGTTATTGGCTGGCAGAATGCGGCTGCACATTGAGAGAAGCCAGCTGTCAAGGCCTATAATACATGTGCAGTTAGCAGTTTGTAATTCGTTTGAGAGAGGCTTTACCAGCTAGTGATTGCGCTTTCCTTTGGTATTCGATACTTTCATTGTGTGTAAATTGTGTGCTAATTGCTCTTCGTTAGTTATGTCACTACATAATACAATCTTGAAGAATCTACATGTGCGATATATATGTGAAAACGGATTCTTAAACAGAAATGGTCAGGCGATTTTCAAGAAAATATCCTGACAGTCGTGTTCCAGGTAGAGAAACCAGTTACCATAGTGTAAAAAAATTACGACAGACAGAATTTCTCAATGATAAGAAACGTGTTCTTACGGAAAAAAATTTAGATGGTGTACAGGAATTCTCTTCGCAGATACTGCCAATGTTTTACCATTAAACAGGCTAATGGTTTATTATTATCTCTTTTAAATACGATATCAAAGAATGCTTTCAATAAAAATAAAAATTCTAACTTTACGAGCAGTTACTCTGTCCTCCGTTTTCCGGATGCGGCAGCTACACTTGCCCAGTAAGCAGCGGCCCTTAGGCGGCCCGTAACTCAAAAATCCCCATTGTATAAAAGTTCAACGGTGCCATTAAGCGAATTATTTCATATTTTATTAAATCCGCCAATTAAAACACAAAAGGAATCGGTTGATTGCTCTGATACATAACGTCACTGTATTATTTTGATGTTCTGTCGAGAAATACTCTCATAAAAGTAATTTTGTTAAATTATATTTGTAACACACGAGTCCTGCTAGATGCTTTCACATATGCGAGCGAAAAGTCAGTTGTGCTACTTTGATCTGAGAGTGCTGGGTGTATGGTAACACTATCGGCATGCAAGACATATGCACGAGCAGTAAACAGCAGTTTTCTAATCTTGTAAAATAATGACAAATACAAATTCGTTATGTTCGTCAACATAGGAGCATTAATATGTGCTATTGTCTAGATTTATATTTTTGGGGTTTGAGTATTGTCTTTATAAGCAGAGCATTTTAGTAAAATACAGTAACTATGTTGTAATGAATAAAAATGTACTAAATTAAAAAGTCAGGTCAATTAAGTTAATTTTCTATCTAATTTCACACGAAATTGCCCAATAAGTTTGATAGCTGTTATGAATAAGGCTCTCTTGGGTTTATCTTTTGTATAGGAACAGCACATGCGTATGAAGGATCAGGTACTTCTGTAATCATTTTTTATTTTCATTTGAGAAAGGAACCAAAAGGACATGCTTTATTTTCCCCACATGCAAGCCTGTCATTTTCCAGATGCACCGCAGCCAAAGGCTAACTGTGCTGTCAGTATTATATACTTCATTAGCTCTGTATCCTTCAGCAAGTAATACAATCCACTAAACTAATTATTCCCAAAGCTAAAGTTTCATAGCAGCATACATTATAATGAGCTGTTTCAGAAACCTTCCTATCCACATTACCCCGAAATAAGCTGATTTTATTAACGTACATGCTGTGGACAAATCGATAATTATTTTTAACTGAAATTTCTTACACTAAAGTAAGCTTTCACACGATCTCTAAATAAATATTTCACCATATATAATACTTGGAAGCTACAGACCAGGTTTGATAAGATCAGCTCTTAATAGCTGCCCTCGAAGAGCCAGCTCTGGTGCAATGAAATTAAAGCTGCTCCTGGTCGGGCAAATTCATCAGCTCCTTCATTTCCTTCAATATCGCAGTAATCTGGTACTCAAATAAGACATCTGCGAGCAAATTCAACCACTCCTAATGTAACGTTTCTGCTGCTAAAAGCATCATGTGCATCATTTGAAAAACAAGACCTGTTTGCCAAAGGAGCCTCTGCTTATTACATACTGAATTAGAGCGTGATCTTTTCCTTTCAAAGACAGCGGTATGTTTTCAAAAGAAAGTATCTTAGTATGCCGAATACTCCAAAACAAGTTTTTGAGCAGTTCTTTCAGTCAAGCGTAAATCACATCAAATTGCCCACTCAGAGACTGTTGGAAATTAACTATTAAGGGTCATCTTGGAATTCTTTGTAAAATGATTTATTGGAATTGCACCCTTGTGCAAATTAATGTGAACAAAGATATTGTTCTATTTGTTTAATTATTTCACAAAACTTCAAATTTACTTTTAACTAAACTGTGTTTGTAGTATTTAATGTATCCACCATTGGTCTTAATTACTAGTTTCACCCGTTTAGGCATAGCGTCAATGAGTTTCTCACATATTTCACAGCACAAATATATATATTTCCCTTTGGTGGTGCTGTCCGTGTAGCTCACCCGTTCCTTGACAATTGCTCAAAAATGCTCTATAGGGTTGAGATTCGGTGAATTTCCCGGCCAGTCCAAACAACGAAAACCGTTTTTCTCCATGAAGTCTTTAATACTCTCCGATGATGACATGGGACAAGGTCATGCTGGAAAATCGCCTTTTCAACGTTCAGTTCATCTGCTAATCTCTTCAGATCCAGGGCGGCTCTTTTCTCCAAAATTGGGATGTCGCTGTTCATCATTTCGTCAATAGGAATTAAACATGTAGTGTCTGTGAAAGCACCAAGTATCTTCTTTTGTGAAAACTTTACCGTCTGTTTGATGTACTTCGAAGAAATTCCCTCTCATCGCTTCTACTTACATACTAGACGTTCAACCCGCACATTTCAAAATGACTTTCGCAAGAAAATAGGACCATTTCTCACTCTTCTTGTATTCAGATCTGATATTTTCTAGCGAATGCCAATCTCTTTTTGTTCAAAGGACAAGTCAATAGCTGTTTTTCTGACCGGTCTTTAAGCATTCCTTTCTGCTTTTAGAAGATGCCTACGCACTGTTAAATCATCAATTTTCACAGCCTCCAAATCGTTTTGTAAATCAAATTTATATCTTAAGAATTCATTTTCTGGCTTCGATTAGTTAGACATCATCTTTCCCGGATGTTTTTCGTTTTCAGGAACATCAACCTTTCCTTTGAGGTAAAATTAATCCAATCTCATTTCTGCTTCTAGTTATATTATTAACAGCACCAAAACTGACATTAAATTCAGCTGCTATCTGTTTCCGAATCATATTACTAAATTCATGGAGGGTTGTGATCTTACTTTTCATCTTATGTGTGATATCTATTATGAATAAAAATATGCTTGCTAAATAAAATGTTAAAACAGCTAGAAATACATTTAGTACAAGCAATAAAAGCAATAATCATAATTATCTATCTCAACAACGGGTGTCAATAATGCTGTGTAGAATTTAGAGAAACAGTTATTAGCACTGAATAACTTCTAAAACTAAATTTACTATTTTGTTCACATTAATTCGCACCGGGTTGTATATACTCTGATTGCCTATCCAATATTTTATCTGCTACACCTGATTCCATTTCAAGAACTCTCAGTTGCAATGACAAAGTTATAAAGATTGTGGCATCATGGAGCATTATAATGATGTCTTTCTGTGTTGCAATCATAAACTTATCAGACCCACTGCCGTTTAATCTTGAAGGTTTAAATAATAAAAAGGGACACCCTGATGGTTAGTAAAACCTTTCTGTGGAGCGGAATTTGTCGCTAGAAACTGGCAAGACATTCTCAATGATCAAATGTAGGATGGTTCATAACGTTTGTGATGAAGATGATTTAAAAGTATACGACTTTCCAATAATATAAAAATACTGCTTTAGAGTTCGATATTTATTCTTTGGGGATTATTTTCTATCTTTTACGTGAAGAACAATTTCAAAAACTTGAGAAAAAAATACACCTACAGGGCTAGGGTTCATTTGCTGAACACTGCGATGAGAATGATGCTGTGCATACGCACGGTTGCAAGAGGCAAATGATTTGCCAAATGGTGGCAGTGGGCAACAGTGATAACGTATTTACCATCAAATAGTTGCCGTTACTCCGCTCGGCCGTCCTTTGTGCGTGTGCATGCACGCAGAATGTGACGAGTCACACAAACACGTGCGGTTTTGTTGCCGAGAGGTGGCATCGTCTGCGGTTCCATCAACTGCACCGATTTTCGCCACCTCTGCTGCCCCACAAAGTGTCTGTCATATAGGTAAACGAGTGTTTTATTATTGCAAGCCTCACGAGGGGAAACTGTTACAAATGACGCAATTTCAGTGTGGCCCGCTCTTCACATTCTTCAAATAATTCCACTGCGGTGGCTATGTCAGATATCAGGCTCGGTGTAATTAGTGCAATTATCACAAAAACAGGGCAGTTCCATATTCTAAAATCACTGGATAAATATGTGGCATGCCTGCTAGCATTTAACGCACTTGATTTGAAAGATACCAGTGGAAAAGGCACAATTTCATTATTTCTTCTGATAGAACTGCATTGCAATTATTTCAGAACACCACAAAAAGCCTATTTTCCACCGCAAGGGTACTTCAAAGGATGAACTCTCTCCAAATGCTTCGGAATTTGTATAGCCTCTATCATCAGACATGCGAGGAGAGTTACCACCACATTTTTGGGACTCCCGTAGAAGAAGAATCTTCCTGAAGATATTCGGCTACAGCAGCGCACCCACTGGGGAAGATTCTGGAAGTCCGTTTGCGATAAATGTAACCATTACATGTTCTATACTGTTCCAAAACTTTTCCATACTTTGTTCGTATTGCTGAAATGCAGAGCGACCCAATGACTATGAATCAACTTGCACTATTTTTCCTGTATGCGAAAGCAGCAATCTTCCCATCGGCGGCTATCGCAGAATGACGTTGACGCAATAATAACAATAGTTTAGTTATTTATTTTTAAAGGTTTTACTCACTAACTTTGTGAAACGAGGTGCTGAAACTAGCCAATATAGTTCTCCGTACATTTTGGCATCTGTTTAAAGTCTATTCATCACTTTCTCTGCTTCCCATAAAGTAATGAGGGCTATTTTCCGTGGGATATTTTGTTTCATTTATTCCAGGATATATGAGGTTTACTTACCCTGGAGATGAAGTCGCAGGGGTTTAAGTCAGGGGACTGAAGGGGTCATAAATCCTTACCCATAATTCTAGTCATTCTCTCATTGAAATATTCGCTGCGTGAGCTGTGGCGCAGTCTTGTTGAAAAAAGACGAAATGATGCTCCATGTCAGTGAATTCTTAAAAAGGGAGACAACATTGTACTCAATGTATTCCACAGCTATTTATATGGTTTTAACTTTAACAATTTAGAAACGCTATGCACAGAACAATAAGAAATGCCTATTTGATGTGAAAGATATCTAAGTGATTTTGGGGGGAATTTTTCAAACGATGACCTATGTCATCTAATGTTTCTTCGGTGAAAACTCTACGCTGTTCTTAGACTGAACATTGCCGTTGGCCTGAATTTTGTTATAAAGTTTATGGATTGTTGCGTGGCATGAAACTTTTATACCGGGAATATTTCTTCAAATCCTCTTTGAGTTTGACGAAGTAACTAAGTTAAAACATACAAATCAAAATAAACATACTTCATGCAGTATAAGAAATTCCGAGTCATAATTCACCTTGCGATTAAATACAGAACAAACACACCATTTATAATAACTGAACTGGACTCAATCACTATCAGGCCCAGACTGAAAGCTTGAACTAGTTTCAGTCAACGGAGGGAAAATGCTTATGCGCATTGAGTGGAAAAACACGAGTTGACTTATAGTTGATTACTTCCCCCTGTACAACCGTATTTAAGTGTTGTTTCTCCCGCTAAGCAAAGTTCCAGAATCTTCTTGCATATTTGGTTACTTTTTCTGTCAGTTGGCATATCAAAATGGAGCAGTTAAATATTAACAGCCTCTGAGATCCTGCTATTGCTGACTATACATACTTATTCGTGAAATTTCTGCTGTTTTATAGTTGCAGGAAAGGGATAATTAATGCACAACTTCAAATTGCAAACAACGATACCATTTAAAACCGAATTTATATTACAAATGACAGTATAACCTGACATCTTGTTACACAATTTGAAAAATAAAGCAAGATGAGTGCGAGGTTATGACCGCAATGATGAATATCGCTGATTTTCAGTTACATCAATGAATATAAGTTGAGTTGAAAAATGAATAACAGCATATTCATAAGTAGAACCTGGAGGCTAGACATCCTTTTTTATGTCTGAGGAGAGCTTTGCTGCAATACTACAGTGTGGCTCGTTCCGGCTTCTGCGACTGACTTCCTCTCTTTTCATCGTTGATCCACCTCCAGCAGTGAGTGGATCAAATCGATCTAATGCGCTTCGAGAACAGGACGATGTGTGACGCATCTTTCATACAACCACTCTCTTGTCGAAAAAAGTACACCCAATGAGCCACCGCTTGATATGGTAAGGTTTCATTGCCACACACTTCTCAGAGATTCACATTATATTCCCTGGCATTCATATCACACGCCACCTCATTTTTAATCCATACGATGCTTATAGAAAGCATCGCTTATGGCAGTTCAGTACCTGACAGCCTCGTATTCGTACATTTATATATAGTACACTAGTGATGCTGAATGTGCTGAAAGCTATACTTTTCCTTTAGATGTGCTGAGAACAACTTCCTCATATGTTCATTAGCAGCTTGGTGACAGTTTTGTCAGTACTTACTTTCTAGTTCTCACAATTTCTAGAAAATATATCATACAAGTAGCACACAAATACAGAAATCACTTTAAAACAAATGTATTATACAGAGTGTATTTGGAAACAAATATTTTCCCATATTCAATTTTACAAAATGAATGATCTTGAAGGTAATCACTACTTTAGAACTGTAATATGTTTTGGTGTCATTGCTGATTGGTATTGAATATTTTTAGATACGGAACAATTATTTTATTGAAAATGTAGTCTTAACAGAAAAAAAAAGAACTCGTACTTTCAAAATGATTGGATTCATAGGCAATTATAAGGCAAACATCGTTTAGGGAGATAAGAGGGAAAATGAGCCTTTATGGCCATGCTGGAAGCATTTCAAATAAAGAATTAAGTCAGCAGTGATCATTGGTTAAAATCAAAAATTCATTTTAAATGAATGAAAACAGAATGAAATATTTAGGTATTTGTAACTTCTTATAACGGGAAAGAAAAAGTAAACCCGATTCTCAGCTTTTGAATGGCTAATCTGCTCCTAGCTATTTTCATAAAATTTAAACAATTTAAACATATTTGTCGAAAGTGGGCTCTAATTACTTATTTTACACGCCTTAGGCTTTATGTCAATCAAGAAATAGTAAGTAACTTTATACAACTCTAAAATTGCAAATCATGCAACATTGTTTTTGCCTGAATAATTTTTCTTGGTCATAAAGCACATTGACAATTATTGTAGTATGTATCCGCTAGAAACGGAGGACATGTTTTATTTACTGCCTTCATTTGAAAACAGATAGCACATAATATCCTGTTTCCATTAGACGAAAATGTTAGTAATGTTACCGATAACTACGAATATAAGGACATAAATATAATGGGATTAAGTTATAAAACGTGTCCGCTTACGTGCTGCTTTACTTCTCGGATACTAAGTGCACCAAATCGGCGGTGCCCGTATTTCAACTTCCCTTCCCAAATTGTGTATAACTACAATTTTATTTTAGCTTATAGAAGATGCTTCGATTGATCTACCTTGACTTAACAGATATTGTATCTGGAAAACACTTTCCGATCGACACGGTTCAGCCCGGCCACTGCAGTGTCATTTACATTTGTGAACTCTTACATTTTGTGCTAATTTTGGGAGTAATTTTGTTGCACCAATTGTGTTTAGCTTTTCTGTGTTAAAACTGCACGTTTTCGTTTTTGTTTTTTGTTTCGTACTGAACCCGTAGATTCAAATTTGTGCACAATACCGTAAATTGCATTTCTGAAAAGAAGCAATTGACCAGTGAATGAACTCTGGAGACAGAGGGCGAGATAACATACATTTAAAATAATATATTTACAAAAATTATTGCGTTGCTATAGGGTCAACTTTCTAGACATCGTGGTGATTGAATGCATAATGCCTGGAGACCGGCAGAGAACATGTTCAAAAAGCGACGTTAAAGGACTTGGTGAAGGGGAAAATGGGGTTAAACTACGGCCGCCACCAAGTGCCAAATGTCTACTAGCTCGGACTTGAAATACCACATAAGCGGTGAAGGTTTATAGCTAAGTCCATATAGAAAAAATATAGTGCACACCATTGCCGTTTAATATGTGATGAAAAACCTATTCCATTTGCAAGTACGCCTTCTGGAAACCTTCTGAAGCTCATCATTAGCTCATCACTTATGTTCTCTTTTAAATTTGGGGATTAATTTTGTAAACTTTTCTCGTTAGCCTGTCCACGTGCCATAATTCAGCACTAATATAATAACTTTTCCTCTCAACATCTACAATTTTTCACCGATTTAAGCGCAGAGGCAAGGTCTTGTTGTCCTTTGAAAGCAGTCAACAGGATGGAAAAGGGCTATCGCTGTCTACTACTTCACCAAGGAATCATTACTTTTATTGTTTGAGAACATAAAATGGTTCATACGAGGGTAGGTCCATAAGTTTCCGTCCTAAACATTTTCTAGGTATGATAAAGACAAAAACTATATTTAAATTTTCAATGTAGTTACTTTATTTCAATATACTTCTCACATCTTTGAACTAACATTTCAATCTCCCTCCCCCCAAATAGTCGGCAATTTTGTCCGCAAAATGGGCATAAAAACATCCATCACTTCTTCGTCACATTTAAATTTCCTTCCGGGAAGGTCCTTCTTGAGTTTTGAGAAGAGGAAATAGTCCCTGAGAGCTAGATCTGGACTGCAGGGTGAATAGTCGGTCTGCTTGAAGCCACATTTCTTCACAGCTTCCTTTGCAACAAGAGCTGTGTGCACAGGCGCGTTGTCGTGAAGAAGGCGCACACCACCACTCAGGTTTCCTCGCCTTTTCTCTTTGATGGAAGCACGTAGTCTGTGCAGTAGGCCAACATAGTACTTCCCATTTACTGTGGTGTTCCTTTCCTTGAAGTCAATGAAGAGTATTTCTTCACAGCTTCAAAAGATTGTGGCCATGGTCTTCTTAATTGACTGAGTGATTTTGGCCTTTATAGGCGGTGCTTCGCCAGGTTTACGACACTGCATTGATTCTCTTTTGGACAAGGTATCATAGTAGAAGACCATAGTTTCATCTCCTGTAACAATAGTTTATAGAACTTCTCTCTCGTTGCCACGGCAGAGCTGCAAAAATGCATGACAACAGATGAGTCGTTGCTGCTTTTGGAATGAGGAAAGAAGTCTAGGCACCCATCTTGCACTAACCTTATTCATGTTTAAATGTTCATGAATAATTCGAAGGACTGTTGTTTCAGAAAGGCCCAACCTTGCTGCTATTTCTGTGACTTTGAGCCGCCGCCGGTCTTGCATAATTTCTGCTTCCACAAGAGCGATGTTTTCAAGAGTGACCACTTCCAAGGGCGACCTGCACGCTGTTCGTCTTCAATGCTTTCTCGACCCATTTGAAAAAGTTTGGCGCATTCTTTTACGGTAGAATATGACGGGGATGCTTCCCCGTATGCACCTTCCAAACGCTATTTAACTTCATTGCTCGATACTTCATTTAGAACATGTCACAATTTTCTACACATAGCCTTCCTTATACAACTATATCTGAACAACTGAACACAGTGTAGCGGAAGTTACAGCTGCAATTATGTACTTAATACATAAGGTATGAAACCAGATGAAGATTTTGTGAAGGAGATAACCTTATCGGCGAGGCCGGAAACTTCTGTGCAGGGGAATTTCCTAAATTAGATTTTTACTAGAGCATTTGAACTAGAAAACCCATAATAATTTGGTTACCATTATAAGGCAGGCTAAACTCATGAATTGGTAGCTTGTACAGTTACAATAAAGTTGGATTTTTTTTTTTTTTAACAAAATAGTATAAAGATTTTGTAGGCAATTATTCCACTTTATTATGATCAACTTTTTCTTGGATTTTGTTTTTCACAAATACTGAATCTGAACAGGTTTTGTTTACAAATGTTTCCATAATGTATATTTCGAACATTGTCTTAAATAAAGAAATATTAAACATTGGGTATACTGGCTATTGGTTACGCTATATGTTTAACACGCACTGAATTATACCTCAAGATGACTTACAACCTAACATATGAAACTGTAATCTCTGCACATGTTCCGGATGCGTTGATACAGCATGCAAACAAAGGTAATGCGTTATCAGTACCAACGCAGTGTAGCTTTCGTTTCACAGTTTTCGCCTCATTGGCTGGTAGTTGGGTTACTTCCAATCAACACATTGCAAGTTAAAATGTTGCTAATGTGCTATTAGGAATAAAAGTCACTTTAATTTGCGCTGCTGTATGAACCACAGGCATTGTTGAAGAGTAGATCTGGGAATTTAATGTTAGTAATTTTAGGTTAATGTTAGTTTTGGTAGCATTTACTCTCTAGTAACACACCTGGAATATACTTAGTTTTGCAACTTGCCTTCGTCGTTGTTATTTGTAGATATAATCACTAAGCATCAATCACGGAAATGTACCATTCCTTACCTGCAACAAAAAAATTAATATGTTACAAATTATCACAAAGTGCATCGCAATGCGTGCTATTTACTACGTTAGATATTTAATTCTGCAGTGCAACTACAAAACATTGAAAGTAAGAATAGAAACGCTATACAGTAAACATAGATTATCTTCGTTCTCAGAGAAAATCCAGATTTAATTAATTAATTATGTTGAAAGAGCGCAAACAGTCAAGGCATAAGTTATGTTTAGAACAACATGGAAGCGATTGTCTCTCAGTATTATTTTACAACAAACTCTCAGATACCTGACAGATAATCAGCGCTCAACAACCAAGTGCAATTTCTACAGCAACATCTTATGAAGCGTTTGCAGAGCGGGATGAAATTGATCGTAGATCATATAGTCCTAACAGAAATAATCATCAATTTGATTGCTTCTGCATCTGGTAGCAGAAGGGAACGAGCCTTTGTGTGTTAAACTTGCAAATATTTATTTTATACAGTAAATAATTTTAAAATATCTATATAATTGTTAAAACGTTTAGTTTCAATCTTACAATATTTTAAGTGCTCATGTGAAGTCCATTCAATAATTTTTATGAAAAATACACTTTCTCATCCTCATAATTTCGTCGGTCCTGGAGGTGTAGTGGTAACCATGCTTGTGCCTCATAAACCCAATACCGCGGGTTCGAATCCGGCCAGGACCGATGAATTTTTTTCTGGCGTAAAAATCCTAAGTATGGCTTCCTTCGGAAGGGAAATAAAGTTGTGGGCCCCTGTCGTAGATTTACGGCATATAAAAGAACCTCAAACCTGAAAGAAGAGGCGTTTGAGCAAAATTTGTCGGCCGTTTCACGCCCTGAATTGAATGGGACGTTGATGACCTGAAATGTTAAATAGCGTCCGTAAATAAACCAAATCAAAAAGTGACAAACAACGTATTTGGATAACCCACGATGGAACACCCATTTTCTGTACATCGTGCAACAACACTTAACTGAAATCTTTATTAGACTATGAATTGGTTGAGAAGGTCTAGTAGCATTGACTCTTCAATCATGTGAGCTTAATCCTTTAAGGATTTCTTAAAACCCTGAATGTATGCAACACCCATCGAAGTCACGAGTGCTTGTGTACACTGCGTATCATATCATGTGGGTACAGTAAGGTGTGTTCGCACAAATATGCGATTCTCTCAAACTTAAGTATTTTGGTAGGCACATAGAACGCCACTATAGTGGTAACTGAACAGACAGTTGAGGACAATACAACATGATTCAAATCTGCAAAATTATTTGTTTACGGACACGAGTTTAGATTTGACAAAATCTACCTGCTGTAAATATTTGCAACCATTTTTTCATGTACACTATATCGAACCACGGTAGTCAAAGTAATCAGATTAGATAATCCATTCCACCGCAGAATGTACCGTGATTTCAATCTTAATGGAATTAATCTTGTTAATTGCAATTGCTGTTTCTGTGGTATAAGTGAAGATAGCATACTTAAGTCGATGTATGATTGTGGACAGACATGGTAAAAACGTGAATAGCGTAGACATGCGAAGTGAATTTTAAACACATTAAGACAATTCGTGACAACTTAGCAGAAAGACAATTTTCGTGGAACAGATCAAACGCCGTAACTTGGTCTATTTCGAGAAGCCTATGAAATAGATTAGTTAATACCAGTGAGAATCCGGTGTGTCCCATGCAGGAAATTAATGGTGGCACGAAAATGGTCACCTGTATAGTCTTTGTCATTTGTGGACTGTGCTATCATGTTGGAGTTAGCGGAGTTCACACTACTGTGTTTTCAAGAGAAATCTGACATAATTTTGTTTCAAGTTTACACTTTGTCAACCGTCTTGACTGTTATTGTCTCCTAGTTACCAGAATCCTACTATTAAAATTTGCTGTCAAAGCCTTCGTGATGGAACGCTTGTCGACCCGTGCGTTATATATATATATATATATGGATGCTAAAAAGATAATTTATATGCTGAAGCATTTCGTTTATCCATTGTATTTACCTGGAAGGATGCCTACAATGTATATGTCTATGCAAAACGGAGCGCCACCCTGTTTTACGTTGATGACATGGGCTCTCCTCATCTTTACCTGGACGAGTGGAAATGTTTAGTGGTAGGCAAGACTTAAAATCGTTGCAGTTTTTCCGATTGAGTTTCTTAAAGGTAAAGGGAACTCGGGATGTGATCTGAAAAAACTTGTTGCAAATTGGAGTTTTAAATAATCCTGACGATTGAGCTGTCATTTGGTATAACGTAGAGCCTCTGATGTAATATTATCGCAATTCCAGTAAAATACTATAGTATTGTTATTATGGTGAAATAAAATTGTACGTTTTATTGAACGTCACGAAAATTCTACATAATATTGTATTGATAAAATATTACATTATAATTAAACAAATGTCCATAAATTATTGTATCAATAAAATTATAAGATTGTATTAAATTTGGACATATGGCAAAATTACTACAGACATGCGACTTATGAGAGCATTTAAATGGGAAAATGTTCATTTTAGAACTATAAACATACAGTATTTTATTTACGTCCATTTATTAAAGGGTATCAAAATATAATTGTGAATAATAATAATAATAATAATATACATAAGTAAAAAATGTGTGTAAACTTTCACATTGTAAGACTGTTAAAAAAGACTTCAATTGTACAATTTGTAACCGGTCTTCATAACCCCCTTGCCTGAGAGTGAATGAATATATAATTTAATGGTAATAATTATTAAATATTTTACATAGCCTGTAGTAGTGAGTAAGGAAATTTCATGTATCAGGGAAATGTATGTAAGCTACATGGTCGCGTACCCTTTTTGGCCATGAGCGAAAGTGCCTATTGTAACAAAGTTAAGTGTATGCAAGTGTGCGATAATAGTTTTTGTATTCTTACTTGCGGAAAATGCTCGGAAGTTCGTTAAAAATATCACAGTAGTAGGTGTTGGCTAAAATGGTTTCCTTTCACTTTGACATCGGGTGATCACGAACTCGCCAATCAGAGACCAAAGAGTATGGGACAATGAGAGGATGAGAGCTCACCAATAATATTTGAATATTTTGAAGGCTCAGCGAGCCACGAGCTCCCTTCGGTGGACCATGTGAACTCTGAGGACCATGTGTGGGGCTTTTCGGAATTATTATAAAAGGGGAAACGTTTTTGCTAAGGCCCACGTTTTTAAGGTTTTCAAGTCAATAGTGTAGTAGACAAGTTGAGTGCGAAACAAGGAGAAGCTTTGTCTACATGACAATCGGCGAGTGTATGCAAGTTAAAAGACAAGTCGAGTGAAAGAGCGCACACGTTTTTATAGATTGCAGGTCAACGGTGTAGGCAAGTTCAGTGGCGTTAGTTCTCACAGCCAAATGCAGCTTCGACTTTTCGGCTTAGGCAGCGTCGCGGTTATGCGAGTTTTTAGTTCAGTTCAGTGAAGCCCGCTAATCTACGCAGTAAACCAGCGAGCCGTCGACAAAATATCGTATGAATAAACACCTCTACATTGAACGGGACACTGTCGTGTGATTTACAGCATTACCTTTTACCTCCTCTTCCCCCGTGACCGCGACGGCACAAAAAGACGATATCGGGCCCCTTAAAGATCCGGGGTACGAAGTGAGACACTCGGATAGAAGTTCTATCAGACATTATTACATCGAAGTGGTTGCGGCTAGCTATAACTAATCACAATTTTCTTATCTTCCAATTATTGCAGGCCCCGCGAGCCACCTACAACAACATCGACGACAAACGCTTCAAATTTGGCGCCCAACATGGGGCCTATCCAACTATACATACCACTTCATATTGTTATAGAATTAACAAAGCTTTTACCAAAACAATGATTATAATGATGAAAATCGTTAAAACAAATTTATTTTATATTATTTATGATCTGAGCCTTTCGTATGAATAATTGAAGCTTATAGCAATGGCTGAGATGACAAGAGTTCCAGCATGACATTTTTTTGTTAATCGAAATCTTAGGCGGTAGATCAGAGGAAAATTCTTTCTGCAAACCATTCGTTCGAATTGTCCGACTTCTTTGCCCCCTTCGAATATAATTCTTTCTGTAAGTTGCTTCAATACTTGTTTTGTATTTTAATGTGTGAGGGATTTCTTTGGTTTATTTACGGACACTGTTTAACGTCTCAGGTCATCAGCGTCCCATTCAATTCAGGGCGTGAAACGGCCGACAAATTTTGCTCAGAGGCCTCTCTTTCAGGCTTGAGGTTCTTTTTCGTGCCATAAATGTACGACACGAGACCAACAGCTTTACTTCCCTTCCGAAGGAAGCCATACTTAGGATTTTTACGCCCGAAAAAAATTCCATCGGTTCTGGCCAGGATCGAACCCGCATTCATGGGTTTAGGAGGCAAGTATGGTTACCACTACACCACCATGACAGATGGATTTCTTTGGTAACTCGACATTCCAAACTACATTTTTCCTTACTTAGCTTATCTCACATAAATCATAGTTGATGTCTTCTTGTTATGAAGTGCATGCATATTCTTTCTCTTTTAGAGAAATAGGATATGTTGAGGATAGAATATCACTTACCCTAATTTTATTCAGGACTTGACTCATTAGTTTCTGTCATTCTTTCCTTCTCAAGCTTTTAATTGCTAGCTTAAGTAACATTTTCCCTTGTTTTGATATAATTTACTGAGCAGTTGTTTATTCATAATGCAGAGTAAAATCATTGTTGCCATTATGTGCATCGAAAAAAGTGGGCCATAGTTTTATTTCTGTACAGGAGCTAAACTATTTTCACAACAATGAAAGTCATGTAATTATAAACAAAAATAGCTCAATACTTTTCTCAAAAAATATAATACATTATAACGAATTATTAATTTTTAAAACGCTATTTTTTGACTTGCTGAGCCTTATTAAAATTCAAATGTTATGCCGGTTCAATAACCAATTAAAATTAAAGAAATGTCAAACAATATGCAGTAATTATCATTGAACAGTATTCTGCAAGGTTGACTTGTGCGGTAATGAAGTAATTCCCAGAAAATTGCTATCATAAGTAACTTGCTACACCATTTTACATGTTTGAGGAATGAAATTCTCCTAGAAAATAGTGAATTATCTAATTTTTAGGTAAATATATTTGCACGACACTGTTTCAGTAGGAAACAGCAAGCTTTCACAAAACATTGGTGTGTTTAACTCAAAATTAAAAATTGAAAAGAGGCATTTAACACTGTCCTAAGTCACAACTGTCGGCCTCTTCGTCGCACATGAAAAGTTAATGTGAGAGGGTCAATACTTGCATGACCCTTATTGTATTATTAATTTCAATGAAAATGGATTCAGGTTTGAACGAAAAAATGCATTTAATACCGTTATGTTTGCCTACTGGATGTTAACTGTCAAATGTTTCTCAAAGTCATTGAAAGAAAACTACTAACTTGCAATTCTCCGAGCTAATAACACTAAACTGAAGCAGCAGATTCAAAGGCGGAACTCCATGGCAAAGTCGAGCATTATTCATGTCCTCCTAGGAAACTATAACGGCGAAATATTTAAAATTACCCTTGGCCGGAGCGTGGTGCTGTGACACACTTAACGAGCCTGGCCAATGCGACTCTTTAATCAACTGACCCTCTAGAAATACGAAAGGCATAAAAGGATTTAGGAAGGGAAGAAAGTAATTAGCGGTTTCCCTCCACGCAAATTATAAGAAGTAAGGCCTGACAGGTAAAGAGTCTCTCTTCCACTTGCTCACGTAAATTATGACCGGCTGTGATCGCTTTGTATTTTAAAGTGCTCGTGATTTTCTCAGTATAATTACGTGCGTCTTTCTGAAGCTTTTTCCCCAGCATATATTCAGAATATTCCGCCTGTAGCGTACACTGCCACCTAGTAGCAAAGTACAGAAAACCTTACGAAATATTTCATTATCATTTACGTTTCAGCATTTTATTTCTTGTCATCTCTTATAAAATATTATACTATACCAAAAGAGTGGTAAATAAACATTTTAATATCCTTATCAACTATGATTAGAGCAAAGAATAGGTTTCATAGATGTGTAATTTTCTCTTTCTTTAATTACAATTTTAAGTTCAAAAACAAAATTGCAAACTGTGAATTTATCAAGTGTCAGTACATATCAATGAGTACAGCTATGAAACAGTACGACATTTTCAAATAACATATGTAAAGACAAGGGTCCAGTAGTTTTATTTTTCAAACTCCAGATGTAAAGCTTGGCGCAGTTTAAAAATCAACATTAAGAAGGACACTTCTATAAACTGTAACTTATCAAAAATTATAATGCAGTAAAATCTCTCTAACCTGGACGCCTGTGGTCCAACCTAATGCTGTCTTTCGGGAACAATCTAACCAACCACCGCTGGATAAATATCTGGTTAGTTTAACTATTTAGAAATGACTTCTAAACGCTTTTCCCCATTGAAAGCCATATTCTTGCTCTACAAAGCCGAAAAGGGTGAAAGGAAATAAATAGAGAAAGAAAAATAATAATAAAGAAAAAAAGCGTTATCATTTAGTTCTTTATTGACGGTTTTTCAAATCACTCATTGCATTTTGGTTACCATACGTTTAAAATTGTGGATTTGTTGGCGTTTATGTTGTTGCTTTAGAAACACCAAATTGCTGTGTAATTTTCCTACATTTTCACCTTTAGACTGACGATCACAAACTTCTTTCTTCTTTTCAATGGCTAATGCCACTGACATGTGATTACTCATATTTATCACAGTTTAAAAAGCTGCATTTCATTCTTCAGCAGTAACCTATGACAACCAAACAAACGAAATTCAGACGAAGTGTAGAGCTCATTCCCTTCTTGGAAGCAACCCGTTGTATGAAGTACCAAATGCAATAGCAATTCAGTTGTAGCAGGTAGAACAGCTCCAAGTTACATGAAGAATGCTCAACATGCAGGATAGAGGAGAGTTCAACATAAGCAGGTGTTCAAGATGTAGCGGAGTACAACTAGCCGCATAACACAATTTTATGGAAGATTTGTGCTTTCCACTCTTTACAGTCTAAAGCAGTAGAGGGTGTTTCTCTAAAAATACTTATTTTTAAATCCATAGATTTAGGCAGATTTGGATTTCAAATTGTGTTTTATAATAGTGCATGAAGCTTAATAAATAGTTAACTAATGCAGAAAACAAAACCTTAAGGTGCGTACCGTTTCAGCGGTGAAAATTTTATAAAACTGAAGTCAATTCCATTATTAGCTTTGACATAAACTAAAAAGGTTGCACTAGATAAGCCATACAAGTATAGCTATTGGCGTCTCGCGCGGCAATTGTCACCAGGATAGATACAGGTATCTTGCTGAATGTTTATCAAAGATCATGCCAGGCGACTGCTGTGTTATCCGTACGTATGCTGACAGTTAAGTTTGAATCCTGCTTGAACATGTTTCTGGATGTGATCAAGTCATGACCACCTTCTTGGTCTACTGGTTAGCATTGCTGACAGCTGGCCGATCGATTTCCGGTACCTACTTAGGAATTTTTCTAAGTTAGGAAAGTCTGGAACGGGGTCTACCCAGGCTCGTGAAAACCATTGGGAAGCTGCATGATGGAGAGGTGACGCTCTTCGATCACAAAAGTCGCATGATAGGCGACCGGAGGGTGTCGACGTGCTCATCACGTGGCCCCTGCAATACTGCGCTCTATAATGAAGTCGTAAGACGGAGGTAGAGCAAGCAGCGGTCACTACGGTAGGCCAAGGCTCACGCCGGGCTATAGCTCCAAATCAGAGGAAGAGGAAGATCAAGTCATGACAGTATTTGTTACCGAGTGGTTGAAAAATACACGGTATAACTTCAGGAATGAAGACAACGTGTAGACAACACAAATAGATTTATATAATCGCGAATCCACATCGAAATCCCAGAAAAACATTCCTTCTATACCACAAGGTAGAGGATGCTGATGTGAATAAACCAAATTAAGGTAGAGGAGGCTAAGAATGTTCATCTAAAGTACAGTGTGTTCAGCTTACAAGTATATTAAAACATAAATTTATTACTGATAAGTAATAGAACCATTGCAGTATAGTATTTTTAAACTTCAACAGTGACTTAAATGTGCACAGCGGCAATTATCAGCTCAGTGCATGTGACTGGAGAGCGCATTTGCAACGTTAGTAGAGATGCATGTATCAACTTAAGGCTACCGGATGCTGTTAAGCCATGTATCAATTATGAAATGGAACACGTGCATATGAAAACGGTAAGTTAGTTTGATTTATTTAATTTAAGGACACTGTTTAACAGCTGTGGACACTAGCGACTGATAAATGTTGCTCAGAGACCTCAGAGAAGCAAAGACTTTACTTCCCTTCCGAAGAAAGCCATACTTAGGACTGAAACGGAAGTCGATGAGGACTTTTGTGTGATCTTACAATGCAGTGAGTGAGTAAAACAGGCAGAGAGTTACGTGTACCTCGTTTCACAGTCCACGACGTCTGCATAAAAGATTTCATCCAGGAGACCCACCGCCAGGGTGGCCGAGATCGTTAAGGCGAGGACTCGCGAGCGGGAGGTCTGGGGTTCGATTCCCGCCAGGACCGTCCTTCTTGACGGAGGTATTTTTTTCAGATTTTCCTCAGTCCTCATAACTGGTAAATGCAGGGGAGGTACACTAAAGTTATGCCTTGAACGTTTCCTTCCTTAAAAAAATCCTTTCCCAAGTTATCATTTCATTTCATGTATCATCATTGTTCACCGCCTGTGGTGTCTCAGTAGTAAAAACGGGCGTTAAACACCGTAAAAAGGACCGTTTTTCTTGACTGAGTTTGTTCCAGGTTTTTCTCAGTTCTCATAAATGGCAAATGCCATGGAGATGCCCTAAACTTCGGCCTGGATAGTTTCCTTCCTTTAAATTAAAAATCCTTTTCCAATTAATCATTTCGTTATCATCAACGTCCACCCCCTGTGGCGCCAAAAAACCTAAGAGACTACATAGTGCAAACTTGTGGATAAATCACAGCGTAAAGCTTTAGCGAACACACTTCTAGCTAAAATTGATGAAAATGAGGCATTCCTAAGTAGAGGCATCGTTTAACATTTCCTTAACGGCGCACAAGCATAATGAATGTCGAATATAGAGAACATAAAACCCCACAAGGTGAATGAATTTGTGATATGCGCTGATGAAGAACAAGGTCATAAGTCCCTTTTTCTTCGCAGAAGCAATTATCCTTTCAGCAGCCTCACGGTCCTTAAAATGAATTTTTTCACCGATATGTTGAAGATGTTTCTGGATCAAAATTTTCTCGGACGCTGGATTGGGAGAGATGCTCAACCTATCGCTTGGTTACTTAGATGCCGATCATTTGTCGAGTTTCATCCAGACTGAAGTGTAGCAAACATCGATACGATATCTCCTTGATATGCGCAGTCGTGAATGTCACGTCTGTAATGCTGGCTAATTCATGGATGGAGAGTGAATACAGGTTGGACGTCTGTCGCGCGACTAATGGCTTGAGGATAATGTTTATTTAGTAAAATAAGTTCTAAGCCACTGTTTATGTAGAACAAAGCTGTAAGGAAATGTCTTCATCACTCTTGGAAAAATAAAGTAATGCTTTATTACAACTTTAAGCTGGACACGCTTTATTTCGCATACTACAACATTTATGCGAAACGTAGAGGAATATTTGACGACATCATTTGAAACAGAGTTAATATATTTACAATAAATAACTTTTAAACATATGTAATGCATCTATTTTAGGACCATAAGCTGCGTTGTTAAATCGTTTTATTTCGTTTTCTTGGCCACTCGTTTATTGAATAAAATAGAATATAATACTGACATCGATAGCACATTTTAAGTTCAAAAGTGTCAATCTTGTTAAGATTATTGTTTTAATAGATATATGATATGATCAATAGTTGGATCATGAAATGTTAACTATCAACACACTCTTAGGTCGCCAATTTACTGATTCAACGCATTGTTCCTTAGAGACTAGCACTAACACAGAAAACACAATAACATCACATGATTATATACAGCAAGACTTTTTGCCTTTTTTTTTTTTTTTTTTTGAGTAGTGTTTAACGCCCGTTTTTACTACTGAGGCACCACAGGCGGTGGACACTGATGATACATGAGATGAAATGATATATTGGGAAAGGATATTTTTTTTTTTAAGGAAGGAAGCGTTCCAGGCCTAGGTTTAGGTACCTCCCCGGCATTTGCCAGTTATGAAGACTGAGGAAAACCTGGAAAAAACCCCAGTCAGGGAGGACGGTCCTGGCGGGATTCGAACCGCAGACCTCCCGCTCACGAGTCCGTGCCTTAACGACCTCGGCCACCCGTGGCGGTACTTTTTGCCTTGCCATCACATAATACATTATTATTTAACCTGCAATAATCATACATTTTTAAGAAAATTATAATTAAAAGAATAAAAAGTAAGTTCTTCACGCAAATACAAAAAATATTCTAAAAACGGAGCTTGAAACTTTAATAGCAAGCAACACCGTGCACTTTCTGACAGCATCTTGCAGGTTAACTAATATATTCAATAATTGTATGCGTACCTTTGCCCTTGCTTTATTCTATCATTCGTCGAGAAGCGCATGATGCTGCTTCCATAAATTTCTGTGTCCGTCTTCGTAGATGCCTAAATCGAAAGTTTCGCAGTAACTGAATAGGCACAGGTGAACAATTTTATTGGGTCTCTCGCTCACCTGATTTAATTTACTTGTTACAATTCCACTCATGGAATCATTAAAACCAGTGCGTGATGTGGAATCTTCTCGCACGTTGTTAGACAATTATCAACATTTCAACAATTTGAAACATTCTTCGCGGAGTACTGAAACTGAAAACCAGGTCTGTATTCAGGCAGCAAGTGAATATTTTGATCATTTACTTTAAGATAATGTGAAGAGCTGAGTGTGACAGACAGACACTACAATACTCTGAAACCAAGCTTTTCTGAACACATGTTAATATCAACTATTTTTATTGTCTACATATGAACAACTCGTTCTTGACGTACATTTCTGAAAATATGAATAGTTAACACGTTTCACGAAACAAAAATGTTTGGAATAAGAAGCGAAGAATGCAAGTAGAAGGAAACTACATTGGTCATCCCTTGGAAAATTCTGTAGGAAAATACATTCGAAATGGTTAAGGCTCTAGGGGAAGAAAAGTGTACACTAAGATTATATATTTCACAAATTTAAAAAAGAAAAACTGCTGCATTGTGAATTCTAAGCTTAGCCCATAGCCCGTAAACAGTGATGCTCGCGGAACGAAGAAGAAGAATAAAAAAAACATCACTTGTGGTCATAATTTCCATTTTTGTTCCTTACGTAACTGACTAATTTATAAGAAAATATTCAATTACTGGGAGCTTCCATTCAGCTTCTAAGTTTAAAGTAATGCTCTGAACATGCAATAAGTTTCTGTACGCCCCAACTTATTGCTGGTGACGAATCCCATCACTGGTGTAACGGTGCCACTCAAAGAGGAGAAATTTGTTGATAATTATTCGTCGTTATATGCGACTTATGAGTTTTGCAATAAAATAACATTTTGTCATCAGCATTTACTGAATCCTAGACAGCCAATAAACAAACATTGATTTTAATTTGATTTATTTACGGACTCTCTTTAACATCTCAGGTCATCAGCGTTCCATTCAATTCAGGGCGTGAAACGGCCGACAAATTTTGCTTAGGGGCCTCTTCATTCAGACTTGAGGCTCTTTTACGTGCCGTAAATGTACGACACGGGACCCACGGCTTTACTTCTCTTCCGAAGGAAGCCATACTTAGGATTTTTACGCCCGAAAAAGTCCATCGATCCTGGGCGGGATTGAACCCGCGATATTGGGTTTATGAGGCAAGTATAGTAACCACTACACTACCAGGACCGACAATAAACAAAGAACATTGATAAACTTTCTGATATCGGCACTACCCAAACAGCGAGAGTAATTATGTTTCAGTTCAGTGGCCAAGAAGTGTAGTTTCCTTTAAATTACTTTTATAAAATTATGTACACAATATTAAGGAAATAAAGTGTTGCTCTTTTGTACTATGCATATTCAGATAATGTATGTTATACAGGCCATGATTATTTTAGCCCACGTGTACATTTGAGCGTAGCGGGAGCTAGGCCAAGGCCATGCCAGTAGCGCTGAGTCTGCATGAGGGCAGTCAGTCGTAGTTGGCTGTTACGAGAGCAACCATACCCTGTGTTATTATACTCAGTTTGCGGCTAAGAGACCAGTCCAACTCAACTCTTGTGTTATTACAGACTATTGATGCACGAGTGTTATTAGTGCAAATGTACTGGGAATTAATGTTTACTCTAGTGTATATTGAACAGTCACTACTAGAACGGAGAAATGATTCTAATTTTATAGGACAAAGGATGGAATTTTTTAATACATGACCAACAGATGCATCAAAAGCAGTGGTTGTTAATGAAAGATTTCGAATAGGTGCACAAGTTATGGATTTTTTTTTCTAGAATTCAAGGATAAAACCGATAAATGGCAATAGCTACGAAAATTAAGAAAAACTATTGCAAATACTAACATATTTTGTATTATCTAGCTACCCCTTTTAAAAATATCACTACACAAACAATCAATACATGCTAGTATACTCTGCAATCATTATGGAGTACTGAATTATTAAAAGGCCATTAAGAAGAATGTATAATTAGAGACAAAAAGCCAACTTGCAAATAGAGAGCAGAGAGAGAGAAATGGGGTTGTATTTTGATTTCGTTTGATGCAATTTGAATTCCTGGCATATTTTACATTCATGTTTGGAATCAAATGTCAAAATTTGCTAATATATGCCAGCCAATATGCAAAGTGCTCTTTAACACAATTTTGATTTCAATGTAAATGAAAATCAATTGACAGATGTCATTTTAAGCAGCGTACAGAAGGCTTTACATTTATTTAAAATAGACATTGAGAGAACGTGAAAATTCATACCTGTCGTATAACACTTCTGTTCCAGTGTAGAACGGAATTCAAGACTTTATATCCGAGATATAAATGTTACCTGGAATCCAATAGATTGTTTTAAATGCGTTAGAAGTCTTGATGTTATACAATTGAAAAAAAGTATTTTTACTCTCTAGAGGCTGATTTTTGCCTTTAAGAAAGACAACACGAACTTTATTCAGATTTTGTTAAGCATTTCAAAATGTTGTCTGTGATTGTGTCAGAATATTTATCGGAGTGACACGAAGATAGTCCTCTTGTTCAACAAACAGTGTACTGAAAGGCGTATACTGAACCTCAAGAAGAATTTAGTTTCTTCCCATTGACTTTTTATTCAACCTAAAACGATTAAAGCAAGAGTTTCCCCCCTTTTTGCATAAAAGTTATATATAATGCTGGCTGATTTAGTGCTGTACACAATACCAAACTGGAAAAAAAAAATGTTTAGCAGATAGCCTGCCAGCAGCAAACGCAAATGTACATAATTTTTAAACACCCTGTATAACAGTGTTCCAGTAAGATGTTAAGTACTATTTTAACTTGAAGATTGAGTCTATTTTTCATTGGAGCTCGTATTTGAGCTACAAGCTAAATTAATCTCTACATAAGTATTTTAATAATGTTTTTACTGCTGAGATATCACAGGCGATCAGTACGGATGATATAAACTGGAAAAAAAAATTATAAGGAAACAAAGTTTAGGATACCTCCTCGGCATTTGCCATGTATGAAGACTCAGGAAAACGTGGAAAAAATCTCAGTCAGGGAGAAGGTTCTGGTGGGAAATGAAGCCCAGATCTGCCGCTCACCAGTCCGTGCCTGAACGACCTCGGCTACCCGCGGTGGTCTACACCGGCACTAATTTTCTTAAATTCTGTTTTTTTTTTATACTCTGTAAAGGGTTTTAGTTTTTAAATGTCATATTTCCGTCATTTACTTACATATGCATATAAAATTTCTTCGGTATATTTCTGAACGTATTTTGAATGAACCCAATTTTTCAGAAAAGCATTATATGTCATTTTTACCAAATTTATAGTTTCTTGAACATTTTCAATAATGTTTGCTGGTCTAAATCGAATCATGTCCACTGTTTTTCACTTAAATTTAGACAGTTGCACCCTACATGAAATACTTTGTAGTGCACAAAGTGTCAATAAAACACAAAAATATAAGGCAAAATTATAGGTATTTCAGTGGATCATATAGGGTAAAATAATAGCCAAATTTAGTAAATTTGCAGTACTTTTGAGATTAAATTTCCTCATTAAAATAATGTTCGCAATGATAAGCTATAAATTTATGATTGAGAAAGCAACGAAGCTTAGAATAATGTATAAGAACTAGTGGTAGTAATTATTGTTGTGAAATGTCAATATCAGAGTGTCACTATCTGAAAAATTTACAGGATCAAGAAATATACGTTTTTAAAGTTGTTCTTAGCGTCTGAAGGTATGTATCGGTAATTTTGTTGTTTTAAACGCATTTTTTTGCACATTTACATACTATTAAAACGCTATTTCAAATTTCAAAATCAATTAAATAGGCATTCTATGTTTTACACTGTTAAGTATATCATACAAATCTAAGATTTTCTATCAAATACCTATGAACTCATTTTGTTATGTTTAAAGTAATATTAACTTTTTCTGTAGTCAAGTTTATAGATTTACTTGACTTTGAAGTGATCAGATACATTTATGAAATATTTCATCAGAAGAATAAATGAAAGAATCTTTAAATATAGGTTAGAAAATAAATGTTAATTGTCAAAGAGTAAGTACTGTCTTAAGTTTCCAAAAATGCACAGTTTAAAAATCCACATCCTTAGAGCAATTGAATTAAGTCATTTCTTCTTAATAAATTTTAATACTGCATTTTCGCAACATTTTCTTTGTCTTGTTTCCAGTTCTATCATTGTGAATGTTTCCATTGCAACTTTATCGACTTTCCATTTCTTTGCCTCCAGATTTTCACAACACACCGCATTCATTTCCTTTCATTCTGCGATGACCACATGAGTCGTTTTCTACAAGCAGGAAACGTTCACATGCATTTTTTGTTTATCTCTAATGTAAGCTGGTTATGTTCCAGGTCACTGATTTTCAATACACCGGGCGACTGTCCTTATTTCCTTTCGCTTTACATTTTCATTTCTCTTCTTGAATAATGTTTGAGAGGAAAAGCGGGAATTCCACGGAAAGGACGTGCGATGGAGTCGGCAGCAGATAAAGGAACGCAAATCCCTTGGCTATATACCGGGAAGAGTAATTTAGGTATTATCTGATTAGTTACAGTCAATTACTTCTCAAGTGGGATAACTTTAAGTCGGGATTTCTTGTGTCGTAAGCATTTTAGTGCAGCTGTAGTCGCAAGGCATGACAAAATAACTTATTTTTGTTTATGCGTAGGTATGCGATTTTGCCAATAATTGTATCGGCACAAAGTAAGATGACTAAAAAAGAAAAACTTAAATAAAAACTTTTAAGAGAGCTTGTACAAGAAAGAGGATGAATGATTCATGTTTAAGTTATTCTAATGATGTCTCATTACGCTCGAATACGAGCAAAGGGATTCCACATATCTTTCGACGCCTCCCAAATTACAAGGTATATAGTTTTAAACAGCAATTTGATCCAGAACGTTTGAAGATTTGTAACAAACATTTGCTCTTTCTTTTCAAAGGGAATAAAGTTATATGGGAGATGATCTGCTTAAATTTTAGAACCTCTTTCTTTCCTTTTTAAGAGAACCTGCACAAAATTCCGTTCAGATCGTAAAAGAATTAACGAATATATGCTAAAAGAGATACATTTGGGGCTTCTGTTTTATGTGTGTATAAACATAGAAGAAAACTAAAAAAGAATGGAATATTGCTTATAACTTTAGAGTTTGAATGTTACTAAAATATTTCAAATTGTAAAATTTAATACAATTATATCACTAAATATTTTGTACATAATTACGACATTTACATACTAAGATATATACAAATGTGAAGGAAAAAAAAAAAACAGACTTTTCCTAAATGACAGCCCATTTTTTTTATTTGTGAACTACTCTTACAATTTTTATGAGGATATATTAATTGATTGGTTGTAGCATTTATTACTTTGTTTTTATTTATAAATTTCTGTAACCTTATGGAAATACGGTACGTTAATTTAAATTGAGAATTAAATTACTTACGGGGTAACAGAAAGTCATGAATACTGTTTACAAAAACAAAAATATTTATTCTTATTTAGTATACTGCATAACGTAGGAAATCTTACTGAAAGAAAAATAATACAAGTTGGTTTGATATGGTGACAGGGTAAGAATTCGGTGAAAGATGTGGGATTTATTTAATCAGGTGAACTCAAACAGAAACGTAAAACAGTCCGCATTGTCAAAGTTGTAACGAAGTTACATGACGGAAAACGTGAATAACAAGAAAATCAATGAATGATGTAATGTCCTTAAAATGCTACTGTTTGTTCAAGTAAATCCACACAAGTCCCTCAAGACAATAGCAAGGAATTACAATATATATCAAGCATCTGTTTTTAATTGAATGAAATATGATAAATACCTCCCATACAAAATGCGATTTTTACATAAATTAAGAATATATTATTATTATTATTATTATTATTATTATTATTATTATTATTATTATTATTATTATTATTATTACTATTATTATGACTAAAGAAATTATTTTTGTGAAACTTTATTCCAACTGATAAACAAAAATTCAGAGTTTATAATATACATAACATTTTCAGATGAAGTCAATGTTTGTCTAAATAGTAGGTAAGTTATTCTACATAACTGTCAATATTGGTCACGGAACAACCCATATTGGATTGTGCATCAACATTCACAACATCCGCAGAAGTGAAATGTATTTGCAAGTTTAGTTGCTAATAATATTGAGTATGTACACCTGTTGCAGAACATTTTACCAATAGTTTTTCATTGTGAGTGAAACATGCTTCAAAATTATTCCAACATGATGGTGCCCCTGCACTTATTGGAATAAATATGAGAGAATTTTAGATGCAATGTTCTGGAATATAATGAAAGAAGAGGACACATTGACGGACCACCTAGATAGTCGGATCTTATTCTTTTAGGCTACTTTCTGTGGGGCTACTTAAATCTAGAGTGCACCATAGTAGACCAACAATTTGTTACAACTGAACAGCGAATCAGAACGGAGATGCACTTACTCCAATTACTGTATAAGAGACGGAAAATTTTCATTACAGACTAAGAAATTGTTTGATAGTAAATGGTGCTCACTTTGAACATTTGTAAGAGTGAGTGTAGCTAAAGGGATAAAATGTTATTTTTTTTAAATAATGACACAAAAACAATATACTCCCTTACACAGAATTCAGAGAACAATTCAAAATATATAAACGAGTAAATTCTATCAATTAGAAATAACACGTTTTAATACATTCTATACACCTGAGAATATAAATGCTCTAAATTATACGCAAAATATTCATTGATATAGGTCTAAAAATGCAGAATTTAAAGCTGATAAGAAGCATTCAAATTATAAAGTATTTGGTCATATTACTCATTGTTTGTTCATGCTATATACATAGGCACATACACAGAAGGGCCCACAAATGCTGATTTTCTCTACGCTTTTCGGCGGTCCTTCGGCTGCGAAGCAGGGAGATTTCAGAATTTTAAACGAACGATGTTATGCCTGTAAGATAGTCTAAATTTTATTTTTAAAATTAAAAAGAAAATTAGAAAAGAAAGGACAAAAGACATCTGGCAACTATGTGTTTCAAAGACACCTATATAAGCAATCCTCAGGAGCACACTATTCATTTGTTTGCGCCTCGTAATTTGAAGCAGGGTGTTCCTGGCAGTCAATGGCTATGTGTGCGTCAGGGTTGCCTACTAGGTGCTGATTAAAATCGTCGTAGAGTGCTGATAAATGCAGCATACTGTTTGATTCCCTGTGCACGCGCGTGCTGTTTTTAAAGAAAAAGAAATTTAATTTTTTACAGCTTTATAATAACGAATTTTCTGCTCAGTGTGTGCAGAAATTTACTAAAGTTTTTGTGGACGATTCGTAATATAGTTGTTAAATTGAAGCTAACATGGCCAGTACAAACGATAAAACAAACTGAGGACCTTACAGTTTAACAGAGAAAAGGCACGAATAGAACATTTCCTGCAAAAACCTCTCTCGAAACCAGTCCAACATACATCAGCACTATATGTCTCAAACACTACATAGTCTGTGGTGCCTCTATAGCAATAACGGGCGTTAAACACAATTTATTCATTCAAATGCTACATAAAAATGTAGTCTATAAATGAAATCCACGAACATTAGACGAACTGGGGGGGGGGGCCGAAAAGAAATAAGACAATTCAGCAACAGAGTGGAAAAGTTTAAAACAGAATTTATTTCCATGCTACTACGTCTATCCTCGTCGTCAAATCATCTTTGAAAAAGTAGCATTTCTAGGCATGTTCACAAATATGGGGCCATTAAAATATATGGCTGCCGCATATACGTCCTGGAGGGTCGCCAGTGCATTGGCCCGTACTCTTGTTACGCGTTCTTCCCTATTCCCTTTATCACTGAAGTCATCCGTAATCGTAGAATCGCCCAAGGGATGTGACTCATGCCGTATGAGACGGGGATGCTAACATACAATCCTAGCAGACAGTAAATGTGGATCTTAGGGCAGTTTCTTCAGCAGTTGACTAGAGGAGGATAACTTGCATAGACTCTGCAATCTCTCATAGAGCTCAAGAATCATTAAATACAATAAAAGAGAAATTCCGACGATAAACCTAATGGTAAACATGAAATAAGCTGAAGTTCAATTGATGAGCTTAGTTAGATTTGTGTGACAACACATTCTCATGATGCGGATCTTGTACACGAGCGGAAGGAGGACACTTTCAACGTCTGTTCTAAGGTAAGGCTTATAATCCATTTATACTTGCGATATTGTACTATTTGACGTTCGGCCTATCGCCCGGGAACCAGATCGCATGCTACGGCCGCCATATATATATTAATGACCCAGAATATACTATTAGTAGTACTTTATCCATATTCATTAATCATTTCGTGTTTCTAATTTATGAAAACTTGTAAAATATATTTCTTTCCGTTTCGGCTATCGCAGAAAGTGCTGTGGCAAAGTTTTGGGCAATCCGGTATGGCAAGAGCTCTACTGCCGATCTCAGGGTCCACTCTGCTGCGTAAAGTGAGGCCCAAGCAAAGTGCAGAAATGTACAAGATACAATGTATTTTTGATTTGGTTTAATTACGGACGCTATTTAACATCTCATGTCATCAGGTTCCATTCAATTCAGGGTGTGAAAAGGCTGATAAATTTTGCTCAGAGGCCTTTTCTTTCAGGCTTGAGGTTTTTTTTTTCGTGCCATGAATCTACGACGGTACCCACGGCTTTACTTCCCTTTCGAAGGAAGCCATACTTAGGATTTTTATGCCGGAGAAAATCCATCGGCTCTGGCCGGGATTGAACCCGCGAGGCAAGTAAGGTTACCGCTAGACCTCCAGGACCGACTGATACAATGCAGGGAGTGTTTTTTCATAGACAAGAGTGGTGATGAATTTTGTAAATTCACTTTTTAGCATTGACTGTAGTATCAATAATATACTTTTCTGCTACTTTTTAAAGTAACTTTTTCCAGTGACAATAGCAATAATTCAAAAACTCTTCGGAGATATAAACAACACTATCTTTTATGCCAGTTCTCGACAGATACCAAGCACTAGAGAGCTAGGGGGTTATGAATAAAAACCCGGGCTTCAGAGAACGTCACGAGAAAACAAAAGCAGGCGATAATGTGTCCTAAAGCTAAATTATAGCGGCAAGGAATATCTAAGTACTGATGTGCTGTATGTTTACTCCGATAAGAGAAACAAATGTGGTTGACCTTTACACGAAGGGGTGATGTTAGATACGATTCACTGTTAACATCTACTTAAACGCCATCTCCCTTACAAAGACTGTTATGCGTTCCACTATTTCTGGGCAAAAACACACGCACAAAAGCAGTATGAGGAAACGGCTTGCAAGAAACACTAGGCACAGAGATTAGAGTTTAGCGTTATCCTCTCGCTACCTAAATTAAAGTTGCCATTCTGACCGGTGTAAAGTACATCTTGTCGCAGATAAATCAACATAACAGTACATGCATTTAAATGTACCTACAACTTCCAAAGTCACTTGCAGAGCGCGCAGTGATCTCAAAAATACCGAGAAGCTGGCAACGTTGCAGAAATGCAAAGTGACGTTATGTAAAACGAAGCAAACAGCTATACAAGGCCGGCTCTGGCGGAAGGGGTGGATGAAGAGAATTCTAACACAACCCTCGTTCTTGTGTCGTATATACAACGCAGACAAGCAACATGCTTCTTTGGGGGCATTTTGAGTTCAGAGTACAATGGCTTCAAGTTTAACTTCTTCAAAATGTATGGAGGTGAACATAAGTAACCAAATACTTTTTCCATTAGTAATAAAATTATACAAAATCAATCAAGTGCAGAACTAAAATTAATTGTATATAAAATCATTGAATTATGCATGCTTCAAAAAACAAACACAAAAGTATTTAGATTAGAATAGTATGTCGTTAGTCCTTTTGGATAACAAGTAACAGTCTTTCCGGCATTGATTGCACATGCATGCTTCTTTATAACACCAGTTTATATGCATTTCCTTAGGTCGAGTTTTGCTTAAAATGTCCACATTTCTCCTATCGATATTCAAGCTCATTTCGGATATTTTCAATGCAGGTGGTATTGGAGACTAGGGAGTATTTTCAGAATTATAAAAGCCGTACTTCTTTTCAAATGAAGACCACAGGGCAAAATACACGTCACAAGTTATTGGTTTCAGATATTGGAATTAATATCTCAAAGCTCATTAAACATAAATGTAAATTCTATTAATGTCAAAACACTCTTTGATCGGCGGGGAAAAGCACATTTATCAAATAGTGAACTGTTTAGGAGAAACATTTTAATTAACTTTAACAGAAATGAAGTGCAATGAAAAAATATGTATTATTTATCATCTATATGGATAACTATTTTACACAAAATTTTAAATTAGGAGGAAATGCTTGACTTAAGTTGTTTTGCACATACACAACACCTGTATATATCTTATATCTAACAATATCTATATTGTGATAAACGGCTATTATTAGAATCCACAAAACTGACAACAACACGAAAAAAGTGTTCATATCCTGCTATTATAAAACTGTATTATTTACTGATAAATGAATATACACAATACTTTTCAAAATCTAGATCAATATTACAAATACCAGATAACATTTGTGCAATTTCATTAATAGGTATTAATAAAGGGAATCTCTTCTTTTCTGAACTACTAAGACAGGAGTTTTCAGTGAGAACATATTGCTTTCCCTTCCGCCTTTCTCGATGTACAAGATATGAAACGGGCCATCTTCTTACAGGGTGGTCTTGTATTTGATTCTTCAAAACAATTGTGAATACTGTAGGCATTTGACATTATGTCATTTGAAGACACTGCATTTCCGTATCGTTTTCTTTGAATTAATGGACTTTTCAAAAATGAAAAAAAAAGCTACTACTGCGATCTGGATGCTGCTAGTTCTTCCTAATTTACTAAGACATGAGGAGGAAACCTTGTCTATTTTCATTTTTTTTTTCATTCACAGTGTGATCAGAGTTTACTTCCCTTGGAACCATTAATTTATAATCAATACCGCGCAATTGCTGGAATGCAAATGAAAACACTACCGCTAAATAGGAGTTTTTCATTTTTCATCCACGTATGTCTGAATAAAATATCACATACTTAACTTGAGAGGCGATAAAGTATTTAAATGACAGATATGGTTAGCTCCTCAATCAAAATCACTCTACACAAAGTGGTAGCAGAGCGAAGTTTGTTAAATGTGTTTGAGGCATACCATAAGCTATGTGTACTGGACTACTATGTAATTATCATCCTGGGTCACCTTTTATTATCTGCTTAGGAGGGTTATTTGTTCTTCAGTTCAAGGTGTTTGTCTACGTGGACTTGGTGGCTCACGCGGAGTTTTTACATAGGGAAGAGATAGAACATGAATTTTACATACTTCAGGTGACCTTTGTAGCAGATTAAACCAGGTTTGCTGTAAGGTATTAAAATTTTGTTACGTTTTAAACTTTACGATGGTAAAGTAAGCAATCTCCTGAAAAAATGTTCTATATTTCTTCACTGTATTTGCTAATCGTTGATGTTCTTAAAGAAAGTGTTTTATATAAGTGTGGGTGTTCCTTTAAAGTTATCTTTGTTTAAATAGTTTGTGTTTTGTATAAATCGTTGCAAGGTGATATAATTAAATTTTTTGCAGTAGAGTTTGACATTTGTCGTAACCGATTTTATATAACAGCTTAACTGAATGGGCAATATATTTTTGGAGAAATGCTTGCAAGATTTATTGTGGATAATCATAAGTATATCACCGTTTAAATATTTGATGGAATTTTTATTGGTATTTTATTTTAAACCTGATCTTTTGGTGCAGTTCTCACACTTAATGTATTTAATCTGCTCGGCTGCATTACTGTATTAATTATCTGAAGTTTTTACCCATAGGATCCATGTTTCATTGCTTGTAAACAAAAAAAAAAAAAAAACAACAACAACAAAAACAACAATTTGGGAGGATATAAGGCGTTCATTTGAGTTAATGTTGTGCATAGATTGTTAATAGCTTTAGGCCTAGGATTTCTGTAAAATTAATTTAATTGCTTATTTGGTAAATTTGCAAAGAACAAAGAGCTTTAGGATCATAACATTTCTTGAGAATCTGCAAATCTTCGTAGTTTGCGACAGGAATCAAAAGTGATAAATATAAACTCTTAAAGTTGTTAACCGGACATATTGTTCTAATTTCTTACTTGCAGTTTTTTGAATGGTGTTCAACGCCCGTTTTTACTACTGAGGCATCGTGGTAGTGAACACTGGTGATACATGAAATAAAATGATAAATTGGGAAAGGATTTTTTTTAAGGAAGGAAAGGTTCCAGGCCTTAGTTTAGGGTGCCTCCTCGGCATTTGCCATTTATGAGAACTGAGGAATACCTGGAAAAAACCTCAGTCAGGAAGGACTGTCGTGGTGGGAATCGAACCGGACCTCCCGCTCACAAGTCCACGCCTTAACGACCTCGGTCACCCGTGGCGGAACTTGCAGTTGTCATTTTACACAGCTTTAGACGTTCCCCCCCACTTGATTCAGAAGCAGTAAATTCTTCAACAAGATAACATGCGAATGCTATCATCAATGAGGTAAACATGGAGCGTTTAGACCGGTCATTCTTTTTATAACCTGTTTCTATATACCAATTTGTATGACTGAAAATATACTTTCCTTGCATTTTATTTGTATAATAATGACCTTTGGTAGATATGCCACTAGATGGCATATATATCTCATTTAAAAAGTGGCTGTGATCTTCAAATGTTTCAAGTTTAGATACCCATATCCCTTCCCAGTATCATCTGCGTAAAACGGGTTCCCTCCACGGTGTTTGTTAATGCCTTGCATATTCTTTTGAATCCCAAGCAGTGTTCGGTTCGCGATAGTGAATGTTAAATTTCTTTTGTCATATTACATTCCTCAGTGATAATGGTTTTCACCTTTTCTGGTTCACTTTATTTATGTTGTTACTTGTGCTCTGGCATGAACTTCTTCACTTATGTCTTTCTTCAATTTTTCGGGCATTTATGCCGCTAAAACTGCCTGGTCTTCTGCTTCTCGAAAGAATAAAGAATAGGTTCTACTTCTATTAGTTTTTAAGGAATCTAAAATAGATATGCACTTCATAGCTCTTCCTATTCTCACACACCTAATTTAAATGAATTAAGTTCGTTATATTAAATTGAAAAGAAAAATCAGGGGGTGAGTGTGAATGAATAACCAAAATAATTATTTTTAATTTTCATTTCTGACCATGTATGAGTATTTAATACTATTACACCAGGTTTATCTAAGTGCATAGAAAATAGATTTTTGTTTTTAATGGTAAGGGCAGAAAATTCGAATGAAAGTTTAATTTTATAAAAATAACTTTCGGAAAACTCGGAATTCGTGGTGCGGTTTGTAATGAAACACGAATGTAAAAATATTCAAAATTAAAAAAAATGAACCTCGCCTTTGATACGTATTAATACCCACAGGCACTGCCTTTGTGCAGAATGTGCTTTTATGTTTGCACAATAAAAATATAAAGCTAATAGGAAGTTAGAAGTAAACAATAAGATGCACTAAGGAGAAATAATGTAATGTTTTGTTGAACCTGCAGGTTTTTCATATAAGCATATAGTAGTCAATAAATATCAGAATTACTTCCCATTTCTTAAGTTCCTAATTTAAAACGTTAGTTACAAATATGTGCTTTTCAACGCTTTATATGCAATTGTGAGCTGAATATTGCGCTTATAACCTGTTCACTGGGAAACATTTAAAAAAAAAATGATAACAAAACATATTTAGAAGGCAATGCAAAGAAAAAAGTTTTTAATTTTGTAAATAGCCGAAAAACAACAGCTCTATTTTACATACACGCAAAAGGTGAGTAAACTAACTTGCAACAGTAATTTTAGTATGACATAATATGGAATCATACTAAAAAATTAGTAAAATTGTTTTAATGCGTCAGAATTTTTATTAGTGCTTCATTTCAGTGTGCAAGGTGTAAAAATAATGCATGTCAAAAATTTAGGAGCATGTCCATCTTATGTATTGCAAGAAAATATGTTATATCAACTTAGGTGCGGAAACGCTTTATTCCCTTGTTACAGCTCTTCTTACATTTCATGATATACAAGCTACTTATTCTGTTTTCGATGGAATGACATCATAGTTATTGTATAACAACTCCGCACCAGAACAGTCAAATTACAAGTAGATGCTCTTGTTTACCTCTTGCTAGAATGTCCAATGGGCTTCATTTCTTTACTAGTACGAGCACATATGTAGGCAATGTCAACTATTGTGTGTTCATCATGTACTTGCACCGCCACAGGTGGCCGAGGTCGCTAAGGCACGAACTCGTGAGCGGGAGGTCTGCGGTTCGAATCCCGCCAGGACCGTCCTCCCTGACTGGGGTTTTTCCAGGTTTTTCTCAATCTTCATAACTGGCAAATGCCGGGGAGGTACCTAAACTTAGGCCTGGAACGCTTCCTTCTTTAAAAAAAAATATCCTTTCCCAATTTATCATTTCATCTCATCAGTGTCCACCGCCTGTGGTGCCTCAGTAGTGAAAACGGGCGTTAAACACTACTCAAAAAAAAATCATGTACTTGGTTTCACGGAAAGATGTTTCGGAATTAGCAAATGCTCATTTGACGTATGGGAAGTGAGAAAGTGGTAGCAGTGCCACTTAGCGTTTGTACCGGGGGATATTTCCTGATCATTTGTAATAGTCCTGTATATTAGCGAGAAACATGGAGCATAAACATGTAAATTAAAAATTAGCGATATAGTTGCTTGCACCTACTAAGTATGCTAAGATAGCAAATGCTAATATTAGGCCTACTTACACTATTCACAGCGAAAATTTATTTATTATTTGTATGTTCGTACCGTTGTCAGCAGATTATCTAAAGAGAAATTCCCAGATGATCGAGTTATAAGTCGTAATGCGATTTACAAATTAGTACGCAGTATTAACACAATAACAGGAGTTGATCTCCGCCTTGCTCAATTGGACGTTATATCATGCATAACTAAGCAGTGGCGTGCAAATAAATCAGTGTCTTGTGATTGAAACTCTGCTTAATGTATTTTATGGCCATTAACTAGTCCATTTACAATCATACACATGAATATTAACCGGTTAGGACACTTAAATTACAACGTAAAATGCATACAGCTAAAAGTAATTATAAATAATAGGACCATTAAGTAACTAAATAAAAAACGAATTAAAATAGACAAATTATTTTATTAACATGTCTTAGACTTTCACGGTCTGTGTTCATAGTGTTAAATAAATATTTCTGGGCTGTTGTGCGGTGATCTACGTTTATTTTATTCTTTTATTCTTTCTCCGGAGTAAGTGTATTTAAGATTTATACTTGAACATCGTTAATTGACTATTTCTTCAAATCACAACAAGGGCCGATCTCACCAACCTCGATTAACTTTAATTCTTATTAAATTCTCCTTTAATTGCGGTGTTGCATCTCACCATCAACAATTGGATCCTGATCTGTCATTAAACTCCAATTAAGTTAATTCGCGTATATTTGGCCATTTAAAGAGATAATTCTCAATGAACTTTTCATCATGGCAAGACAAATGTTGAATATGCTATTTGAAGACCACATTATTATAAGACGGTCGAGGTCGGTCCTGGTGGTTACCATACTTGCCTCCTAAACCCAAGATCGCGGGTTCAAACCCGGCCAGGACCGATGGATTTTTTCGGGGCGTAAAAATCCTAAGTATGGCTTCTTTTGGAAGGGAAGTAAAGCCGTGGGTCCCGTGTCGTACATTTACGGCACGAAAAAGAACCTCAAGCCTGAAAGAGAGGCCTCTGAGAAAATTTGTCGGCCGTTTCACGCCCTGAGTTGAATGGGACGCTGATGACCTGAGCTGTTAAAGAGCGTCCATAAATAAATCAAAAAAAAAAAAAAGAACAAAAACAAAAAAAGACGGTCGAGAATAATTTCCGAAAGGCAGATTTATTTAATAGTATGAATGAAAAAGTTTTCCAAATGCAGTTTCGGTTGAGTAATTTTAAGTTCTATAGAAAATGAACTAGAATTCCCAACAGAAGGGCGAATTTTTTATAATATTTAAATAATGCTAAAAGTCTTCTTATTATTTCGCCGTAAATATTACACAAAACAGGAATCTTTATGTTGTAGGTTTCGTTAAGTTACACAAGGAGGTTATGTCTTTCTATATCTCAACTGTCAAACACTCAGTATAAAATGAAATGCAATTGAAAGTAGCGTATTCCGTTCGTTTAAGGAATCAAGCCATTTCTCCATCAATGTTCACTAGGAGTTAACGCTGCAGGAAGTGCATGTATAACAGCAGGTGATTTAGTAGAGCAACGATCTAAAGAATTGTGCATTGAAAGAGCGCTCTATAGCCCGCTTTCAACCGTTACCCATAAAATTCTCTTTTTTCCCTGCATTTCTTGTGTGTCTTTGTCATGAAAAGCGATTAACGATTTCCCTGTATTTTACAAGTGATGATAAATGAAGGTGTATAGAGAATTCTTTGCTGTGTCTATGGCCTTTTAAATCACGGTTTTTCTATAATTCAGAGGGTCGTGATGAGCTAATCCGAATTAGCTAATTGACCACGTATTTAGTTTGATTACATGCAAAATATGTAATCGGGAATTAACTTCCTCAGTTAGCTTAAATCTTAAATAGTTAATTCTTATTTTGTAAGAAATTGGTGAAACCAGCCCTAAGTGAACCTGGCCATAAAAATATCGTCATGTTTTATAAATAAACAACCATTAATTCTGCAGTTTTCTGTCTACTTTTCTGTTGTTTATTTCGCTACTCTTTGTAACGCCACGCCAATTGACTGCCTACTACTAAGTATAAACACACAGCAGTAAGATTCGCGTACAAACTGAGTTCACACACACGAAGGAGTTTATCTGAAGTGCATTTGAATTCATTAGACTGTCACTGTATTATGATTTTTATCGCCTAGCCTAACCCGACTCTGGTCCTGAGTGATAGCTTTTCCGGCCCATACAGTCGCCACCGCGCGTCAGTCATCACACAATTGGATGACCCGAAAGTTTTTAGGAATGCATTAAATTTTAAGACATTTTACAGAAATCTCTCCTTGAATACTCTCTTGCAGATTTCCCCCTGTTTTTATTTCGCCAACTGTTCATGAAAATTTGCTCCTTGTCCTAGATTTTGCCTGCTCGTTATAAAGCAACATTTGGTTTAAATGTTTTCCGTGACACAACCGCAGAGCTTCTGAGCTAGAAACAAATATCTGCATGTCAACAAAACGGTACAGATGCAGGCTTTTCTCACAATATCAAAACAGCCCGTTTTATTAATTCATTTCAAGAAAGAAATAGCGAAGTATAAGGTTATTATTAGTGTTTAGTTAACGTTTTTTTATTACGCTAGTCACATATATAGCGGTGTTATTAGTTTTAATGCATCTTGACACACTTTATATCAACGTGTACGAAGTGTATATTATAGCTACTCTTATATGTTTTGGGATTATATTTTATTAAAAAAAAAACACATTTAATTTGTAGAGATTTGAGCAGTCTCTCTGTTTCTAAGAGTAACCGCTAAAAATAGAAATCCTGGGAAGAACAAAGCACTTTGTCTGATTGGTTAGCGAAACTTTTTGTACCAGAGATGAGTCTTAAGTTAGGAAAGGTCTAGGACGTTTACAAACATCCTACAGCTTTCTTCCCATCTCTGTGGTTAAATTCCTCTCCTGGTGGGAACATCAGCAAAGCTCTAAAAGTGCTCACTATTCGGTCTGCCAAACGATTGCGATTCTTATAGCAGTGTTTGTTAATTATAATTCACGGAGGAACATTTTGAAACAAAAAACCTCTAGGCTGAATGCTGAGAACTGAAATTTGTGTACAATCACCGAATAAAATGTGAAAAAGTGAAAAGTTTGATGAATGTATTTCATGTGAATTTAACGAGAATAATAGTTTTTTTATCTGTCTACCTCTGTTCTCGGCTTTTCAGTATATTTTGCTACTTATATAAGTGGTTTGCCGCATAATGGTATGTATCTTAAGTTCAACTGCATGTTCTTCCCTTCCCTCAAGGAGCAACGTTATGCTCTTTCCATAGTTTATAATTACTTTTAAAAATAGACTTTGCGTAACTGCGAGATAGCTTTAAGATATTTTAATTTAAATTATGTTATTTTTAGCTTGTTTCCTTATAATAACAATAAAAATAATAATTGTTTATTTTTCCTGGCAGAATTAAAGGCCTTATCATGTACTCTACGAGATTGAAATAAGGCAAACAGAAAGTACTTTTAATCGATACATAAAAAGGAAAAATACAGAATAAGAATGTGCATAAATATAAATTAATGAGAGATAATAAAGACATCACTAAGCAGCATTAGACAGTAGGAAAAACAGAGAAAGGAAAACAGCTATTAATATTAAGTAAAATAATATACATATACCCATTAAGAACATGACAAAATAAAAATAAACCAAAAATGTATTAAGTGTTATGTGAAATATCAGAGTCGCTCAAAGTTCACATTCTGTAGCATTCTTAAGCATGGATACGAAAGAATAATAAACATGAACAAAATTAAACTGAGGTGCACAGAAGTTCTTACGAAATAAATGTATCAATAGGATAGATATTAAGGTATTTAGGATTCAACTATTCCTAATATCTTGTGACAGTGAGTCTTAAAAACGAACAGGGGCTACTGAAAAAGAGGCAGATGTTTGATGACATGGAATTGACAAGATAAGAGTTATGTGCTTATGCTGGGAAGCAAGAAGCATAAAGCGAAAGATAGGGGATTTAGGTGTGAAGTTATTGAAGATCTGATATAGAAGACAAATTGAAGAAATAATATGTCCTTTAAACGAAGCCCAAAAGTTGTTAGAAATATTCAACGACACGATTATGGCAGCGGATATTAAAAATAGTACTAACCCACACGTTATGAACACACTGTATAAAACATAGCAATAATCAAAATATGGCATCACTATAACCTGCATTTGGATTTCTTTCAGTTTCGCAGTAAGAAAGGCTCTTAGACTTTTTAAGAATGCAGGCTTAAGAAGAGGTTTGTCTGACTTGGAAATTTCATTTCATATTGAAGTCAAAGTAGATACTGGATTATTATAATGTATGATTATATTCACAATGTCAGAAATGGTTATAATAACATTAGTACTGAATATTCAATGGCTAATATAGCGCTTTAGTTGTAAACCTGGTCCGCACACGTGATCTTTTACTTCTCGGCTACTTCGATACTGGAACCGGCGGTGTTTGTACTTAAACTTCGCTTCTCCTTTGTCGTGTAATTAGACGTCGCTTTCTGAACCTGTTCTCTGCCTGTGTCACAGCAGTATACATTTATTCGCGGTTAGACACATCACTCTAGAGCAACGCACTTTTGTGTGTAAACGATATTTTAATTACGAATCAACATGCCGTATGCGCACAATTTTCCTGATCAAGTATCCTTCCAAAACTGCGATTTAGGTTTTGTGTACTAATTTAAATCTTATGGTTCAGTGCAAAATAACACAATCTTGAACGTTAGACAACAAAACACACTGTAAATTAGCACAGGTGGAGTTTCGGAATTTAAAGCAGAAATATTACGATGTGATCTATCAGAATTGTTGTCCGAATGGAATGTGTGTTTGAAAAAGGAAAGACGACCATTGCATCATCCCCTATAAGGTAAAGTCGTTTACAGGTTTTAGAAAGCACAGCTGTCGGCTGCCGCACCCTTAGTAGCAGAGACGCAGAGACGCTTGAGCGGACAAGGTTTATAACTTAAATTTGTGCTTTTGTACATTGTCCTACTTCTCTATGCCCATGCTTATAAGCTCAGGTGTTTATATTATTGTTCTGTGTAGTATTTATCTGCTGCGGGTCGCGCAAGTTTTTATTTTTGTTTTAACGTTCACATGGCAGTGTCATAGCCTCCAAGTGCCAAGTTTAGTGGAGCGCTGATGACTGCATGAACATTTTTATTTTATGGTGTTTAACGCCCGTTTTCACTACTGAGGCACCACAGGCGGTTGCATGAAGCGTGGTTAATGTCTACTTCTGCGGTGCGAAGGGCATGAAGCATATCATTCATGCTCAACCAGACAGCTCCAAGCATGACCATACTGTCCATTCCAATTTCAACACACTTGCTCGAGTAGAAAATATGTGGTCTATCTTGTGTTTCACACAGCATTTTCCATTAAATGCAGCCAGAGTTGGATACTGAAAGTGGAACAACAACGATCAATCATACATATCTTGGCACCACGATCTCTTGCAGATACGAAACAAACCGATTTAGAGGCAGGTGGAAAATCCCCATTTCGGAATCAATCAACAGCATTCGGCAAGTCGGCAGAACGTATTGCTTGCTCAGTTAACAGATTTTTCTTGTCCTGTTGACTTTTGTTGTTTTACAACTATCACCTCACATTTCATTTGTGATTAAAATGCTCTTTGCTCCCTGCAACTTCTTTTAGGGCTACTCATTCCGAGAGTTTGTGGTAACCTGTCCACTGGAATGGTAATTAATTTAACACTGTTCTTAACTTTTTATTGTTTCTATTAAATCTACCCTCAATATCAAAACCATTATACCTACTAGTATTATATCAATGATGATTTAATAGCAGCCTTTTAAATGTTTCTGTATTTATGTCTAGGGCGCAGCGGAGGCAGCCTCTAAGCGCTTCTACTTCCGAGATATTCAGTACAACCTGATTGTGAAATGGAACCTCTGCACTTCTCGAAGACTTTCCAGCCAGCAAATACACAACTACATCCACCACAGCCCTTCGCCGTGCTGTGAATCCAGGGCAAGGGATCATTCTCTCTGTAATAACTGTTCCATTTCTGATGCAATGAATAAAACTCTGGTGGCCGAGAACTTGCACATGTCATCTCACCGCTCTAAAACCGGTAGGAAATAAGTGTGCTAAAATATTAACTACTCTAGGTTTACTACTTAATAACTCGCAAAGATATTCTTTTAGGGCTAAGAATTTTCATATGTTATGGCTATCTGAAAAAGATTTTGATTGATTTATTTATGGACGCTCTTTATCATCTCAGGCCATCAGCGTCACATTCAATTCAGGGCGTGAAACGGTCGACTAATTTTGCTCAGAGGCCTGTCTTTCGGGCTTTTTCGTGACACGGGACCCACGACTTTACTTCCCTTCCGAAGGAAGCCATACTTAGGATTTTTACGCCCGAAAAAATCCATCGGTCCTGGCCGGGCTATCTGAAAATTAAACCAGCTAATGGCACTCAAGATATTTGCAATTTATTTGTGTCATGACATGTGAAATGTACCAAAAATGCTAATAATGGTTGAATTAACAATATATTTGTAAATGAAAGCAAGTAGAAAAACATTACAACGATTGGAAACAGTATCTGATACAAAGCCAGACTGGAACCATAAGGCTGAATTTGTGAATTTCTCAGGTAGTTTTTACTATCTCGGCAAGTAAGTAAAAAGCCATCAAGTTGCAAAGAAAGTTCAGGACTCATTTTCCTATAAAAATGACGAAGCATGCTAAGGTGTGTGTGACGACAGTTAAAACATATCAAGTACGTCCAGAAATTTCTGCAACTTGAACGGAGATTCAGAAACGTATAAATGTACAGCATTTACCTCTGAAAACGCACATCGATATATGCTTTTAGTAGGCACTAGTACTAAACTATAAATCAACATTTTACATTTAATTATCCTAAAATCGCTATGCAAGTTATAAATGACTAATATTTTATTTTTAGTATTCTTGTAACACGAGCATAGAAGAAGAGGAAACGCCATGTAGTGGTGGAAAACTTACCCTCAAGTTTGTTGTGTTGGAATGTGCTTCTATTTTAGAGAATGACATTCGTGATATCATTAAATATCTTAAGACTAGTTTTATGCCCTCAAGTAGTTAAGAAAATATCTACAGGTTACATTATTAGTAGCTATAAACATAAAACTTGCGGCAGTAAAATAAAAAAATACTGTTTCAATGATAGTTATCAACATACCAAGGATCAGACACCATAATCTAAAAGATGTTCGGTTTTTGAGTGATAAGAAAAAAACAAAGAATTAAAAATTATAAAAAATATCTGCTGAAAAGCAAACATTGAGGAGGTGTGAACAGTTTTCTGAGGTTTTAAGACAAAACTGCATGGCAGTTTATGTCAAAACATTAAGTACGCTTTTGTGATAAAATGTGTGTGAAAGTTTGCGAATATATTTCTTTTTGTACAATGAGGCACATTTAAAACCCACCATTTCCAAGTCGACCGCTTACCGACGCGAAAACTCTATGACCGGCATCTGACGCCATAACGCTTTACATTTTTAAAATTCGAATATTATAAATAAATTAACTGTATACTCATTGTTCTTAAGAAAATGTTGAAAGTGTTGTCCAGAAATTGATCCTTTGGCTGTAAGAGTACTGACGGGTGAAAATTGTAATTTTTAAAAAAGATATGCAATGTGTTTCGTACATAATAGGAATTCCCTCCAGCAACTTCATTGCGATTTACAAATGGAACGTTTAAATGTGCCTAAAGGCATAATACAACCTTTTTCGTAATATGAATTTTATATTTATGAGATTTTGTATAAATAAGAACCATTCTTACTGTGTTAAAATGTATAAACAAGAAAGTAATAAAATTTTGTTTCACTCCAATATTAGTGACATGGGAAAAAATGTTTATGTCATACTTTACAAGCTAATAATTATAAATATTTTACCTATTAGGATATTACGTAAATATTTTAGCTAAGTGCCCTAAGAAACAGAGAGATTTCGAATTCAATGCAAGTGCTTTACGCTTCCAGAGCCAGTATAAAAAGCGATATTTTCTCATATGCTACAAACATTAATAAATATCGAGTTTGTCATTCATCTGCAGAATAAACAATTTATTTCCCACCTCAGCGTGTATCACGCTTCTGAATCAAAAAATTAAATCTGCTCGTTTTTTATTCATTCGTAAGTCAATCAAGTGCTAGACTGTATCCTCGTTCAAAGTGTTTAATAAAAAACTTAAACACAGACGCCATGTTCGCGTCCATCAAACGTCTACCTTGCCAAATTTTGTTTCCAGAAACACTCTCTGAGCTTCTGTGAATATATTTCTTATACGGATGAAGAGAAGTTACACGTAAATGTGGTAAAGGGTGGTTTTATGCCCCCCCTCCGACTAAGTTACAAAGGCCAGCAATGGCTCTTTCAAGAGGAGTAATGTGGAAAGTTATATGGCACGCGTTCTAGGAAGACAGTTTCTGAAACATAAAATGCTAATCGGGAGAGATGCGACATTCCCAGAAGAGCTGGAGACAACTGTATGAGGCGGAGATTGTACTACTGGAACTGAAAACACCAGCTTCTTGAAAACAATTATATCCTTACGGCAACTAAGATGGTTCTTCGCTTTTAAATATATTTTAATTCCATTTTTGTTTCTATGCATACAATTAAAATACATACAAACTTTTTTACAGGTCATGTCCGTATCGTTTTAATATTTATACATTTAAATGTTTTTCCACGCGGGCTAAAGTGTTACAGATATTATTAAAATACTGGGATTTTTGCTAAATGACTTAAAGGAACACAATGTTAATGTTTTGTCAATTATTTTGTGTAATAGTGAACATGGGAATGCCAAAGAAAAGAGTAACAGTTATTTATTATGGACGTATAAATAGAGTATGGATTTATCCATATGTAGGCCGTTAATAAGTTCATAATGTACGTTCGTCCGCTAAAGCATGACCAGCAACAGCACAGAAACCCTTGCTGCTATCCAGTTCCTCTTACCTTCAATATCTCAGCATAAAGAAGTTGGAGCGTTGTCTTTGTGCCGTTGTTGATTTGGTTTATTTACGGACGCTCTTTAACATCTCAGGTCATCAACGTCCCGCTTAACTCAGGACGTGAAACGGCCGATAAATTTTGCTCAGAGGTCCCTTCTTTCAGGTCTGAGGCTCTTTTACGTGCCGTAAATGTACAACACTGGACCTTTACTATCTTTACTTTCTTTGCTTCCCTTCCGAAGAAAACCATACTTAAGAGTTTTTACGCCAGAAAAAATCCATCGATCGTGGACGGGATTGAACCCGCGGTCTTCAGTCTACGAGGCAAGCATGGTTACCGCTAGACCACTAGAATCAACCTTTGTGCCGTTAAAATAATCTTAAGCCTATAATATATTTCACTTTACTTTTTGTCAATGATATTATTACGCCAAAAGGTCAGCAACAGAATTTTCCTCTATGATTGCATGGGAAAACAAGCTGTTGCAGAAAAGGGCGAGTAACTCACAGATATACAGTTCGTAACTTGTAAATATATATCACCAGGTGAAACTTGACGAAATTGGAGAAAGGCTAAAACGAACTCTAAATAAATATTTATAAACATGAAATTTTCAATCCTCGGCTTGGAATACCCATAAACATTCAAAATGAATATAGAATTAATAGCTATTGTTCTGAAATGGAGTCGAGCGATACTGCAAAGCTCTGCAATTGCACTTTGATATGTCTCTATTGACCTACATATATTTTTTTCACTAACGATGTTTCATGTAATTGGCCATGTAGCGACACAGAACAACAGACACTGGAGTGCAAAATTATCCGATCTTGTACACGAACTGCCACTGATGACCAAAAAAAAAAAAAAAAAAAAAAATTGGTGCGTGCATTTCAGCAGACTTTTAAAGAATTATGGGAGCTTATACTTTACCAAAACACCGTGAATGCAGAGATGGAGATAACACATCACGCCATTCTTCGGAGAATTAACGGATATATAACGTAAACATGAACCTTTCCAACAATATTCCACTACTGCGCATTACAGCTGAATTCTTATCAGCTTTATTTGAGAATAGGATTAGTAGTAAGGAATTTTGGCCAGAGCTTATCCCAGGTTTTACTATATGAAGTTTTTATTTATAAGCGAAATTGAAAAACAAATGGCGTCGAAATAATCCGATATTTTTTGGAAGGACTAAAAGAAAGTATAAGTATAAAAAATGCAGCAATTTTATAAGAAGACCAAATGCGTGTACACAGATGTACACTTTCTTGGAAGGAGAGATAAGCCAATTCTATGGCAAATGTAGGTATTATTGTTTATTTTAATTTGCTGAGAGATTTATACACTTGAATCGAGGGGTTCTGTATATCCGAATCACCCAGATACTAGCCGCCATTCTCATGGATGAATATAGTCCGAATTCGAAATACAACATTTCACAGCTATGACATGCAACCCGCTAATAAAGTGAAATTATAATGTGACAACCTCCAGGGAAATAGTGAGATAAGTTTGCATGTAGTATTATAAAAGTGAGTTTTTATATATTTTTTATTTCTTTACAAAACATTTAATAAAATCATAAGCCGAAATTTTCAGAAACTATTTTTGAAACAAATTAACCATTTAGAAAAAACATTGTAAAACAAAATCTTTCCTGTAAGGTTAAGAATGAAAAAAAGTGTACCAAATATTCTTAAAATGTATTTAGCCCTACAACGCCCGATCTTCAAGTACCCCTAAAACGCCCGTTAGCGGTCGATTGACCGCCACTACTTTCTTATACATTTTTAACCAATTTTTTCACTGAAAACTATGGAATTTTCCTTATAGGCTTCTAGCCTACTGTGATAGTATAAAGGAAACAATTTTGTTCCTAAATTGCAAGCCAGGTGCGAATTCAATTTGCATTCAGCTTCCGGAGGCCGATGACTCAGGCCGATGAAATTTCTTACTTACCAGATGACTGTAGTGATGTAGAGGGAACAATGGGCTTCTGATCTGAGAGACAGATTCGAATCCAGCTTGAATCGAGCTTCTGGTTTCAGATATTTTTTATGTTTATTGTTTTTGGTGACGTATGGCTTATGTTTAGCGTTTTATGTCACCAGGCCCCGTTGTCTATTCATTTAATTTGTTGGTAATTCAATTATGCATTCACACATTTGTTAGCTCATTCTTTAGTTCATGTGTTAAGGGTCATCTCCGGTTAAATGGTTTTAGTATAAAAAAAAAGTTATTCATTTTTTATTTCAAGTATAAGCTCGTGTTTTCTCGAAGACAAGAAATATTTTAATATAGAATTTGGTTTGCTCTATGCTATGCAGTAACAAATTATTTGTACAAAATAAGACATACGTTATACAAACAACCACTATCACCGTCACTCATGGCTGATATACGGGATGAAGGAACATCTAAGGCCGCTAAACGAAAACATGTCAAACAGGGTTATGTGTGAAAAACAAAACCAAAGACAGGAGGTGTTCGACATTTAAAAAGTTGTATGTGGTTCTTGTATAAGCAAAAACTCTGCAAAAAGTGTCCTACCAATATCTCTAAGAATCTTTGTAACAGTTTTATGTACAGATGTAAACCCGCGATGAAAGCTATGTGAAAATATAAAGCTAAGCGACATTTTAGACACGGGTACAAGAATCGATAAACACACTACGTTACATTTGAAACATGCTTGTTGTGCAGTGATGATTATTGTCGGTTACAAGTATGCAATACACGTCGTAAGAAACGCGGGTAAGAAAGCGGCCATTTGACCGCCTCCGGGAACCGATGATAAATTTGCTATTATTTTAAAAAGCCACGCCTGAAATGCAAAAAATAGCTATTGGTGAGATAAACGTCATTGAAAGAGATTAAATGTCACAAAATCATAGAAAAATACTTTCAAAGACACTGAAAATATGAGCGTCCGAAAATCAAAAGCGATTAATTGACTACTATTGGGGCTCTCTAGTGCTAAGCTCCTTTTGTTACTCGCCTTTGTTCAGTTTATTTTAACTTAAAGAGTTTTGTCGGCTAATATATAGAACTTAGTATTTTATGCACAATTTTTTGTAGTTACACGCCATAGATCAAACTATGAATTGAATTAGGGCATATTTCACACTGACTGAAGCTGTAAACTTCATTACTGCCTTCATGGACAACACAGACCAGGTGATATATTTACTACAGAAAAGTTCTCTTTTTCTTTAAAGTGACACACCAGTTTCTACGGGATGCGAGCTGCAGAATGTGTGCATGTATGAGCAGTAATAACTGGACTAAAAGGCTTCTGCTCTAGATTACGATGAAAAGGACGAGTAATTAGATCAGTAAACGACGTGCAGTCCATTTTCGTTTTAAAGAACTGCATTAACGGTGTCGGAGACTCTTTCGTCTATAAAGCACTGGCGCGGGTATTTCAGCAGTTGCTTGATTCTGCGATAGCACTCAAATATATGACAAGACTATACCGGGTGATTCAGCTCATCTTGAGCACTAGTAGATAGACAACATGATGCCAAAATAAAGATATTCTCACATTTCAAACATTTAATTTAGTTCTTTGAAAATATACACTATGCGCGACTCTCTACAGAAATTAGACCTACCACTTTTCAAGTAGACAGTCACTACACACACACACACATTAAAAGCAATTGCTAAAATTAGACAATTTATTCTGTCATTTTATAATAGTAACATACCGAGGGTGCCAAAATGTATACACAATTTCACAGTAGATGTCTGTTCAATATATTTCAAAGTTGAACCGTAAAACAACAGTAAAGTGCAGTATGATGTTCTGTAAACAGATGTGAATCACAAACATTATGATAGCATTTCTACGTGACAGGTAAATCAACAATGAAAAAATGAAGTCAAGGTTATTGTATGATGTTCTGTAAACAGATGTGATTCACATTACGTTATGCTAGCGTTGCTACAACAAAGTGGAGCCAAGATTATCGTTTGAATGGCGGAAAGCAATTTTGAAGTGGTATTGGAAAACCGACAATGTTGAAGTTCAAACGCAAGGGAGACGTGTGTACAGAACAGAACCGCCCACGCGAGTAACAATTGCACGCACTCGAGACAAATTTGAGACTCATGGTACCGTATGCCATGTTCACAAGGACAAACCTGGGAGACCTCGCATAGCAACTAGCCCCGCGTCATCGGCTATGGTTTTGGAACGTTTTGAGCACTCACTGCAGAAATCTACAAAACAATATACTCGTTAGACTGGGATTAGCAGAACCAGCGTACGTCGTATTATTAAAACAGCGAAGTTGAAAGTTTTCATCTCAAGACTTTTGCATGAGTAACTGTAAAAGTCTAAACTGATTAGTGCTCATCAATTTTTGTTTGTGTGAATTCAATGAGTTGCATTAACTCATTAACTTGTTAACAATAAACAATGTTTGAGGAAATGCTGATAAAGAGTAAAAATATATGAGCCAAGGTTGCAGAAGGGACTTTAAGATGAACCTTCAAGGAAGGACATTGAAGTGAGACGAAGAAGTGATGGATGCGGTTATGCCCATTTTGCAGATAAGACTTCTGACTATTTTGGGAGAGGTTTGAAATGTTAATTCAAAGATGAGGGAAGTATATTGAAATAAAGGGTAATTATACAGAAAAATGAAATATAGTTTTGTCTTTACCAAACCTAGAAAATGGTTAGACCGGAAACTGATGGACTTACCCTCGTAAGTATTTTCAAGTCAGAAACTTCTCATGTTGACCAGTGCAATCGTATCAAAGCTGTCTGAACATTTTGATATATTGAGAAATCGCTTATTAGAACAGAATTAAGATGGAAGAAAGTCCAATATGGTGGTCAAATTTTATCTTTTGGTGTGTTGTTGGTCCTGGTGTTGTAGTGGTAACTATACTTGTTTTCTAAACCGAAGATCACTGGTTCAAACCCGGTCAAGATCGATGGATTTTTTCGGGCGTAAAAATCTTAAGTATGGCTTCCTTCCGAAGGGAAGTAAAGCCGTCGGTCCTGTGTCGGCATTTACGGCACGAAAGAGAGCCTCAAGCCTGAAAGAGGAGACCTCTAAGCAAAATTAGTATGCCGTTTTACGCCCTGAATTTAATGGGGCGCTGATGACCTGAGATGTTAAAGAGCGTCGGTAATTAAACCAAATCAATAAAAAACCTTGGTGTATTCTTTGTGAAGTTTCTAGCGAAACACAATATTTGTTATAAAGTTTTGTCCAACAGGAATTAAAACCTAATATAACTCTTCCTTCAATTAGTGTTACTATAAAATTCCCCTTTTAGTGCCACTGTGTATTATCACGGAAGGTGTACCCTCTGAGTTCTTCTTAACCTTCTCTAAATAATCCATGAATTGCAATCATAGGACATAGGGTTTTCATGGAATGATCCTAGTAATTTCTTGAACATTTCCAAACTCTGTTAACGCAAGGAAAAATAACGCGGCGTGATTTTTATTCTGTCTGTGCACTAATCGGTAAAATTTGCAGGCTTCTAACTTGTTGCGATATATGTTGTAAATAATTCAAAGGAAAGTGCAATGGGATTTTTATTAGCAAACCTCGAGTCCCTTTCTGTGTTCATAGTCAGGTCTATCCCCCAAGGAATATGACACTGGTCTTCACTCAATATCAAAAAAGTGGACTTAAGTCCCTTCTGCAACCTTGGCTCATATATTTTTACTCTTTATCAGCATTTTCTCAAATATTGTTGTTTATTGTTAACGTTAAAATGAATTGTCTTACATTCTTGCAGTCAATTTTATTTACAGCAATTCTTATGCCCATTTTAAACCAGTTTTGAAGCATAATCTTATTCCTGTACCCTTGCATTCAATCATCATATGCTTTATATTTTCTTTTTCTTCACATTATGGATTCAATACCTTTAAAAAAAATCCTTTGCGATTTTAACCTCCACAGTAGCGCTCTTGCCCAGGCAATTTGATTTTTTTTTTTCTTATTTATTTAATCAATATATTTCTCTCTTTCCCAATTACCTTTCCGTGAAACACAATACTATTTGATAATCTACTGAATATATTTTATATCTCTTTATATTCAAATGTATTTTCACCTGTTGTCAGGATCGTTTATTTTTATTTTATTTATTATTTTTTTTACTCGAGTAATTAGCTTTTAAAACAGAAATTCGGCAGTGACAATGTCCAAAAAAAAAAACTGTTTAATGGTACGTTTTGTTAATTGCTCCATATATACACACTACTGTGTTAACAACATTTCCATATACTTTTAATTCAAATGCCGGATCTACCAATTATCTGCCGACCGATGCGGCGACAGAGACTGCATCGGTCGAAAAGCCATCGTTCACGGTCAGCCAGCCTACCACAGCCAAGGTCAGAGGCAGCACAAAAGTAGAAGGTACAAATACTGCAGTGAGAATCTATAAATTCTATTGCGCTAAACAGATCTCTTGACGAGTGTTATGCTTTAGTTCTTCTAAAGGATTTGAATACAACTAATTTAAGAATAGCAATCGACTTAGAACTCGATCACTTGGGAATTTCCTTTTAAAAGTTTCCCCTGGCGGCATGTGTGCACTCGGTACGAACACAAATTATAAATAGACCCTTGTTATGAAATACAATAATTTGACTTAGTATTTGCCATTTAGTATTCTTTTTGTCTCGAAGATTATGTGCGTGATTATTTCTCAGTTCAAACGACGCTGACCGAGAGGCGTGAGAATCAAGGTCATCTTAGCAGCTCGGTAAATCCAGCCTGCTGGCCCCAACTCATTATTTCGGCTGGCCTTGGGCAGTAGCTTTTAGGCCAATGCACTCCCTCGCGGCCTTCTATATCGTTTTGTAATTAGAAGACATGGATATTTTATTAATGAAAAGTAAGATTTTGAGAGCGTTCCATTTATTATAGTTCTGTGAAAGAAAAGTCACCTGTTCTAGAAGTACAATATTTTCAACATACCATAGATATTAATAAAAACCAATACATCCTTGCGAGGAAGTCGGTCCTGGTAGTCTAGTGGTAACCATGCTTGTCTCCTAAACCCAAGATCGCGGGTTCAAACCCGGCGAATACCGATGGATATTTTCGGGCGTAAATATCCTAAGTATGGCTTCTTTCGGAATGGAAGTAAAGCCGTGGGTCACATGTCGTACATTTACGGATGATAAAGAACCTCAAGTCTGAAAGAAGAGGCCTCTGAGCAAAATTTGTCGGCCGTTTCACGCCCTGAATGGGACGCTGATGACCCGAACTGTTAAAGAGCGTCCGTAAATAAAAAACCAAAATTGCGAGAAAAATTGAACCCGCGCTCTGCAGTATGGAGGCTGGTAGGGAGAAAGAATATTGTTAGACGAATATACTGGTAGACATGAGACGACAATGGCCATAAAGCGACGGATATTTATAAATGTATAATCTGCAAAATGAACTAAACCAGGCGATTTATAAAAATATAATTAAAAAAAACTTGGGAGGATCTTTGCTAAGCAAATTAATGAAGAAAATATTTTCATTTCGTATATACTTTTTTGTATCAATTAATATGGTACATATTTCCATATGAAACGAACAATTAAAATTGCGATGTTGTAAATTTATTTTAAAAAATATTACATGAGGAACTGTCATTTCGAAGAATTGGGCTACAAGAGTATGCGCGACTTTTTATGTGTTTCCAGATATGAGCTCATTATCCAATTAACTGAAGCAATTAATGTACATACAAGGTTCACTATGTAACTAATTAACAGATTACACATTTGTAAACTTCGTTATTGCCCTTAAGCGCAACGACATCTAGAAGATAAATTTATAAACTTTGAAAAAAAAAAAAAAAAAAAAAAACACCGTTTTACAATGCTATATTCTGTACCCTAAATGATTAAGTCTTAGGGGTTTAAAATGGTAATTAACACATCTGGATTCATTTAAGGTACTGAATGTTGCCGCATGTTTGCTGTTCTTCATTCTTATTTATTGTTATGTTACTTACAACAAAGGATATATATATATATATATATATATATATATATATATATATATATATATATATGTGTGTGTGTGTGTTATTTATTCAGTTAAACGAAAAACCATTCTGGCAATACATTTTTACTGCGTAAATCAATGTTTTCTCAAAACGTGTGATGCAAATAATAATAATAAAAATAATAATAATAATAATAATAATAATAATAATAATAATAATAATAATAATAATATGGAGAAACATAAGCACGTGTAAAATACACAAGCATATTAATAGATTTATTAATATTATTTATCAATCCAAGAAGTGCATTGTTGTGATACAAACTATTTATTCAAAATATCACCATTGTTGCAATTTCATTAGCAACACGAGCTTACCCTGATTTAAATAGTGATTCAATACAGGACGATAGTAAACTACTTGCCTCCTAAACCCAAGATTGCGGATTCGATCCCGGCCAGGATCAATGGATTTTTTCTGGCGTAAAAATCGTAAGTATGGCTTCCTTTGGAAGGGAAGTAAAGCCGTGGGTCCCATATCGTAGATTTAAGGCACGTAAAAGAAGTTCAAGCCTGAAAGAAGAGGCCTGAGCAAAATTGATCAGCTGTTTCACGCCTTGAATTGAATTGGACGCTGATGACCTGCGATGTTAAAGAGCGTCCATAAATAAACCAAAAACAAAAAAGATGGCATACAAAACACACCCGTAATACTTGAGTTTGTTTATGGCAAGAAGTCATTCCTGTTTCTTATTTTTATATTGGCTTAATGTGTAAATCCCTACTTGCACAATTGGGTTGTTCAAAACTGTATTAGTGCCGATACGGCATATTCATTTTTTTTATCTCAATCCACAACTGAAATTGTCGTTTCCCTAAATTTGGTAACTTCGATTAACTTGAAGTTCAAAAACTCTTCTGCCTCTTTTAATGGAAGGCATTCAGAGTAGCAGGAAAGCCCAATCCGTGCACGTCGAGGGAGAAAAGTTTTGCTGTAGTTTGTGTTTCAAAGCCGTAAGATATTTTGAAATAAATTACGAGAGAAAATATTTATTTGCGTAAAACTTGATAAAATGTCGTAAAAAATAAGTAAAAGAGAAACAACGTAAGTAGGTACACAGGTCAAACGATATTTCGGAAAGCTGAATAGTTTCCGAAATATGGAGAAGTATTTGCCTAATATTTGTGTTTCTGTACTATTTATTTTTCACGACTTTTTAAAAGTTTTACATACAGTACTCTTAAGAGTGAATTCTTTATATTATTATATTATTATAAAGTACAGTAAAACTCCGATAAGGTTTGAATAAATAAATAAAATAATATATATACACTGTGTCCCTGAATCGCAGTTAAATTTTGAGGAATGGACAACCTAATATGTCGTAAGGTCTAGGTAATATAGCAGTTCATTATAACAACCGTCAATATTTGATCACCGAGAACATGCTATAGGTACGTCGTACATTTTATATTTTCTTTGATACGGTTCCCTTAGTTTCACTGACTATCGTTGCATAAATAATTTAACTAAGGAAACCAGTACCAGATTAACGTAACTAATACCTAAAATATGTTTTATGCGGTACATGGATAGAGGAGAAATTACCATATATTAATAAATGGGCATCAATTGGTTATTAGTTTTGTAGCTTACCCGTTACTGAAAAGATGACGGAGGAAATTAAAAAAAAAGAATTTTACATAGCGTCCAACCTTAACTAAAACGTATGACGATTCTGGGAAATTTTATATGATACATATAAATGAGAAATAAAGTAGCTAAAATAACAAGAACAAGAGAAGCAGAATTAGATAAAACACTTAAATAGTCATACAAATTTTGATACATTTCGAACAGCTTGCGTTCTTCTTCAAAGACGGAACACAAATCATATCCATTGATTTCACCATTTCTTTCCATATTTTAATGTTTTCAGAAACCCATTCAGTTTGTCGCTTGATGTACAACACGATTTCTTTCTTCTCTTACATTGAATTGATTGGTAGGATAAAGGAGACATTTTCGATATTTCGACCGTCTTCAAGGACTTGCAGTTTTTGCCTACGCTCTAAATGGGGTGCCTCCTGGAGCAAGGGATGAGGTGAGGGGGAAACCAAGCGGTGAGACACGCATAAAGATGAGGTCTTTAACACTTTTTCCTGATAGAGTGCCCCGAAGCCTCAGGAGCTCTCCTTTAAGAAATGTGAGCCCTCAAAAGAGCAGAAACCTTCCTCAAGTTTAAGCCACTGCTGCAACGCACACAGCACCAGCTCAACTCGCAGATGCTTTCTACCAATGAGATGAAATGGGGGAATGGAAATTTGATGGAAATGAAAGAAGATCCATCGCAACATTTACCTTTATGATTAAAGCACCACGAAAGAAACCCAAGGCCATGATAGCCAATCGCAAGGGCTTTAAACCTCAGACCGTTATTACCGTAGCCGTTCCTTTCCCTGATATTCGCATTATAATAGTTTAAACATCAAAACAATTAGTAAATCAGCGAGATATATGACATGGCCTTGCACGACGGCAGCGAAATCAGGTTCTTTACGGCAACAGTTTTTTCTTCCGTTATTTAAATGGAGAGTGCCTTGCCTTTGGACAACATGAAAGCTGTTGCACATGACTTTGAGAAACCCAGTTTTAGTTCCGTAGTTTTAATGCAGTCAACATCGCAACCACTACGTCCATTACCCTCCTTTAGAGCTGGAGAAATCGACTCCCTGTGTGAGGCAAAGGTTGCTTTAATCTGGGAGTAAAACTTTAAAATAAAAGTTACAATTTCATAATAGAAACTGTTCATATGGAAAAGCTTTGTCTAAAAATATACCTCTATAGTTACAATTTGTGGTTTATATATGTCGACTCATGCATTAGAAGTAAATAGTTTTACTATAATATAAATTCTCCTTTATTTGCTTTGACAATGCAGGAGAACATGCCAAGAAATACTATCATTGGGAAAATATATCTCTTCGCGGCAGCCTCTGTATTACATGCATGTAAAATAAAAATTTTGGCTGTTGTGTCTGGCTGCCCCAGGAATTATTTTAGCAACTTTATGTATCTTTACTTCCGTTTTTTTAGAATTATTTTCTCACTGACAACAATATATATATATATATATATATTATTTTCCTACTAATTAAATAAATGTGTTTTAAGTGCACTTTCAGCTATCTAGGAGCCATAATATAATTGATTCATTGTCGCATACGACACACTCAGGAAGTGGGAGGTTTTCAGGTGCAGTGTGCGTAAATATAACTTGAATTAAAAAATGTAAAATTCACGCACAACAGTAGGCAATGAAATATCGCTAGCTGTTTTGGTGAAGCCTCTACATGCATTTCCATAATAATGTTCATCACATTGGCTGCTTATCTACCGCGTTTAATTAAAAACTTATTTGTATCATGTAAATATAAAGCATGAACCTAATATTGTGGCTTAACAAACAACAATTTTACAATACAGCCCACGGGCTAATCAATGACTCAAATTTAGCATAAACTGAATTGCAGACGAGTGTTGCTCGGTTTGTACTAATAGAGTCAAAAAGAAACCGAATATGTGTAGAGCCTTTTGTTACAGAGCCATTGTAACATTTTACTCAACCCACCTTCAAAGTAATGGTACATTTACTTCTGCTGGCGTTAGTGACACTTTTGTTTACTGAGCGCGCGCCCAGATGTCTTCGTCTCTTTGTCGAAGGAAAACTTCGGCACCTGAACAAGTTTTTGACATTCAGAAACAGGTAGTAATCAGCTGGAGAAATATCTAGAGATTACTGAAGATGAAAAAGGCCAAATATGTTTTGTTTTGCAGAAAATTCGCTCACCTGGTACGCCCGGAGTGCGGGGTCGTTTTCATTATGGAGAACCCAATTCTTTCCTAGCGACAAATGAGACATTTTTCATCTCACTGCATCACAAAGACACCTAAGAATGGCCACATACGTCTCCTTATCAACAAGAATGGATCCAAAATGTACCTGACTGTATGTTGTTAGTCACAATCGATCAACTACTACTCCTGCGCAGCCGCAGTCTGTCCCTGGGAATACATACTGTGCTACACAAGAGAATATAGAGATTTACCTAAATAGCAAGGCTGAGCCAGGCAAAGTTCAGTTCCTTCTTACTTTAGTATTATATGTTCCGCTAAGGTTTGGGAGTGGCGATTAACTTCGCGAAGTTTATTAACACGTTTTCATACTTCGAGAAATTTAGCCAACAGCAATTTTTCGGTCCATATACAACGATCTATTCAAGATATTATGTTTGTGATTTAAATCTCTCTGGCGTACTTACTATACACAGTGACACGATATTTCGCATGACTAAATTGTGTGCCGCGATTAATTGCCTTAAAACATTACTGATGTGAGTCATGTTTGCTATTGACTGTATATTTAGGATTTCTGCTCACAAAATTTATTGTTATAATTTACATCGCTAGAAAACAGCTGATATTTCGCATTAAGGTAGATTTAAGTTTACTATGAAATCAAACGCCTTCTTATAAATGATTAATCGTTTTCTGTATAACAAAACCTACTTGTGTCTTCTGTAATCAGTTTGTAGAAACACAAACTAATATTTACCAATTATTATTTTATGTTGCGTACACTCACTTATGAGTGCTATGTATGCAATGTTGCATCAGGACATCAACTGAATGAACCTTCTAGCAACAGAGAGGGACCACGATTTTATTTTCTGTCAACCACAATAGCACAAACATCTACATATTTTATTCTATGCAGTGATGTTGAAATAACTTGGTACGCTTGTGACACTGTTCAGGCTAACTTACATTTCAGCTTATCATTTCCTATTCGGAAAGAAAGCGTATTTCAAACTTGGTAGATGCGAAACTGCTCTTTTAAAATATTAGTCGAAAACTATATTCCTATTACCATGGCATTTGTTTCTAACTTTTTTCATGCATTTAGTTTGTTACTCTGTTTACACTTAAAGTCATGAAGTCAGTGTGAGTTGCACAATTTTGTAAGAAAAAATATTAACCTGTGCTAACTTCTTTTGGAATTCTATACTTAAATTTATTAAATTAAATTTGACATTGAACGAAATAATTATTATATATTTGTAAAACTTTTTCTTAGATTGTAGCATCAGATTTGTTAAGGGTTGTTTCTTAGATACTGTTTTTTTTCAGCACATCACTTAAGCAATGTAAAAAGATATATCATTGACCATAAAATATATTTTTATAGAATATTTGTGCTAAATAAAATTATAATATTTATAATGTATAAGAATTGTTTTTTAAAATAATTAAAATACTAAAATAAAAACTGTTGATTTTGGTTTATTTATATAAAGCTTTATCAACATTTAAAATTAAATTTACGCTTATAACAAAAAATACTTTAACATCAAATGGCATTTAGTAACATTTATACGGCTATTACATTTTTTGCGAAATTTTGGTGTGTTCCATTCAAAGTTGAAAGCTTTAGAGAATATAACGTAGATTCCCTTTATCATATTTATGCCAATAATATTCATCCACAAATGACATGATGAGCGGACTAACATTATTATAGTTAGATGTAAGAGTTGTGGAAACATATTTAGAGTATTTTAAATTCTAGAGTTAGAGAGGCAATAAATTTTAGCCCAAGATGTCCAAGGAATATAGTTTTCGACTAATATTTTAAAAGAGTTTTAGTCATTAGCGTCCAGTTTAATTCAGGGCGTGAAACAGCCGATAGATTTTGCTCAGTGATCTGTTCTTTCAGGCTTGAGGTTCTTTCACATGCAGTAAATGTACAACATGGAACCAACGCTTTACTTCCCTTCCGAAGAAATCCATACTTAACATTTTACGCCCTAAAAATCCATCGACCTTGACAGTGTTTGAGCCCCACTTGGGTCTGCGAGGCAAGTATGGTTATCACTCAACAACTACGACCGCTCCCCTGTTAATATGTCTATATATTCCTTCCTCATCTATACAAACCGTGCGTTTGTTTAGATGTTAAAGGTCATGTGTTGTTTTGTATTTTTTGTTATATCCTTTTATCTTTTACGAGGGACTGAATGTAGCCTCTCTTACTTCCACACACTTGGTCCACCTCGTCTCCAGTGATTTAACCTTCTGGAAAATGAATGATACGCTTTGGTCTTCCTACTAACACATTATCCGCTTCTTCATGACATCGTCGTTGAAAACGTTAATCCATGAAGAAATTTCTTCAGGTTTTGCAAAAAAATATTCACGGGAGGCCAGGTCTAGACTAATAGGTGAATGGTTAAGCTCCAAGTGTTTTAACAAGCCTGGAATTTTTTTAATTGTGACAAGGTGCATTATCACCTCGTCACGACGATTTTCCAGAAACATAGTCTCCACTTTTTGACCAGTTACTTACATAGATGTTTTCAAAGGATGCCGTGTGTGGGCGCCATGTTCAATGAACTTCTAGCCCCATTTAAATTGCTTGGTCAAAGGCTTACTTTGTACCGGAAAGGAACATCATCAGTATGTTTCCTTTTGCCTCTTGCCATCCTTTGTAAGGACTTTAATCAAGGAACGAAGCTCCAATTTTACTGTAGACCCACGCGGCTTGTCGTTCTCTCAATTCCAGCGCTTACTGCAGACTGATTTGTCTGTTCCAAGCAAAGACATTTCCCCATCTAGACGTACAACCCAGCTCTCCAACAATGATAATACAACATAGTGGGGTAGATATCTTAGAATACTTTGGTAGCGTTTTCCCTGTAATTATTAATCTTCCTTATTTCGTAATAGTGCTTAATTGTATTAATTTATTGGTGTATTTCTATTTTCTTCCGTAGTTTCTTTATTACTGTAGTATCTTTTTAGTCAATTTACACGGTTCTTAATTTTCCACGATTCCTACATGTGCAGGTACCCACATGTTCAGTATTGTGTTCTGTATAGAATGCTTTGTACAGCTGCACCGTGTTAGTAGCTTGATTTTTCATTACTATGTACATTTTGCATCTTCCTTGTTGCTTAAAGGAACTATACGTGTGCATTTTATTAATCATAAAATGTTTCTGAAGCCTTCATAAATGACGTCAATGTATTATTACCGCATGAAATTCCCATCAACGGTATCAATCAAGTTTTAATAGACAGTTATTAAAGAATATGTTCTGAACTTCAAACTTTATGCTCAGAACTGCAGGAAAGACATATTTGATCGTTATAAAACGTTATCTAGAGAGCTTGGCAGGCGAGCACTTGGTGAATGGAATGCCTGAGTACAAGTAGGATGGCCGTATCAAAACTTTACGTCTAGACTCGAGTATCAGAACATGACAGCTGCTCCGGACAGGACAGGAGAGTTGAGTCCTTTCCGCCATACAAGCTAAACGTGTGGAATCCCTTTGTTTCAACCTTCACCCTCTACTATTGCACATACTCCTCCCAGTTCACTTGCTAGCATTCTCCAACGAACTTACCTAGCCTATATCACAAGAGCAGACAAGCCTTTGTTCTCAAAAGGTGAAAGAAGAGCCTTGGCGTGGCTTCGTTTTTTCATCAAACTGGACAAGTTAAACAAGAAGTCAAACATTTCCATCTATTTTTTATTTTATTAAAAATGTACGTTTTCCCCTCGTGTTTTAGCACATAATTTGTGCACAGTATAATGAATTGCAGTTCTGGAGAAAAGTTTGAATAAATTTCGCAATCAAACAACGACCTAATTCGTATTTAATAGCTATTTGTTATACAAGTATTAAGAGTGGCATTTTATATTGTCTGTAGGACCTCTTTGAAATGAGACCGGAGTTAAGAGCTGAGCAAACTTACGAACAAAATAAAAAGAAATAAAATCCACCCCGAAACATTCCGTGTTTGAAAGAAATGGTTTCTTCTATTTCTCACTTGGAGCATGGAGGAAACGTTGCGTAAATATCTTAATGTTACCAATATCACTGCTATGGCAACAAGAGCTTTTAAACGTATATAGGTGGAGAAAATTGACAAATTAAAAATGTGTTTCTTCTCAATATTATTATATTTTGTTTATATATTATAGAAAATGGGAGTTAAAATGTAGCTTTCTTAGGTTGAAAGAAGGTAGAGTATTCACTTGGACATGCGGAATGATATCATCAACTGTTATTTATTTATTTACAACCTCACATGGTTTCGGGGTTTTCAAAATGGTTCTTTAAGGAACTAGATCATAGAAATGGATTTATGTTACACAGAGTGTTATAAAGGTTTATAGTTTCTGATTTGAACTAAACTAATTTCTACACATAAAAGTGGGTCAGTGCTAGAGTCAATAGATAGATGTACATGTGCTGCCAAGGGCTCGACAAAGAGGATTCGAAGTTTGGTTTTCCTTACCTACCAGTCATACATACATCGTGAATATTAAACTAAAATATGATTACTCATACGGATAGCTGAAGTTGTGGAAAAGGGATATCAATTTTATATGATATTAAAACTCGGCATATGTTTAATGTAGAATCGTTTCTGTTCATCTTACATGCAATTTAAGGTTAGTATTCTAGTACTATATGTTTTGCAGTGATAAAAAATATGTGATTATATTTTATAACATTATTGGGCTGTAAATAAAGGAGTGTCACACTTGTGGAATGATAATATGGCATGCTCATACGCGAGAAGGGCTTGCATATTGTTTTCTGAAATAGTGTCGAAGCGTGCAGTGCCGAAAGCAGTAGGTAAAGCAAGTGGCTGTGGCGCTACACGTGGTTCCGGTGGTCTAAAGCATGTTTGAACAACTGAAACAGCGTTCTTGGATAAAAATCCAAGTGGCCCTTGGCAAAAAATGATGGGTTGCTTGAATCGTGAGCTACCCTATCGGACATTTGCACGATGAGTAAGGGCGTTTCGTGCAGATTTTGAAAAGTTAACTGATTGGATCTACCAGCGTTTTCTCCAGCATCACATGCAATCGGCTATGCGTAACAAACGTGCGCACTTGCTGAGAGACATGGATCAGTCCCATGGCAGGCAGGATGATCCAATTGTTGATCAGTTGGCATTGGGAAGCCTTGGAACACCCACCATATCGCTGGACGATTTCGACCTCTTTCCTGGGTTGAAAAAATTGCATCGAGGAAAGGTTTCTATATATTCCCTACTTGCTATGCACCATTCATGGACGACATCACCAAAAATAGCGTGGCCAGCGGCATATAGTGGTTATCATGGATCTGGGAAACAGTACAGTTACACGTGGGATATTTTATCGAAAACCTGTAATATAAATGTCACCGTAAGTTCAATAAAATATTTGTAAAAATATTTGTCATTATTTTGGTTACCGTGAATGTATTCTTTTCCTAAAATGTTTTCATGAAAGAATATAAAAATATTTTTTTTTTTAATTTTAAAACTTTTTAGAAGAAGAACAAAGCACAATTTTCTGCAGCAAAACAAAGCAAGGCCATTTATCCCAGACTTACCCTATATAACCCTTCCCGAGGTTTTTAAAAGCTTTACAGATTTTTTTTTAAATAACTACGTTTGAGTGCATCGGTGGCAGTTCGAGACAAGGGATTAGAGTGAACAAAGAGAATGAACAGTCAAAGCAGAAACATCAAAGACAAAGGAAGTCAATTTGATGCATATCTAGAAGTTTGTATCGTGTATCCATACAGTTTGCCAGAACACTGTGCCAGTAATTGAAGTGTATCGTCAATGTCTCCTAAAAGGTTTGTAAATCCCTACAGGATATTTCACTCTGATTAATGCGTGGTTTAAAAACGAAATGTTTCATCGACCTATCAAGTTATGGATTTGCGTGCCTAAATGTTACGTACTTAATGCTAGGAGCTTAGGAACCTCATTAACAATACACCAAATCTGGCAATTCGATGTCTAGTTTCGAACAACTATCATCTTGAAGTTTGAAAGTATCTATTTTGACACTATAAATCGATTTGGTTTTATACACTTGGATTAGAACGTACCTTGTGAGAAATGTATACGGGTTAACGAAAAATGGCATGCTGAAATCCTGTAACGAACACAAACATAGTAGGCTGCTTTATCAAAGGTCAGTTGCACACGCACAGAAAACGTTAGCATTCCGTGACGCGAGCTGATGTTTGTTTTTGTCCGCAATATCACCAAACTACCAGCTGTATGGAGAAATGTTGGACTTTTTTCAGCTTATCACACTGAGAGCTATTATACTATTTACAAGCGGTATACGCAGAGTTCAAGACAGATTATTCTCCTTCCTATGATAAAACCAAATATTACGCGAGTAAATGCATTAAACTATATGCCAAGTAAAACAAAAAAAGTTCTAACAAGGTGTTCGCTCACTGAAGTTCAGCTGTAAGATAAAATAACCGCGCGATTTCGTAATTTGTAAAAATTGATTGTCTTATTCTGAATAAATGCGCAACTACTCAAGTAGTGGCCCATAGAAACATCAATGTCTACTTTAAGGTTACGGCCATCACCTTGGATAAATAAAACCTGAGTAGCCTAAATTTGACATTATTAAAACATGCAGCAGAAAAAAGCATTATTATAAATATACTAACCGATCAAAATAATTTCTTCTTTTATTTCAACCCAATTATTCTACAAGGAGCAACCAGAAAGGAATATTCTTTAAATAAGCTAGCAATTCAATTAGGTGTCATTTCCCGAATTATTTCCAAGCAACAACAGCTTCTTAAGGCATCAATGGCTGACATTGACGATGAGCTGTGATGCAATTCATGAATTGCAGAAGAAGATTTATAAGAATGCGATAGCGGATATCACCGAGCCGAGTGGCTAAGGCGGCAACGCCTAGGAGTTCTCGGGATCAAATTAGTCGGCACCAATCATCCTGACATTTTTTCCCTCGTGGTTTTACCTGATCGCATAGGGGAATGCTGAGGTGGATATTTACGTACTTTTCATGAAATCTTCGCTCTCCCACTTCATACTATTTCATTCCGTTGGTTCTGTTAAAGGGTTGAAAGTTCCAGGGCAAGATGGGCTTGTGCGGTGTGACGGTGGCTCGCGCTTTATTACCGGTGACAAAGCGCCCCTTCGGTGTCGAGGTGCTCTATCTGGAAGCATTAATAGGGACCCGTCAACTTCCGTATCTCACTGTTCCACCTATTGTTTCCCTAAGTCATCCTTCCCTCCCGGAGGTGGCCCACCGAGGACATAAGCACAAACGAACAACCCTTGAGCAAGGTTAAAGTACCGAAATGTACACCTCCTTCCCTAAAAGTTAACATTATATATTAGCGCTATTACGGCCGGGTTCGTCGCTGTAAGGAATTGAAGGTACATCCCATTGGCCGATTAAAAGCGAAGCGGCAATCCGGTTACTTCAGTGACTCAATGCAAAATACAATGAGTCGATGAGATGTGCTGATCGCCGGGTAAACTACTGACGGAATGTGCCTCATGTTTAGGACATGCGCGGAAATATATGCTCTTGTTAAAAATGGATTAAAATTGTTGAAAAGCGAGAAACTAATAATGAACGCTATAGCTATATATTATGTAAATTTTACCTGTTATTTTTGTAAATTAAAAGATAAAAAAAGGAGAGGGCATTAATTTCTGACTGACTTGTATATCAATATTATAAATAAACTTAATAAAATAATCCAATTATTTGTTTAGCTCTCATTGCACGTTCCAATTTCTTCATTTAGGCAAGTTCCCGAAATGAATATGTTTTATGTTCCTACTGGTTACTGAGGAATAATAATAAAACAAATGAAATTAAAACAACCCTTGTAATTAAATACAAACACTTATTTTAATTTAGTACCGATATTTTGTCATTTAATGTGTTTTCTTTAAAATCATGACCTAAGGGTACTACAACACACTCGTAATAAATATCGATATTTCACAATATACACATTTTAAAACATTTCAAAGATTATTAATTGAATATCAATTTCAAACATGAACTATGCGTGCGATATATGGGTATTGTTGCATTAACTTTTACGAAAAAGTTTGAACATAATGCAGCAGAAAGGGATTTAATCGTGTACTTTTGATCAGAAACAATATACAGTATAACATTTTATGTGTGTTTTTGAGATCCTCATTAAGAAGTAAGAGTTTTATTTATAGTGAGTACCTAGATTAATTAAACATTGAATACCTGTTATTTTCAGAATTCAAAAATTATTGGTTCTACTTCTAACCAATTCTGTTCATCATACAGGGCATTCGTATGCAAGCTTGACCCACCAGGTTATTTGCCGTCAGCAAACTAACGTTATAGCAAATCACCTGTTGCCGGTAAAACGGAAGCTTCCCGGCCGTTAATATTTCACTCGTCCTTTCTGCACTTTATTTAATTGTTCCTATTTCTATGTCATATTTAATGAATGCTTATCAAAAAGTGATACTGTACTCACTAATACACACAAAATATGCCCCAGGCATTCTTGCATCTTCAAACAGGTTATGATAAACTTGCATGTTCATTTTCGTTGATATGGAATGTGTCTTGGCGTATAGATATTTCGAGCATCCAGATTGGAGTGTCTAGTGGGATGTTTCTGTATGCTTTATTTTTAAGATTATCCCATAAATAATTTCACATGGACTATGAGATGGGAATCTTGGAGACTACAAATCAGCACTAATTATTCTGTCACTGCACATTTATCTTAAGGTGCGCACTGAATAGACAGCCTACTTAAAGTTCCAATCTTCCATTGAATATGTATATGCTCTTTCTGCTTCCGTCAAGTTTGCCCAAAAAAATTAAAAATTATTTAATGTTTTATATACGCATCTCTCAAATTTAACATTACCTTAAAATTTCTGTAGACCAGATCCCAATTTTCTGATTATGTAGAGGTATTTCACAAACAAAATGGATTCACAGTACCCCAATATATATATTGCTTTGAGAATTAACATGCACTTGTCTAATAAAGAAATATTACAAAACTTACGTTTTTCCATAATATAACAATTTAATCAGCTGTGAAACACAAGAGAGCGGAAATGTGGAAGTTTCATTGCTTTCCATGATTTAGAAATTTAGAACTCGCTATGCTTATCGTCATAAAAATTCTGAACAGAATTTTCGAAGCAATAGCCTACTTTTCTTTTGCCAAACACCCTTTACTCTTATATAGTGTTTTCACTATGCGTTTTTTTCACTAAAGTGAAATGTGCTATTTTGAGGGATATTTAAGACAAAACTTGCTTCTGTAATACTTAATAGATTTATTCTTTGTTCGAAAAACTTGGTTCTAAAATGTTTGATATGTTATTGGTAATATACTTAGCAGAGAACATAATCTGAACTTGTGTACACGTACGGATAGAAGTAGCACCAAAGATCTGAAACAGGGAGACGGGAGAATCTGACAGTGGCTGACTCAGCAAACGTTTAAGGCTATCAATCTCTCAGGCGCAGCGGTGAGAGTGGGTTAAGCTCACAAAAGAAATACCGTTATATGTTGTTGGAACAGTTTTGAAGTGGTGTTAGATTATCGGCTTTTTGCTTAACTACTTATTTGTAAATTAGTACAATTTTCTTCCATCTTTATGTTATTTATGTTGGAATTTGAGAATCATTGGTTGGCAGGCCACACTCTAGAGCATATTCGGTTTCAATGCTGATGGCTTCACTTCTAAACCACACTTGTGGGGGATCTATTCTTTGTACACCTCTTCAGATTGTTTACAATGGAATTAAATCACTTAGAATCAAATTCTGAATTCCTATTGACTTCATTCAGTGCATGATCTTAATTAATAAGTGAACGACTTGTGTGATCTCGATTTGGGATAAGAAACAGAACGAGAAAAATGTACAACTGCAATGCTTCTATAGCAGATTTCATAGAAGCAACACGAGACATTATAAGGAACAGAACCAGAAAAATATAAAACTAGAACGTTTCTATAGCAAATTTCGTGGAAGTGCCACGAGACATTATAAGACACAGAACGAGAATTATTTCGTGGAAACAACGGGAGACATTATTAACAAATAGAAAGAGAAAAATATACAACTGGACTGCTTCTATAGCCGATTTTGTGGAAGGAATGCAAGACATTAAAAATAAAATAGAACTAAAAAAGTATAAAACTAGAATGTCTCTATAACAGATTTCGTGAAAGCAAGGCGAGACGATTTCCTAAGTTAAGCTCATAGTCTCACTGGAGATGTCAAACTACATTAAGGAAGAGTAGAAATCGAACAAAATTTGTGTCTATGTTGCAAGAATAAAGTGATTTAGTCCCACACACTTTTATCTTATGGGCTTATGTTATATTTGTATTAGATAAACGTATCAGCAGACATGCAATGGAAAGCACCATCTCAGCTATATTGAAAGTGAATGTAGTTTTGCTCTAGCGATTGTCACATTTTATAACCTATATATATTTTTCAGATTATGTTTGAAACACAAACAATGTCTTGAAAACGTAAAGAACAGCGAAAATCAGCAAAGCTAAAGTAGTGCTAGAAGAATTACTGTTGGTAAGATTAAGTATACCAACCTATTCGTAATAATTTTAAATTATTAGAAATATTGATTGTTTTAGCTTGAACTAAAAAGCATGTTAAAACGCGTAATATTTATTCAAATCTATTTTAATAACGAAGGCAAAATATAACGGAACACACTTTTGATCTGAACGACAATATCTGACTTATCTTATGGCAAAAGTTGTACATACACGATGAAAATATCGATTTTGTTGCTTTCAAAAATAACCCAGTAATTTAATTTAAGTAAATGAATTCATTTCTATTACAGAAAACCAAGTAACTTTGTAAAAGACAACATACGTCTTTGCAGAACGGAGGATGATTCGATTCGTATTGTTCAATTTTGTGAGCCGTTTCCTGAAAGGAAGAAGTCCATTTGTAATGTTGTTGCCTGAAAGGGCTACCACGGGCAAGAGGAAAAGACCACAAATTGAAACGCTTTCTTGAAATAAGACTGTCCACTGCCCTTCCCGACTGCTTGTGAATGGAGTTGAATGTCGCCAATCTAATCAACGAGTCCATCTTTGAACTTCTGGAAGCATTGCTGACGAGCAGCTACAGGAAAAAGTGCCCCAGACATGAAGTTTTGGTGTTCTTCCACTCCGGGGCTATTTGAGAAACGGTTTTAATGTCCCCGAGTTCATACCGTGCAAAAGTAAATAGTTCTTCAGAGGGATTAATTAGTATTTCTAAAAATCTCTCAGTCTACTGGTTTTATTATAAGGATATACATAACGAAAATTAAAACATTAAAAAAAATGTTAAAAACAAGGCTTTCCTCATATTTCAACTCTTAATTTTTCTAAAATGTTAAAGGCAGATTTCCTCGCACATGAAGCAGAAGCATAAATAAAATTTTATCACAATTATTATCACGAAACGGTCTGAGATTACCGGTAAATTCTCGAACTTAGTGATTGAATTTATCTGGAAAGCTCAGACCCTCGAGTATTATTTATTAGGACTATTTAATGAATAAAATAAGAATTTAAACATAATTCCTCTAAGCTTAGCTTACAAAATTGTACTACTTGTGTATTTGTACTTAGCTTTCCAAGCAATCTTGCAACAGAAGAATGCAGATTGTCAGTAAATGCCAAAAGAGAAGAGTAAAATAGGGGTTTAGGGCTATTTCATGAAAAGAATAAAAATAAAAGTGATACATATATTGAAAATTGCGCACAGAATGTTAACACTTGTTATGCTTATGAATATCTATTCTATTCCGAATCCGTGAGAATGAAATGGACAAAAGTCGATTATTACAATCGCTACCGTTCAATTTTCTAATACCAACTGAGAACAACAGAAAAAAGATGACATACAGTGTCTCTATTTTTCTTTGTATTCTGTGGTTTGGAATTGCTAATGACAATATCAATTTGCACATTTGACGCATCACCAAAACTCTTTGAAGAACCCTTCTTTTTGCGTTATGATTGTCGATTACTCGTACTTTTGTTGCTATCAATAGCTTCCCGCCGCCTTTAGCAAAAGTGATCAGTGATGCGTGCTCAGGAATTATATAGTGGAGATGTACAGTTGGCTACACTGATCACAAGACAAATGCACGCTGAGTGATAAAATAGATTTGATAATTTTTTTTCGATAATTTCACTGCGTAATCCGGATGTGAATGGTCATAATTCAAAATTTTGTTTCGTTTCATCGGTCCATTTTAAGATGAGTGAAATAGTCAATGCAATGCACTGCTCACAAAAGTGTAAACATTTGAAAACGTGGACGACGTTGAAAATCTTTAGTTATCTACATTAATCAATATAGACCTTTAAGGATTTTAAACCTGATAAAGTAAATAGATGTTTATAAAATTAATTTAATAAAATAGATTTTTCATAAGGCAAATAGGTATCCTTTTCCCAAATATTTTAGCAAATTCATATTTATAACTCCATTTAGTTGATTTAAAAGATAAATAAATACTTGACGCCGGGTATCATACCGAATGCGCCTAGTAGATACGCTCCAAAGTTCTGTCCGTTTCATAAGGTATCATTTCGAATGGAAGCTTGAGTCAGTGGCGTACTAGTATTTTAGAAACTAAATGCCAGAACTTACCTAAGCATAAATTATCTTAAAGAATGAATAAACGCTGTATCAGTAACGTGGTTAATACTATTTGAAAAGCAACTTAATTTTCCAGTATACCTCAGTGGATCTTAGAAAAAGCATCTTGTCAAATTGTTTATATAGGATATATTTTTAACACAGTATGGTAATCAGAACATATCTAATATTTTTATCATTGTACATTTTATATCCCTCACGGCTTCATATTCAAGTTTACGAGCAATATTGTTTATATCCAATGTAAACGGTTATCTATTCCTAGGATTTACACCGAGTACAGTATGTTAAAATGTTATTAAAAGCGTAGGTAGCCATTCTTGCGATTTATTTGTGAACTTAGAGAGTTATCTTCCATAAAATATTCCCCTTTGGAGACTGTGATCAATAAAGTTAACAGCAGCTATTCCGATGGAGTAATGTACCGCAGTTATAGTATGAAAGCAAAAACGAAGCTATGACTTCCTCGTTAACATGTCAAAAGTTTTAAGACCTGCTTATGCGTGCCACAATGCTATTAACCTTTTAGCACGAAAGGAAATACTGGTGGAAAATGAAACGTAATAAATTGTTACATTAGAGCAAAAAGATTGAGACCGAAGATTTCCAGAATTCTGACCACCTCAAAAGTGCTGTCATTGTCAGGTGACTCTCGCAGTAAACTCCCCACGTTACCACCTACCAACCAAAAATCTTTCTTCAGTTACAACCTACACGGGAATACCTATGCTACCCTTACAAAATTATAACTTGTTCAGAAATAATCAACAGGGTGGCATGCATCCCTGACCATGCAATGCTTTCAAGTGGACGTTAATCCGCTAAAACACGGGTAGAGACAGCGGAAATGCACGTGCTGCTAGCCAATTTCTCTGTCCCTCAGTGTTCCCATATAAAGCAGATAGGACTTTGCGTTTGTACCATTCCGGTGTGCTTTTAAGTTGATTAAGTGGTAAAATGGAGTGCTTTTCCATTTATTTAGTGTTAGCGTCGTATATAATGTAAAACATCAGTGCACTTCAGAACACAGAAAATTTATGTGTGATTCGTATTTGAAAACAAACTGCTGCAATAAAGTGAGACGGCGATTTACTAATATATATATATATATATATATATATATATATATATATAACCTGCAGGTGCACTGTTCGTAATCTTGTGAATAGTTTTTGGAAACCGGACTCTGTTTTTGATAAGAAGACTAGAGCGAAGTTCAAAGAAAGCTCTGAGTAGATTAGCACAGATAATAGGAATTTCACAAATACACAACGGGCTGTATATAATGAAAATATACAGTAGTGATATAATCATATAATTGTTAGAAGAACTATCGAACATTAAAAGTAAACTAGACTCGGCTACAGTGCATGCAACAGCATGTTTATTAGCTTTAATAAAGGAACATATTGAGATGATGATCATTAGTAAGAAATCATAGCCAGTAAAATATCCAGATCTTATTGTATGCAATTTACATTTATGGAAGAACTTAAAGCCTATAGGATTAACCTGAATATGTTGAAAGAGCTCACAGCAAATGTAAGGAATAATATTATAGAAATTTAACAAAGAAAATGCGTTTGGCAGCGAAATTTCTTAAAATATGTGTGAGATTTATCTACAGCAATTCCATATCTTCTATGAAAAAGATAGCTGGTTATTGTATATGTATAGTCTGCATTAGAGATATATGCGCTTGAAATTAAGGGGTTTGTACGTTCGATTCAGCCGCCAAGCTGGTCGCGCTCTCACGGATGAACATTCATTTGAAAGCACAGTGCATCTACTCCAGCATGGTGACCTGGATAGTTCTCTGTAACAATGAGCAACGAGCTTTTAACTTGATAATTATTTTTATTTTTCAATAAATTTATAACAAATGTTACTTCAATGCCATAATCCCTCTCTGAGGTAGTTTGCTGGAAGGTCCGCCAAATTGTTCTCTATAGCTGTCATTGTTTCTTGATATGACGAAGGGAAACAGGTGAAGTCATAAGGAGTCAATTCAGGGGAATGTGGCAAATGGTGCAATTAACGGATATTTCATGTGTCTTAATCATCCCATCGCTTAAATACTTTTGTGACCAGTGCATCGTATTGATAAAGTTTTTGTTCTTCCTTCCGTATTTTCTTAAAAATAATGTTATCTATTTGATTTAAAATATTGGAAAAGAATTCTCTAGTTAACGTTTTACGCTTCTGAAGATTAAAATAAGTAAACCTCTTTTAGCGTCCCAAATGAATGCCATGACTTTTCCTGCAGATGGAACCGACTTTCTTCTTTGACAGTGAACAACCGGATTTTGATCAGTGTTTTGGTTGATAATTAAATTCTGTTTCCAAGTGTCCTCACACATGAAATCAGTTCTAATAATGTTAAAATACTCCAAATACTATTGCGTTATATCCTTATAAATGTGTTACTGACCTGTCACTAACCAGTGCACCACCCATATTTCATACACATTTCTTCATGTTAAACATAATCTACACACTCCTTTGAAATGACTATAGACTCAGAAATTTCACGCACTTTAACTCGCCTGTTATCTAACACTGTATTATGTACATGTTCAATGAACTCCGCTCTTGTTGCACTTTTTGGATGTTCTTCAAGTGAGTCATCTTCAAAGATGGCATGCCATGTTTAATGTCATTCTAAAATAAAGAAAAAGATTTCACAACATTTTTGTTCTAAATTTGGTATTTGTTTCCTTTGGCGTTAAACAACTTTTTGCAAAGAACTTAATTACTGCACAACATTCAATTTTATTCGTTTAATGGTATACTCATAACACTTCAGCTTTAGAAAAATGTGTTAAATAAAGTATGAAACAGTAACTTGGTAATTAAAACGGTTAAAATCTTCCGGGCCGTTTTGCCTTGGCCCAAGATTTAATATGCTACTATAGCTTTCACCAGCTACTGCAGTTGGCATCATCAGTGGGTAACAGGTGTTGTTCTTTGTCCACTGATGATGCCAACAGCAGTAGTTGGTAAAAACTATGGTCTTATATTAAACCATGAACCACGGAAAAATAGTCCGAAACATTTTAATTCTTTTAATCACAACACCGGCCGTGAAAGCCTAAGAATTATAGTAATTTTGTATTTTACATGAATGTTTAAGACAGATGTACTAGTGTAAAAACAACTCTCTTGACAATTGCATGGACACTTTGACCAAGCCTAGAACTTTTCAGATCACCTTTGTAACTGGCACAGCATTACAAAGATTAAAATGCGGACTAAGAATATTCTTGAAGATTTATTTGTCATTATAATGCAGCTTCTTATAAGACTCTTAAATAAAGTATTGTTAAAAATATTGTATATGAAGGATAGGTAATGCCTAAGTAGGCGTGGAGAGAACTATTGCATAAAAATAATAAATAATGCCAAAATAAAAATACTAACATTTTGGTGTAAAACCAGATAACTGTTTTTTGTTTTTCTATCTACTAGGTAGTTTGCAATATCACCAGCATAGTAACGCGCTGTAGAAAGACCATGTAACGGAACCAGATAAGGCTGCTTATGCCAAATGTTAATGATATACCTTCAAGGGCTGGAAAGAAAGCAATGCAAACATATTTATAAGAAGTAAACAATTTATTTTAGATCTTGGAAACTTACATTGCTTCAATGTAATTCCCTGCCGCATTTATCATTTGCTGTCACACTTCTGGAAGACTGCGCATCCATAGCTAAGCCGTTTTTGTTGATGTTTGAGAAGAAGCGCTCTACTATAAAACTGTAGAGTGCCTTGTTTCGACTTCTGCGGCTAACGCCCTCACGGTTCATCAACGACCTACTCCCAGCAGTGATTGAATCAAATCAATGTAATGCGCTTCAAGGACAAGACAATTTAAACGTTTTGTACTTTCCACTGTATTGCACCCTTGTCGAAAGTATGGCACCCATTAGGCCACCGTTCGATGTGGTAAATTTTCATTGTCACAGACTTCTCGCAGACCTGCATAACAGTCCTATTAATTTTCCATGCGTACTGCTCACTATCAAAAAATATCACTTAATGCAATCCAAATTTACACCATTACTCCACAGTTTCGAATTGCCCATCTACAAATAAGGCACTAGTGAAGCTGAGTGTGTTGAACTGCTTTTAGATATGCTGAGAACAAAACGCCCTCTCATATTCGTTTGGCGACAGTGTTGCCACTATTTACTTTATAGCCCTCGTAGTGTTACAGCAAATGTATTCTGTGTATGTGTGTGTGTGTTTTTTTTTCCCACACCATGCACCTGCACAAAGAAGAGAATAACAGAGTTTGTTGTCAGCTGGCGGTCTAATGTAGTGTACTGGCGGTGTTTTTGAGATATGAACAGCGGAGTAAAAACTGCATGTCCTATAGTCGTTGTCATTAAGGCTTCAAGAGGCCGGGGGAACTTGCATTACCTTACTGAGCAGTTGCAATATACATATGAGGAAAGCCACTGCTTGACTACGTTGTCGCAAATTAAGAAGTGAATGTTGAGTGTTAGCCCTAGAGACAGCAATCTCATAAAGCTGTGCTTTATTGTGAAGGAATACTTGGCAATGCGAAAAATTGCATCATGATGGGATTTGCATGCTTTGATAGAAATGTAGAAAAGCTAAAGATACGATGCTACTGGAGTGCTATGAGATACAAGTAAAGGCTTTCTTACATGGGTAGATCATACGAACCGAAAATGAAATTCCAATTGAAACAGTAGCGCCAATACTTGTCAGCACGAACATTAAAAGTTCGTCAGAACCTCAATGGTGTAAATGGTGCGCACCGTTCACTGGTTGCCCTCGCTAGAGTCGTTCAGGTAATTTGACGTTACCCGCAGGCCTGAAAGCACCCAACTGCTGCTGCTGGTGCTAAGTGCCCTTGTGCCCGAGCGGTTAGCCAGAAGTGAGCGGCAGTGGAGAGAGCGGAACTTATCCACATGCACTTTACATTGTAGTTTGTAACGCGGGTGAAATATTGTAACGGTGGGAAACGTGCTTTTATTTCAATTCGCAACTAATTCATATATAAACACACTAATCTAATCTGTCGGCTAACATCGGGCAAATCCTAGAAACCGGCTAACCCAGTGGTTTAGCGAGTTAATAATTTAATTGTTGCAAATCATTATTAGGCAGGTGAAATATTGTAACGGTGAGAAATGTGTCTTTATTCCAACTCGCAACTAATTCATATATAAACACACTAATCTAATCTGTCGGCTAACCTCGGGCAAATCCTAGAAACCGGCTAACCCAGTGGTTTAGCGAGTTAATAATTTAATTGTTGCAAATCATTATTAGGCAGGTGAAATATTGTAACGGTGAGAAATGTGTCTTTATTCCAATTCGCAACTAATTCATATATAAACACACTAATCTAATCTGTCGGCTAACCTCGAGCAAATCCTAGAAACCGTTGAACCCAGTATTTTAGCAGTAAAGCATTGTAATTATGGCAAATCATTATTAGGCAGGTGACATTTTGTAACAGTGGGATATGTACTCTTATTCCAATTCGCAACTAAATCACATATATACACATACTAACCTAATATGTCGGCTAACCTCGGGCAAATTCTAGAAACCGGTGAACCCAGTGGTTTAGCGAGTAAATCATTGTAATCGTGGGAAATCTCCTTTAACTCCGCCAGGAAGGGAAAAAACTAGAATGGTAGTATTGAAAACCACTGTTCTATGTTAACAAGTGTAGCATGATGCTCTAACCGCCTGCGCTATTGCACCGTTGACCCTGAAGCGTTATTATGTAGCTAATAGTTGTGCCAGTCACTACCATTGATGTTACCCGCAGGGCTGAAACTCAACTGCTATTGCTGCTGCTGCTGCTAAGTGCCTTTGTACCAGCAACAGTTGAATGCATTCAGCCCTGCGTGTAACGTCAATTGCTCAGGTATATCAACTCACGACAATGGGCACACAGCAAGCGCGGATGCCAGACGTTGCTTGATGAGGGCTGTGATTTTATGCATCTAATCAAAAAATCTAACTTGTGTGAAAATTAGTGTTAATTACTTTATAAACTGAAACGGTATTTAGCAACCTCTTCCAGTTTTGTTAACATATAAATATTTTGATGTATTACATAATATTGAAATAAATGTTATCGAATATATGTGAAAGTGTGTGTGTTCGAAACTTAAGCTATAATACTGTAATGCACATTAACTCGCTCAAGATGTTAGGACGGGAAATTGGTATCATTGTAAGAAAAGTAAGCAAAAAGAAGTCTTTTTCATGATTATGTATGTGTTCGTTGAGATAGAAGGAATTTAAATGCTCAAATCTGACCGCTTGGTGACACCGAGAACTTGCACCACGTGATGTATTACCAGGGGTTAGACAATCATCGCTCCAGATTATAAATGTTATCGCTGGGCAAAGATAGTGTTTATAAACCACGGGATACCAGGATTTGGCCGGTTATATGTACAGCCAATTGGCTATGTCCCTGGACACTTACTCACGGCTTCATTCACCCATGGACGCACAGACTTTTCGCACGGACGGCACTTTTGATCCCAAACATCATCCGAACGTAACACTTGTAATGGTGTTAATGTAGTTATCGTTGCCTTAACTGTGGTTAATGTATTTGGGCCACAAGTAGGTGAATTCGAAAGACGGGAACGTGAACAACTCTTAATTCCAAGAACAGGAGCCCTAAACGATAGATTAATTTCCGGTCAAGTTTATTAATTCTTCCTGCCTTCCAGGCATTAATGATTCGAATTATGAAAAGAGTTCCTTAACTCAAATATGACAAATTAGAAAATATTGCGCTGCTTGTGTATTTCTCTCTCTGAAAATATTCCTTCACTTTCTGAGAGAGACTCATAGCCTACCTGGGATAAAATAGTCGCCTTAATTTTATTCATATCGCTATTATTACGCCTGCCTACGTACAATATGTATATTGTGGAGTACACATCCTACAATTCCTTCAAAATACACCAATACGTTACATAAAAAATGAAGTAAGTGATGTCTAATGTTCCTGTAATAATCATGTAAAGGTAACCCGAAATGTGACAAAGCTATATTTTGAACTAGGAAGCTGTTTTCCATTACACCTTGGTACTCGCCAACCGGTCTAAAGCCATGCTCACACTATATATCTGGTCAAAACACTATAAAATTCTCATATACAACTGCGATGGTGTTACCCTGATGCAAACTTTGCCCTTTCAGCAGTGGTACTGAATTACAGAAATTATCAAGATATTTTCAATAGTGTTTAACGTCCGTTTTTACAACTGAGGCACCACAGGCGGTGGAAAGAGATGATACATGAGGTGAAATAATTAATTGGGAAAAGATATTTTATTTTAGAAAAGAAACATTTCAGGCCTAAGTTTAGGGTACCTCCCCGGCATTTGCCATTTATGAGGACTGAGAGAAACTTGGAAAAAACCTCAGTCAGGGAGGACGGTCCTGGTCGGATTCGAACCCCAAACCTCCCGCTCACGAATCCGCGCCATAACGACCTCAGTCACCCGTGGAGGTACCGGAAGATGTGACTACTATGTTCTATAATTGTAAATAACACGCTCTAGCATCCACCATAACCCCAACTCAAGCTACTGTGATTTCGACTTGATTCATAAGGTAAAGAACCACTTAGTGGCATTCCCTTCTGAACATTTCCTGAATCTCTTCAGGCAGTAGACTGCTGTATTAGAGCTATCCACAAACCAAATGCTGCAGACACATCTGACGATTTATACAGCTTCTAACGAATTTTACAAAATGCCTGTGAATATATCAAAGAGCGAAAACTTAAGACATAATTTTGTGTTTTTGTCTGTGGTAAATAAATTTCATACATAAAACGTACTGAATTTTCTCGTTTCTAATATTAATATTTCTCTTTATCAAAATTCCTGAGAACTGTTAAACTAGTCACACTTTCCGAAAATAATTTAATCCGTTTGTTCACTGTTGAAATTTTGGAGGTACGAAAATCAGAAAAACTTTCCCCACAATATCCATACCGCAAGCCTTAAAGAGCATTTCTTGAAAGATGTACACTTTCTGTGCACTCTTATAGATTTCATGTACAAATCTAACCTCGCTGTAATCATTGGAGAAGGAATGAAGTTATATTATTTACACACAGAAAGGTAATATAAAATATAATAAATATTAACGTATTTATGTACACAAATGAAAGTTGGCAGTGACTCAATAGTTTATGGAGCTGGAATATTGTTTATGTTTAGGTAAATGTTATGAAAGCTGTTGAAAATAAAAACCAGACTAGAAGGGAATTGAATAGACGGCGTTCCATATTTGGTATAATTACAGTACTTGGACATTCATAACTGCACTCTATGGAATATAAATAATGAATTCCATGTTTCCGGCTATGGTCAGGCTGGTAGGCAGTTTCGACACAGAATTCACATGCCATTAATTTTTGCGTTTACGGGACACACTCACTTGTTTAACAAAGTACGTTTTGAATATGAATACATTAAATCTAGTTAAAAACTCCATGTAGGAACTCGGCAAGAGAAATAGTGGTATATAATGTTATAACATTTTCAGTTAATGATTATTTTGATCGCAAAGTTTTACAATATGTCCACTGTTATACAACCTTTACAGAAAGTCAGGTAACCCATTCTACTTCAAATACACAAAACCATAAATGATATCACTCTTATAAGTGTGTGTTTCTGAAGAGAAACTCAGAAAGTTTCTTGGACATTATAGTGTTTCAATGTTGGCACCACGTGTGACCTCGGCAGATGTCCATACGGTAATCTCTTGTTGTGGTAACCATACTTACCTCCTAAACCCAAGATCGCGGGTCCAATCCCGGCCAGGATCGATGACATTTTTCGGGCGTAAAAATCCCCAGTATGGCTTCCTTCGGAAGGGAAGTAAAGCCGGGGTCCCGTGTCGTACATTTACGGCACGATAAAGAACCTCAAACCTGAAAGAAGAGGCCTCTGAGCAAAATTTGTCGGCCGTTTCACGCACTGAATTGAATGGAACGCTGATGCCCTGAGATGTTAAAGAGCGTCCGTAAATAGAACAAATAAAAAACCGTAATCTCACGCGTGCCACATTCTTTTCCAACATATTTTCTACGATTGTGGAGATCATTTTCCGAATTCTCTACTTGAGTTCCTCCACATCAGGGGTAAAGGCGGCATATACTAATTGTCCTTTATGTATATACAGGAAGAAGCTACGCACAGTCAAGTGGCCATTGTATAAAAAACTATTCCCTGTTCCAGCGTCGCGTATCTCCGTGTTCAGGATGCATAAACTCATTACGGCAATGCTGTGGGACCCTGTCCTGCTGAAATGATAAAGGATCGGCATCTCCTTGCATTTAGAGTCAGAGCTGTAATATGTCCAGTCATTGAGACTTCAGCAAAGAAAAAGAATTGTAAAGTTTTCGGCATGACATGCACAGAAAGCATTAACCTTGGGAGAATCACGCTGATAATAAATTCCATAGATTTCAAGGTAAGTTTGTTTATGGTTTCGTTTGTGTGAAATTAGGCTTAGTTGCTGAAAAATAATGCATCCATGAAGTCATCATCCACCCTTCCTGTCTGTCGCTACAGCTGACAACAAAATTAGAAACCTTTTTTTTTGGTCAACTTCTGTGGTAACTGTAATTTGTATGGCTTTATGGTCAATTAATTACACAAAACAGTTATTGCCATTGGAGCTTACGGGACACTCTATTCCCCAATTTCTTCAGGCTCTTGTGAATTTCTTTTTCTGTTCATTCACTTCTATACTGAAAGCAGATAAATCCAAATTACAAATTTCGCATCACCGACTTTCTGCTTGGTATCAGTTTACCGCACTTAGTTCGAAATTTCCGTCGAACGTCCATGGCACACTTGCTGCTATGAAATTCTAACACACAAAACGCTTCCTGGCACCGGACGTCGCTAACTTTGCAGCTAATGCCGACTGTGGGCGATTTACGAAACTACTCGCTGCGGTAAATGCATTACAAACTTGGTGATTTTCTCTTCACAATGTTATACATACGAGAGTAATATCAGTTGTAGTTTTCGTACGATGAAAGTTTAAAAGTATTACCGGATTTCATGTAAGCTCTGTAGATGAAAGTTTAAACGTTAGTTGAAATAGGAAATTACAGACAGAAGAGCAAGGAATGACACAAAACATTGCAGAGAAGGTTTATCTGAATACTTTTAACGGCTAGAAAATATGCTTGAATTATAGAGCATTTAGGTAAACAAGCAAACACTGAACAATAGTAATTTGCTATAAGATTACAATTTAATGAAGAGGATAATATTACTATCGTTATACGTTTAATAATCAGGTCATGTAAATTGAACCAGCTGACGTGAAAACTCATTTTATGATAAAAAGTATGGCAGATGACCTGCGGTTTCGTTTTATCCGCTAGGAGAGAAACGATGGTACATTATCGTGGATATTTAGTTCAGTGTACAACTCATTTTATGTTGAATACATTTTGTAGACATGAAGGATATGCAGAAATTACTTATAAAAACATATACAGGTCGTAAGATGAGCATATGTGACAAGAGACTACAAATGCGTTAGTACGGGATTTAAAATTAAATAATAATAATAATAATAATAATAATAATAATAATAATAATAATAATAATAATCGTTCTAGTAGTAAAATATATGTATATCAAATGCTGATTCATTGCCGACTTTCATAAGTTTACGTTTCATGCAGGCTTTGTTTCTAGTCAACAAGTTTTGTAGCTTTGTCTCACTATATATAAGAAGCCCTTGTTCAAATTTTAATGCCATTTTTAAAATTTAACATCGCCATTCTAAAGTGAAAGTCAAAAAGAACGAGAAAACATTCTTTGTTTCTCATTCAAGATATAAGTAACTTATGTCAATTTAATTCATTACCTTCGCTATTTACAGTGACTCAATTAACAAAACATTTCAAATCTTTCAAATATATATTATTTTAAAATACTTATAACGTGGCTTCTTAATTTAAATATACGTTACCTCATTATATTCCGCCACAAAATTGGAGTCCATATACACTAATGGCAACCCATTGACTTTGAGTGATAGCGCAATTACCGTAGAAATGGAGTTAACGTTCCAACGATGCTGGCAATTGAGTTTTCTCAGTAGTGCTGTTTTAATTGTATTTCTGTAGGAAGTGTGTGTAGCACTCTCCGCTGTGAATGTGTGTACAGATAGGTGTGTTGAGAATAAAGACATTATCTATTGTTATTATGTGCAAAATAAAACATACAAGTACTGCAGCAGAGAATTGCGTGCTAAATTTCCAGGAAAAGCATCTCCATTGGGAAAAGAAATTTTCAGATTAGTGAACACATGTGGAAACAAAGGTGTTTTCATTGACAAGAAGCAGAATAAAATACGGGATTTTAAAACAGGGGAAGATAAGAGAAATAAGTCAATTATGAAAAATTTTACTTGAATTTTTTAATAAGATTAGTCCAGCAAGTTGGTGTATCTTGGGCAGTGCGTAAAGCTACTCAGCTGCTAAATCTTTATTCATATAAAATTACTGGAGAAGCAATTTGCAATATTCGGGAGGATAAGTGAATGAATGTTTCAAAATTTCAAAGGGAATCAGACATTTCCCACAGCGTAAGGCAGGTACCTCGGGTATCTACTATGATGCCGAGTATAATATTAAATACTCCTTACTAAAAATGCATACTTTGAGTTCTGATTGCGCGACATGATTTCTCAGACCGTTACGCCGTAACTTCCTGTCGCAAAATTAATTTACGATTGCGTAGCAAAATGAGATCTGTAAATTGCACAAAACTATATCGTAAAATGTATAAATTGTATAAAGTATGCTGTGCTAAAAATAAAAATTATAAAAATGCAATACATTTTGTATATTTGTAGACCATTAGCACAAAAAAGTTACAAAAATATAAAACAATCCTTTGTTTTATGTAAATATGCATAAAAACGTATTAAAACACCAGATTCTTCTTCAAACAGGTTTGTCACAATTATAATTTAAAACTGAATACAAATCATGTTTAATATTTCAGCTGTAGCACATGTCTGGCGGTTATGAGGCAGAGACAATCGCTTGTGTTGTGTCTGTGAACAACCCGATATAAGTAAAAAAGTTTGTGGAAAGCTAAGCTTTAAAATGATTTTAGTTAAATATGTAGGTACATTTTTAAAATGTTACCTTTTCGTGTTAACCTTACATTACATCCTAACATAAACAAAAATTAATTTTCAAGGTTTTAAGTCGTAAAATGGTGAATGTGAAAGCGCTGAACAACGTTTTTACAGTTTTCATAAGTTTAAATTCTGTATTTTTTTTTTTTGAGTCATTCCGAGACTCTACTAGGACAGGAATGTTTATTTAAAATGTTGTAGCAGATGTCAGGAATTCTCAAGTCCTAACTCAACCATAAAAGACTGAAAAGTGTTTATTGCTTTTGAAAAAAATGTTTTATATCATTTTTTTTCACGCAATTCACTTGGTTTGCTCGATTACTAGCCATTAAATTCACAGGCAGATAAAGTGACCACAGTTCATTAGACGCCTACAGAAGTTGCTACAAACTACGACTGAGAAACTTAAAGGTTCTAGATTTGTATCTCGGTAGATTTCCTAATTCTGAGAGAGCCAACTTCAGATTAATTTAGGCGCTATTGTGCTCGAAGGGCGTAGTTAATGTTATTCCATCTTATCCCGCCTTCTCGGAAACGCAGTATTCAGCAAGGCGTTAAGTCCATCGTCACTTAGCTTTCTGTGTATTTTCAGACTGCTATAGAAGATGTTCTTGATCTAAGGTCACGATTTTATATTTGATTGGATCAATATTCCACCTTAAAAAAAACGTTTGCACCTATTATAAAGTTTAAATTATTAGAATATTTAACTAGTTTGGAAATCACCAAATATGGCTTTTGAAGCTTAATAGTTCAATAAAATTTTAATAAAAAGTGATTTTATATCTCTATTTTGTGTTTTTATGAAGCTACATCAGCAAATGGTATAATAAAAGTAATTGATGGCAAATTAATTGGGTTGCAAATTGGGAATTTAAATATCTCTCGGATAAATAGAGATTTTAACTTCATTCTGTACAGGCTTCAATTTTTTTAACGTATTGGGAACATTCCCTTTAAAATCTGTCAAGAAACCAGAAAAATTGAGTACATATTTTTTAAAGTTAGTAATTTTTGTTTATTTATGGAGCATCAATAGATAATGTTTCTGCAATATATGATAATCCGTGTTGCCAGTGCATTTTGATAAAATAAATGTTAAAGATTTAACATTTTAAGAAAAACTGAAACGTTGAGAATAAACAAGTCTGGAACTATTGCCTCCTTAATGAACCTTTCTTAATGGTATATAATCCATATTCATTAAACCAAGGGGCTGTCTTTCACTATCCCGTGTTTTAAAGAGCTGTCTTCAATTGAATCATTGAAATGCACGTTAAAATGTTCTACTTTAAAAATGGAACAATTATCAGTTTTCGAAAACATGGTCTCCTATCAGAAAAACTTACAAAAATTTAAACTTCTTATGAAATTAGAGCGCGGTGGAGAGTTGTTGGCATTCAGTACATGCACAAGAGATGATTAACTGTATAGCACACTCCCGCTGCATGACCGGACACCATGCATTCACGCAGAATTTGCGCGCGAGCTGAAGTTATTTTAAACCGCTTCCGTTTCATTATGGATTTATTTTCTTGATTCCTGCTAAAGATACGAGTAATTTGAAATGTGTAATATTATTCTATATAAGTAAGTAACCAACATGGATTTGAAGTCATATTTCAAAGTAGCTGCCAAATAACGAAACAAACTAATTATAAATGCCACCTCTTAGGACGAACTAGTATTTAATTAAAATCTATTTATAACAAACAACTTATCACAAGCTTTCAGTTAATATAAATTTGGTTTGTAAATATTTTATAATTATTTATTTGGAAATTTCAAAAACATTTCAACTGAATATCAAGCATAGAAACTTTTAGGGATAAATTACATATTTTGCATCAAGTTTACTCCTTTCCGTTTCTATAATTTCACAAAATTTTGGTTAAGTACAGACATAGGAGTTTTGCTGTCCGATTTCACATGGACTAGCCCATTAACAGTGCACTTCAGTACGTTGTTTGCGAAATATATAAAAAGGATTTATTAACAGTTGCAAACTCTCATTAATGTATTAAGAATATTTTAAGAAATAGCTGTGTACGACAAAAAGTACAAGAAGGCAAAAAATAACTATTTGCATACATATATACATAAAAAGTATGTATACTGCCTGGTTTATATCTGCATAAAATATTTGGAATAAAAAGTTAGTTTTTAAACAGATAATATTTTATAACACAGATCAGGTTAAACCCGGATATATATCAAATAAGCAGTGTTTCCATAACTAATAAAAATAAATTTTTTCAGAGTCATTTAGATTGTGGTATGATGGAAACTTAAGTATGGGGCATAATGTGTGAAAAGCATGTAAAAGAACATATAATGGAAAACCATTCTCATTAATAAAGGCGTTGTTATATTAAATGTTTTTTTTTTAAATTTATAAATTTGTACCTATTCCAATTACATGGGATTGTATTATCTACATGTTAGAATTAAACGTTTCCACTTATATCAACTTAGCATATCAAAATAGTTAAGATTAAGAACTTTTATTGATATATTAAAGATTTAACAATACACTAAAATGTTTATTAAGGGAAAACCAATGTTGTGATCCCAAAAACATAAGCCGTAACAGAAAATAAAGAAAAAATGTTTGTCAATTTTGTTACCTAGAGTATTTAAATGGAAAATATATATAGTAACGTGTGCAAATTTACAATGTGTCCAGATTTTCAAAACTGAAAGCTTTCTAAATTTCTGAATTGGTTTGCCTTATAGTGTCGGGTCGGTCCTGGTGGTTTAGTGCTAACCATCCTTGCCTTGTAGACTCAAGAACGCGGGTTGAAACCCGAAAGGGATTGATAATTTTTTGTTAAAGCGCAAAAGTCTTAAGTAAGCTTCCTTCGGAAGGGAAGTAAAATCGTGTGTTCCGTGTCGTACATTTACGGCAAGTAAAATAAACTCAAATCTGAAATGTCTCTGAGCAAAATTTATCGGTCATTTCAAGCCCTGAATTAAATGGGACGTTGATGATTGGAGCTGTTAAAGAGCGCCCGTAAATAAATCAACTGCATAACACTGCATCTGTGGTACAAGTTTGAAGATTTTTTCCAAAAAGAACAGATTAATGCAGTCCACTCAACTTCGTGAGTTGTTCTGTTGGAAAAGTAGCAATTTCGGTCTGGTAAGCGGAGATAAAGTTTGCCCGAGGTGACTTGCCGTTGTGTTTTATATTACAGTTAATTATAAAATAGGTACTAGTTTTTATTTTTCTACCGCCAATTATTATTTTTCTTTAGAATATTAACAAAAATGTTTTATTATTTACCTACACTGCACACTAGTGCGACTTCAATAAAAATGGACTTTGTTTCAGCAGACAAAGGCTATATAATTATCCCAAACCACATAACTGCTCTATATAAAAAAGTAAAATAAAATTCAGTTATTAGGGAAAAAGAGACTAATGAGTTCCCAGAAGAGCCGTTTGACGAGGGCTCCGAATGGCGTTAAGAGGCGAGGCAGCCAAGTGGAATGATGATCTAGTAAACTTACACACAAAAGGTCTCCGGCTTAGACAATGCGGCCAGCTAGTGTCATAAAACACAGCATAAACCCTCATTCGTTGTTCCTTTTACCTCCAGTAATGTCGTAAATGTCACAAAAAGGAACACGGGAGTTACACCGTTGCATTAATATCGCTTCATGAAATGCGCCGCTACCACAATATTCTTCAAAAGACTTTGCAATACCTTTACTTCCTCGCGCTATTCTGCATCCGTCGTTCTACTGTGGCTCCCACTTTTATTTCATGTTTATAAAAATATTTACGACAATGCGGGTGGAAAATTGCAACGCATTAGCCGTATAAAGGAGTGCTGGGACACGTCCTTGCATTATATAAAACACGAAAACAAATGCGAAAATTACCGTTCAGTCAGGGCTGAAAAAATTATCCTATCGTTATTCCCTATTGCTCATTTAGTGCATATACAACAGACATAAAGATGGTATCTACTGCAGTGTTTGATATTTTGCTAAGATATAATACGGCGCTCATGCACCCTTAATGTTTAGAAAAGTTTCCGTCATTATTTTGTTACAGTGACAGTCTAGAAGGTTGCAATGCATAGAAAAAAATTACTTTCAAATTCACTGAAGAAATATTTGATGACAGCCTCGCTTTCTAAGTAGCAATTATTTACCCTTTTTACTTATCAAGTAATTTGTACACAATCTAACCTAACGCTCCATTTTATGCTGCTTATTTGATAGTGTTAGTGCCATATTACATGTAACTATGAAAGTATAATTTTACAATTTTAAATATTAACTGTAAGAGAATGCGAGAAAAATGTTACGTTACCAAGAAGTAAACAAGCAAGGCTAGGCTTTAGTTGCTTTTAATACAATGAGCAGAGGACATTTTGACGCGAGCTCTGATCGCATAAGAAGCAGATATTTCGCACCGTATGACGTATATGCAGATGCGGTCAGTTGATTTCTCAGATTTCCAAATTTAAAGTCATTGCGGTATGTTTGTAAACCCCGTATGGGGTCTAGAAATCACGTGGAGCTGAATTTGGGACATGTAATTCCTTACCAACATATTTGTGGAAAATCTTTCGCATTGATCTTTTGACCGCACAAAGTATTTGCACTTCAAATCAAACACATTTACAATTATCACCTAAGCACAAACACTTAACTAGGCGCACCTTCTTGCACATAGAGCTCGTCCAATCCAACAAATCGCTCCTAATTCCACGCAGTGTGCATAGAAAAGGACCAAGCTTTGGCCAGTTGTCTTCCTGTGCAAACAGACCCCAACATGCTAACCAACGCCTATCAGATGTGTTGCCAGCATTCTCTGCACAGCTTTATCTGTTATTTTAGTCGCCTTCCGTAACCCTAATGTAATCCAAACTAGACCCGATTTATTTTCAGAATTCACTTAATATATATACACATTTCTCAGCTCCATTTGATTTTGAATTCGTTGCTAAAACTAAGTGATATTTATTTTGTGGTTAATTTCCTTAGGCCCTTTTTTACCTTCCTCCAAACATAGTTACGAATCATTGCTCCCATTTCTGACACCCATCCCATTCCAATGTTCCCTCTGGACTTGGTTTAATTTTTGCAGCCCAGTAACCTTGAATCCAATCACTAATGTGTTTGTAGCATTAACCCCTTACGTGGGCTCTCCTCTTTTATTATGCGTAACCAGTATTTAATTTTCTAATTTTACAATGAATAGTGCCCTCATAGCGCCAAAATTAACATAAAACCCCACAGTTGAATACATTATACCCTACTACTAAAACTTGCTTTAATAACTCATTTTGTACATCATTTAGTAGGTTCATTTTCTTCCAGCCCTATGTCTCATAACCACATAACGTGACAGAGCTTACTATTTTTTTCTCTTAATATTTACAAGAATATCCCTGTCAACGTATACAAAACCTGGGTTTATATGACGCTTTGACTGTGTTTAGTACCTCTATCGTTTATACTAAGCGTTACATCAAGATAATCAAAATATTTTACATTTTCTATTCCATATTTATATTTCTAGTTCTTGCTGTAAGCTGATCTATTTTGAAAAATGAGGGTTTTAATTCTGTTGACATTCACGATATTTCTCATTTGTCGCAATAGCCCTCTAAATCGTCAAGAGCACCCTGTCCCACGAAAGATTATCGGCATACAAATGAACTGGAGTCTTATCATCTTTTTTATTTCTGGAGAGTTCAGATAAACAAATGTCATCAGTAAATATATTAAACAAAAGAAGGACAAAGTACATCGCCGCCTAACTCCCCTTGACGTTATTCGACTCTGAGATATATTCGTACAATTTTGGACCATTTGTCTATATTGCCATTAGAGCCTGGATCACCTTACTGGAAGTATATAAGCTCTTAAGGCGAGACCGAGGGGCTTATTCCGCTACTCTTCCGGGCTTTCGCGCACTTCTACGATGAATAGCACAAGAGTGGATTATGAAGTTCCCATTTAGCTATGTCTTACATATTAACCGCCAACGTACTTGTAGTGGAGAGTTATATATATATATATATATATATATATATATATATATATATATATATATATATATATATATATAAATGAAAAATAAAAATAAAGTAACACTATTAACAATGTAACAAATTAACAGTAATAATAAAAGTAGATAAGAATAAAACATTTAGATAATGTCACACTTGAAATTGCTATATTTCGAACTACTGGAGTTCTTCTATGGCAAGAAGCTGCTAGTCTAGTATATATATAGCTTAAAATGAACAAAGGGGTGCCTCATTTAAAGTAAGAAACACATAAAAGCACTATACATTGTCTTGCAGTGCCTCGAAGAGTGTTTTATAGTACCTTTATGTGTTTCTTACTTTAAATGTGGCACGCCTTTGTGCTTTTTAAGTTGTGTCAGATCTCCTAAGGAGAGTTTTTTTACATTCCTTTTAAATATATATCTCAAAGGTCCAAGATCGCGGGTTGAATCCCGATCAGGATCGATGGCCTTTTCGGATGTAATAACCCTTAACATGACCCCTTTTTGGAATGGAAGCAAAGCCGTGTGTATCGTGTCGTAGATTTACGGCACGTACAAGAATCTCAAACTTGAAAGAAGAGGCCTCTGAGCAAAATTTACCTACCGATTCACGCTTTGAATTAAAAGGGACGCTGATGACCTTAGATGTTAAAGAGCGTCCATAAATAAATCAAATAAAAAATGTGCTACCATAGCCATGACATGGAATTGTTATTATTTTAATCTCAATCACACACATATATTTAAAATTTTCATCATTTTGTAAGAATATTTTACATAAAATGTAAACCCTTGATATTTAAAAAAGATTTATGTGCTGAATTAATGAACATATGACAGAGTAGAGTCATTCAATTTATACAAATATTAATAGTCAGCAAAACCATTGTGATGTGGGTGTAGTTCAGTTAAATACATTAACAAATGATAGTTATAATAAACATTTATTGCATTGGTATTTAAAACTGTAAGTACACACATTACTTACTGTCAAATTCATGAACAAGAAAAATACGTATTATACATATATATTTTAATCAAATTTAAGCTAAGATACGTGTCGAATTTTATTCATTAAATACTTCACATTGTACATGTTTTTATGAAACTACAGCTTTATACCTTGTCAATTTTTAATCTTAACTCTACTTAAGTTTAATGTACTTAGTTTTGAATACCTTATTACTATATGGTTACGGAAATTAATTACAAAACTTCTGCCATGTTTTAGTCTTGCTGTTGTAAAAACCTTTGGATCGTTTAACAAATGACACTGACAGTCTGTTGGTATGACTATGGGTCGTGATTTTGATTTTATTTTTTTTCAATTTTTAAAGCATTGAATTTAACTAAAATTAATTAAAACACTTTTTTCGGCAAAGCTAAATTTTGAAATCTCAGTTTCTAGCTCCTCTTTTATAAAACTGTCCACTATTTTCGATTGTTGCTACAAGAGCAATACGAGAAGCAACGGATTTATATCCCTGATGAACATCTGCAGGAGAGTATGATTTGATATCACTACGAAGTGACTGACCTTGTACTCCTAATGGGAGACATTATTAATGGTGTTAGATGCAACATGTGATAGTAGCATGATGGAGCACCCATTCATCTCTTCAAGTAGTTACAGCCTTGATGACATGTTGCTAAATCAATGGACGAAGCGACGAGGTGTTTCCAGCATCATCTGTAACATGTGCTTCAGAAGAACAAGTGTGTAACTTTGCGGAGAAACTTGCGTCATTCTAGTTGCAGAGAACCCTCCACTTGTTTCTTTACAGAACATTAATCACGCTAGAAAATGTGAGGAGACACACCGGGTGGTTTTCGAGAAACTTAACATGCTTGGTATTCTCAGCATTAAAAGTATAGCACGATTTTTAAGGGGCTTTCATAAAAACAAAAACACATTTTGAAGCTACTTAGAGAGGTTGAATAATTAAAAGAATAGCATGGGTCTCTCTCATGTTTATGCAATTTTGAGCATAATCAAAACCTCCAGTGTTTCTGCTCTTAAATACGCTTAGTTTTCTGGCCCAAGTATTGCTGTATAAAGTTTTATGTACATAAACATGCAAAATGGCGGTCACTGGCCAACACACATTTCGGTACTTCGAATGTTAGACCTGTTTCTGGGTATATTTGACCCACTGATTCCAAAAATGATACCATTTTTTTACCCTCTCAGCTCTGGTTTTTAATATATAGCAATATCATATACCACTCTTCTTTTTCGCCGCCCGTCAAAAATCACGATATTTTAATGTACTGTTTTAATTAATCTCCTTTTAGCATAAAACACAAATTAAAGAAAAATACATTAAATATACTTATTTAAAATCAAAAGCGCATGTATATGATACAAAAACTATAGTCATTAGGTACATAAGAAGCTATTTTTGTAAAAACTCCAAGAGTAGAAACTGCCATAACAATAATGCACAAGGTTACAACATCAAGTGTCCTTGGTATTTGCCCTCCACTGTTTATATGTCTTGATCTTCGCTTACGTTCTCTGAAGGCAAGCTCTGTTTGTGCAGGTAATGAATTTTCAGAGTTATTTTACAGTCAAGACCAAATAAATGACCGAGCAACTCCTGCGCTAATTGAATGTAATTGTTTCTCTTCCTGTTGTCAAGGAATTCTCCAATAACGTGAACAAATAAAGACCAATGATTACATTCATTGATTCAATGAAATTTGGGTCATTTATGAGCTGTCTGATTTGTGGATCAACGAAAATTTCTGCCATCAGTTTTCCCATGCTACGTCCAGGTAATATATGCGCTCTGTATTCAAAGCGCGGACTGTCTTCATTCAAACCATTGCACATTGTTTCATTACGCCTAGCTTTGTATGTAAAGTTGGCAGGATGAATTTATCTCGTACTACCAAAGATGCATTGATTACTTTTGTTGTCCAACCACCATATCATTTGGCTCCGCTGTCCCAATGGCAAATGAAGCAAGGATACCTTGATGACAAAGGAGAAAACTAACCCTCTTCACGACTACATAAACCACTCATTGATGTTCCTAGTAACTTATTTTTTCCAAGACTAAAGAGATATTTGCCTTGTAACCTTCATTCATGTTGCTGGGGCGACTGGAAAGGATTCATATTTGTTTTCATTGTTTAAAAGAACACATTAGACACTACGTTTTGAATTGTCGATGAAATTATGTCATTTCCTTAGGTTATATTCTGAGAGACCCATTTTCTACAGGTGGCCTCTAATATAGAAGTGTCTTCGGTAATGGAAGACAGCAATTCCTTATCTATCCTCCAATAAAATGTAATTTCGTTCAGGGCTGGAGTGTGTTCTTTCCTTTAGTCTGGAGGCGAGCAATTCAGCAGATTTTTTGGTTAGGCTTGGGGCCCTAATCAGATCACTCAATTTTTTTCTGGTCATAATATTCATCATAAAATTCAATTTCATGTTTTGCACTTTTTTTACCTTGCACGATATCAGATATACCAGATTAATCCTATGAGAAACTGTGGTAGCTCAATGAAGGGTGAAACGGGTAGAAAACCAGAGGTAGATCGAAATATGACCACTTGTTAAATTTATTTCGATGATGCCTATAATTAAACAATACAACGGTAACAACCATTCACTGCATTTGCATCCGAATTTCAAGCAGTTTCTCTTTCCATTGTCCACTGGCGCAAATGTTCTGCATACAATATGAGGGGCTTACGACTTATCTCAATTTCCAAGTTTGATATTAAAATTTCTTTAGTCTACGAAAACCATAAAGATAACCATTAAATAACATTACATACACTAATTTAAAAAAATATGTTTGTCATTTTTGCATTACATTTTTATCTCAAGATGTATTACGATACAGCAAGCAAATTAACTATTGCGAAGTAAAGTTTATTTTAGACATAAAAATGCGGAGTATTTTAAATACATAACTTTTCCATTCAAATAAAAAATCTTGCTATGATATCCTGAAGATTTTTAAAAAAACTAACTGCAAATATATGAAACTAGAGACGGCATCCAATGCTTTTTTTTTTTTTGACTCGGCGCCCAAAATAACGCCAAGAACAGCTCTGAAAATCTAGACATCAAAAGAAAAAAAGTACGTTGTGTAATGTTTTAATTTATGTAATTTGGTGTGACGACATTTTTCTCTACAAACTGAAAAAGAAAATATGGCCGAATCGATAAAACGTTACCTCTTCTTTCTTTTCTATTCCTAGTAAGTACGGGCGTCTAGATTTAGTTATCGTGTATGGCACCACTGTATCTCCATCCTTTCAAAATCTCCTTGCTGCAGCAAAAGCGACCGGCTAACGCTCCTCCTACTGTTTAGATTTCTTACTTTTAGTCATAGATGGACACCGACTGCATAACCAGCGGAACCGTTGAAATGTTTTATTTTCATCGTTTCACTTATCTGTGTTATACCACAAAATAATATTTAGCTCTTTAATATTTGATTGTGTTTGCGGAATTGATTCATGTTGATAATGTACACGTAATGCATTGACCCTGGTAACAAAACATTTTCATTTATTTAACTCAAATATTTAATGCATTGTCAATATTGTATTTTGGGAAACATATTTTATGCTGCCATTTTAATGTCTGCGTTGAAAAAGTTAGGGAGCAATTGTAGTTATAAATTTATTATATACTTTTTTATATACTTCATGTGATCGCTGTTTCAATTTTAAGCAGTTTAATGCTTTTACACAAGTGGTAATGTTTTATTTTCACAAGTTTCGCAATGCTTCTAGTCGTAACAATAGTTTTGATTACATTCTTTACACCGGGTAATTATATTTCTAATTCCGTATCTCTGAAGGACAAACAATAACTTTTAAAGATCAGTTCTGGGGACTCTATTTAGCAGTGCTACCAGAAGAGTATCATATTTAGAGACAAAGAAACAACAGACTTGTGCAGCAATGCAACAAATATTAATACTAATTCTGACAGAAACACGTACTTAAAATTCAATTTTTAAAGACTGCCATTCTCACAACATTCATTGAAACCTTAAAAAGTAAAGACGTTTTTATATTCTGAAACCACATCGCAGTCCAAGTAAACACTTTATGTGCGGCCAGAAGTTATCTTGACCTCCTAGTACCATATTAGAATGTGTGTAACGTACACTTTTTCAAGAAGTTATGTGTCGGTCCTGGAGGTCTAGTGGTAACCATATTTGCCTCCCAAACCCAAGATTGCGAGTTCGATCCCGGCCATGGTCGATGAATTTTTTCCATCCTAAACATCCTAAGTATGGCTTCCTTCAGAAGGGAAGTAGATTTATGGCACGTAAAAGAGCCTCAAGACTGAAAGAAAAGGTCTCTGAGCAAAAAATTTTGGCCGTTTCACGCCCTGAATGAATGGGACGCTGATGACCTGAAATGTTAAAGAGCGTCCGTAAATAAAACAAATCAACAGCAAAGGATGCTATTTTCACAATTAGCAAATGTAGGGATGTACGACATGCCGTGTGGAGGATGTAACCAAACAGGTAACAGAATTGCAAACACAGATTGAAATTCAAATATTTCTATTTAATTTCAGTACACGCCACGAAAAGCATTCCCACCACATTTGATTAACAGCAGGCAAGGGGTTTTAAAAACAAATTATGGTTTACAAAAGTTACTGAGAAATCTGGGAATAAGATTGTGTGTTTCTTATGAGTTTATTCACAGAAACCCAATAGGAGCGTCAGTTAGAGGAAAAATATTCTTTCATTTTACCTGTAATTGCTTGCCTCCTAAACCCAAGATCGCGGGTTCGAACCCGGCCAGGACCGATGGATTTTTTCTGGCGTAAAAATCCTAAGTATGGCTTCCTTCGGAAGGGAAGTAAAGCCGTGGGTCCCGTGTCGTATATTTGCGGCACGAAAAAGAACCTCAAGCCTGAAAGAGAGGCCTCTGAGCAAAATTTGTCGGCCGTTTTACGCCCAGAGTTGAATGGGACGCTGATGACCTGAGGTGTTAAAGAGCGTCCATAAATAAATCAATTAAAAAAAATTACCTGTAATTGAATTTTTCTGTATTTCATTTAATTTGTATATGTGTAGGCTTGTTACACTTTTACATTCCTATAGTGCTGACGCTTTAATAGGGAAAATTGTTAATATAAGCATAATGCTAAAACCTAACAGTAAAGTATGTTACGGGTGCAAGCTGGTAAAATACATGCTCATCATTGGTGTTTCAACATACATTTATTTTATTTATTTTTTATTTTTACCACCACGGGTGGCCGAGGTCATTAAGGTGCGGACTCGTGAGCGGGAGGTCTGGGGTTCGAATCCCGCCAGGACCGTCCTCCCCGAATGAGGTTTTTCCAGGTTTTCCTCGGTCTTCATAAATGGCAAATCTCAAGGAAGTACCCTAAAGTTACGCCTGGAACGTTTACTTCCTTAAAAAATCCTTTCCCAATATATTATATCATTTCATTTCATGTATTATCAGTGTGGCCTATGGTGCATCAGCAGTAAAAAAGGGCGTTAAATACCATTTAAAAATAATTTAAGTAAAAATAATAAACATATGTGGAAAAAATATATAAATCTTTAGCAACTGGTATGCAGTTGTCCATGGCACGTTTCTGTTAATGTGACGAAAGAAAAATATAGTGCCTTTCATTATTTTTTATATAAGATGTTAAATAAAAATTAAAAATTTAGTTGGTTTTAAGTATAGTCACGAAAATTTGTGTTTATAAATAAAGGTTAGGTTTGGTCTGGGTTATTTTAAATTAGCTTACGTTGGGTTTGGTTTAGGCTATCGCTCGCGCAAAATTAGTTTTTGAGTATATAAGTGATAAACTGGTACTACACTGCCTTTCTTTTTCAGTCATAATCTCGTTATAATTAATAATTTCATCCCTTTGTAATTTTATACATCAACACACTTTCACTTTTCTAACTGGCTCGCTTTGTATAAGAAGGGGTTATCAATTTTTAATTTCCTAGTTCAGAGGAGAGAAGCGTTAAACATTTTGTAAATTAGACATTTGTGTTCTCAAGGAGGATATGAAATGGTTCTCGATTCAGTTCTGTATAAGTGACGATGTTGTCGTAAGGGATGTTAGGAGAAAGTGGAATTCAGATATCTGCAACTTTAATTTTGGTTATATACAAGCACAAGAAAGAGCTCTGTTATGTATACCAATTGGTTATAAAGATGAGGCGTTTTGAGCACGTCCCTTTGAGTGATTCATACTTAAACTTTGTCGATCTAAATTTTAGAGCGTGGAACGTATGTGAGATAGTAGGAAGTGAAGGAATAAAGTAGAAAGGGGTTCAGGTAGGTAACGTTTTGATAAGGAATTATTTGAGTTGTTTATTTGATTTTTAAGACATCCCTTGCACAATTCTTTCATTTTAGCTGTGTCGGTTATGACAATGACGTAAGTTGAGGATTTCGGCAAATATGAGTGTCTTTTGTCGCATTTTTCCTAAGATGACTCCTTTTATCAAATATTTCGAATTTCCTTAAAAATAGTAAACGAACGAGTGGTGTTTAATATAGAATAACCATATTTTTTTTTAAAAAAGTCACCCTCATAATTTTGATCATATTACTCAAGGATTTAGAATACATTTAAATAAATACAACTGTCGCATGGGCCTTACGGCGTACATGCTAATATTGTCCTTATAACAATCAAAATGGCCATACATGTGAGCACACATATCATATACCTACATACATACATACAAATCGACATGCGTACATACAAATCATATCTATAAATTTTAAACATCTTAAACCCTCCTTAAATAGTTCTGACGCAATCCGTTGAGCCAAGTGCTTTGTTGTTCTTCAGGCTTTTCATTACTTTAATCACTTCCCCTACCATGATGTCACGATTAGTCAATTTTTGGTGCTGCCCGTTCTCCCTCCCCCGAATACTTCTTGGAAGTGAATTCTCCACTGCTCCGGAGTTATGCAGTTATGATTATAAGGTTTCTTCCTTACTTTTTTCAATAACCTCTAACCACCAGCTTCCTACCCGCGGGACGCTGCCTCTGTAAGCTCTTCCACCAATTTGCGGTTCCATTGTTCCTTTTTACAAACCAGCAGCTCCTTATGCCGTTTCCGTGACGCTGTGCCCTCCCTCCTTTCTAAATACTTTAAGTGTCTGTTTCATTACCTTCTTTGCATCTCTACATGCATTGTCATACCACCTGTCAGTGACGTGCGGTCCATATTTTTTAAATTTCATTTTCATCCCACTTTCCGCCTCTTGTACTGCAGATGTCATCAGATGTGCGGTAGCATTCTCGATGGCTCCCAATCTCTCAGTAAGTAATTGCTGGTAGTATCTTGTTCTCTTAACCTCTACCTGTAATGTGGTGTTAACCTTCCTACATTTGTTCTACCTCTTGCATCCTTCACCTGCTTACTTACTGCTGTTCGCAAACCCAAAGGAAAATGACATGCATCTGCCTCTGCCCTGTCCCCTACCCAGAAATTTCTAATACGAGGATGTTGTATTACATCAGAAGTGAAAATTATACAGTCTACTACACTTCCCCCATTGGCGTTTATAAATGTTAAATTCCCATTTGGATCCTATCCGTATCTACCATTCAAAATTTTCAGATAAAGTGCAAGACAAAACGCAAGTAGCTCTCTGCCCTCCGCAATTATTACTTTATCTCGACTTGTTCTGCAGACCCTTCTGCTATCGACCGATTTCCCTCCTCCTCTCCCGATGTCCTTGTGAAATATATCCCTCCCCTACTCTTGCGTTGAAATCACCTGCTATTATCACCATGGCAGTGGGACAAGTTCATCACTCTTTCTGTTATGTCCTCTAAAAAGACCTGTTACAATATGTGGAAGCAGTTGATGCATTTTAGATACTCAAAATTAAAGCTCTAACCCTTCTATAACTAAATAACAGCAAAATGCTCCCTCCATATGTACATGCACTTCCTTGACACCGCTCCCTATTTCTTTCTTACTTAATATTGATAATCCCCCTGGCCATCTTCCCCTCATCCTTCTAACCCCACTACTCTTGCTCAAGGTAGTCCCCGTTGAAAGAAATGCACCTCTCTCGGCGTTTTTGCCAATCTTCAAAGACATGCTGGAAACCCTTATTTGGCAGGTCTTTTAAAATCGCCTCCGGAACCTTCAATAATGCTTCTGATTATGGAAAATGCCTTTCACGGAGGTGTTACTTCAATTTTGGGAATACCGCCACGGGTGGCCGAGGTCGTTAAGGCACGGACTCATGAGCGAGAGGTCTAGGGTTCGAATTCCACCAGGACCGTCCTTCCTGACTGAGGTTTTTTCCAGGTTTCTCCCAGTCCTCATAAATGGCAAATGCCGTAGAGGTACCTTAAACTTAGGCCTGGAACGTTTCCTTCCTTAAAAATCCTTTCCCAATATTTCATTTCATTTCATGTGTCATCAGTGTTCACCGCCTTGGTGCCTCAGTAGTAAAAACGGGAGTTAAACACTATTCACAAATGGGAAAAGGGAAAGATATCACGGGGTTATTACTGAACTATAGGAAAGGTGACGTGTACCCTTTACATAGATTTTTTTCAAATATTTAGCAACAATACTTGCGAGGTGCGGTCGTGGAATATCGTGATGCAGTGTTCAGCTTTTTGCAGAGAAATATGGTCTTTTCTGTGAGGAAACTTTTTCTCTCAGGATTGAAATGAAATAGCCAACTTAAATCAGCAGTGATTACTATTGAAAGAAACTCCGCATCTTCCTGTAACACAGCTTTCAACTGGATGCTACGTTCATACCTACATGTGAATGATCTTTTTTTCGGGAATCAGCAGTCTTGGAACTCGCTGAGCACAAACACCTCTCATATGCAAATTTTCAGTTCCCAATGTGTGGCTGGAACGCAGGGAAATTTTCATAATTCAGTAAGAGCTCTTAATATTATTTGACGATCCTCGCTCACAATGACAGCAGTGGCGTTAGTGTAGTCTTCCGTTAGAGTACAAATTGGAGCACCGGTCCATCTACCTTTGAAATTGCCTCCCTCCACCATCATCGATCTGAGGCGTAGGGAGGAACAACCTCGTGTAACATTAGATTTGTTTAAGATTTGTTGAGACGAAAGCAACATTTCAGAGAAGCATACTGTTCAACTCCTTATTGCTGTAAACGAAACTGAACACGTCTCAACTTGAACACCACTCACAACCAGGAACTGGAAGTGACAGCAATGTACATTATGCACCAAGTAACAAAATATTGTAAAGTTAAAAAATTTAACACAAGAAATTATTCCTGTAAAAAGTATTATTCTTTATTGAATATTCCTCTTACTTTGATATACTTGGTGTCCAAGATTCGCCGTTTAATTTTTCGGAATAGGCTACCTACATTGCGCTGTAAGAGTTTAGATATGCAGCAGTTTATATTATAGCCGCCAATGCCTAAGTACTTAGTATGTGTTACAGATACTTCGTATATATTTTTCTTAGAAAATGGTTTTCTTTGTTTCATAGACTGTAATTGCATTAACCGTTACCCATGTGAATTGGTAGTAAATTCAGAAAATAAGACTTAATAACAATTAAAAGAAATTGTATTTAATTTAGATACGCAAGTATGGCAGAAAATGAACACGTATCAATAACAAATTTTCGATGGAATTTTAGTTCTGTTACTCATTCGTTAAGGAAAATATTGTAGAGAAAATTACAGAAAAGAAACATGCATAACATCATCTTAAAATCCCTGATAGATGCAACGAGTATGGTATGTATACCAAGAAAGTACACGAGAATATAACGTGAAAAAATACGCCAAATCTTGGACAGAGTATATACTTTTATGGCGTTTGCTCGCGTCACTTAATACATCTTTCGTTTTTCTTCTTTCTCTCTTTCCTTTCCTAAGTTATTGTGCCCACCTTCTGGATCATTTTCGTAAAGCGTCTAGTGCTAATTTCAGAGCATGTAGCGGGTTTATTATTCATTGGTCAGAATATGTGATATCATCTCCCCAATTCGATTGCCTTCCCGGCTGACTCCGCTAAAATCAGAGAGTTGATCTTGAGCTGTCTTTGGATAAACATCTTTCGGTTTTTTGACTAAAGGGTCGAGCTAGTCACCGCCCCTGTGTTAATTATAATTACTTGCCTGGACGGTGCCTGACTTTGCCCTTACTTAAAAAATTATTTTAGCAGAGACCAGCTCCTTCTTTAATTGCGCCATATATTTTGTTAATTTGCTTTTAAGGAATTGTCTCATTTTGGATTAAAGCCTTCAAATTTCTCTGTTAAACCACTTTTAATTCAGATATTATTTTGAAGAAAGTAGATCAGAAATTATTGCATTGTAGATACAACGAGGAACTTTTTAGTATACTTTCGTCATTTTGTGTATTGTTTAGGGTGTTTTAATGTTTAGGAGTAAGTAAATGAGAAAGTCTTCTTTCATGCTGTAGATGAAACTATGAAATTTTTCTTTGGCATACATTCTTCAATGTTGTGTGTTTTAGGAAAGTAATAGTTAATGAAGGATTCATTTTAATGTTTCAAGTTCTGATTGCTCATTGTAATGGTAACGTTAATACGTGCTGTCTCGGCGTTATGCTTTATTTCAAGATCCATTTATTTGAGTGCAAATATTAAAATGTTAATGTCTTGATGGATGTATGTTTTGATAAACTGAAGAACATTATGTTAGAGCCATTCTTTCTTCTACCTTTACATGTGGCACCATAATTTTCTCGACGATATTTTGTTGGTTTTGTCTCACCAGTAAGTTCTCTTTAAAGAAAAGAAAGAAAACCGCGCGGCAATAACTGGTGAGTGTCGATAACAACATTGAAATTAAGTTTATTTTTCTAGTACTTTTCTCGTCTTCGTTCTTCAGAAAATCTCGGCATCTTTTACATTTACCTCTGCATTCTCAAAGCGGCTTGTAATCTTAGCTCTTCCCACGTCTTTCCCCCCGTTTGAAGGCAAGACGGTTGCCGCAGGAGAGGGTGCTAATGAGGAGTAACGTCTCTTCAGACTAACCTCAGCCTTCCGAGCCGGACTACTTTTATTTTTGTTTCAGGTTTTATTAATGCCAGGGCAAGAAAGCAACTATGAAATGTATATAATATTTTCTGATACACCAGTACCTTGAACGTTTTCAGTAATACAAAACCTAGAAAATATACTATTTATATTAACTGAATTTTATGCAGAATTGGCATCTATGGTGTGCAATAAGAAATGAAGCAAAGATTCTGTACGTTTTCAGAGACGCACTCTATTAGAATAATACAGAGGGACCACTAATCCTCAGATTTACTTACAGTCCACAAAGCGAGAGCTGCATATCACGAGTCCAGCAGCCCCACGGGACATCAGAGTTGAGTAGCACTTACCTGTGTGAAAACATAGAGGGAATTAGTACTAAAGCTTGCCATATATGTATAAAGTAGGCGAGTAGGCATCAAGACAAACCTCTTAGCAAAATATTACTCTTCTGCCAACACATACAAGAGCACTGTGGGGAATGCTATATCCTACTTTGCATTCAAATTACTTTAAAGGGCTTTGACTAACGACCCCAAGTCTCATCGTACTGTAACTCGTAAAGCAGAGGTACTTGCTCCCCTAGGAAACATGCAAACAGCCGCAGGAAACTTCTTACACGCAACACTTTTAAGAATTTCCTACCATTTATATTCGCACTATTTTTGTAACAAACATTATTCCCTGTCCCGGAAAGAAGAAATTCTCTGTGCCAGATTTCCCCGTTTTGTCCACCTCTATTAGACGCAGAGGAACTGTCATGCAGAAATATCATCCGGCCTTAAACTGCGTCACGCTTAACGGTTAACTTTGCAGTCAGTGAGGAAAGTCTGCACGTCATATTGTTTAGTTATTTTTGTTTTGTTTAGTTGGTAGATTCTTGACTCTTATGGTATTCCTATACACTTGAGAAATTATTACTTTAAAGTTTTTTCTTCATGTACATTTTCCTGAGAAAGTTAGCGATTTAGCTTAAGAAACTCAACCATTTCAGGTCTTACTTCCTTAGTTACCGAGAGCGGTGGCTCAAGAAATAGCTGGGACTCGCATTCAGGAAGTCTCGAGTTCAATTCAATTCTCCTTGGGCTATTTCCTGGTTTCCCCATGTCACTTCAAGGAATGCTGGTATGTATGTTTACATTGCAGGACATTTCCGTTCTCCCATTTCATAGCAGAAGAGTGCAGGACGAAGGTGGGGTGTAATTGCAGCTTCACTTTGTAAAGTATTTTGCCTTGCCGTCTTGGAAAGGGTTCCGCCGGTGTCCGGTCGTTCTATCCGGAAATTTGATAGAGACCCCATTTGCATCCTGGCCGACCGGTGTCTTCCTCACCTCATCCCTTCCTCTCGGAGGTGTCTCATTGAATATGTAAGCACAAACGGCCAGCTGTGAGCAATGCTCAAGAGCATAACTATTCTTCTTGGCCCCAGCCAGTCCAGTCCAAACTTTCTTAATTTCTACTGCCAAAACAGGAAAAATTCATTTGAACTGGCAGACACGGGAGTTTATAATATGAGGTAAATACGAGATGGTAACCAAATTTTCCTGACTGAATTTCATCAAATATTAAAATTGCGCGTGCTAGCCGCTATCACTTTCGAACCGCACGTATGCGCTTCTGACATGTTTAAATGAGAGTGTTCAGCACCGCCTGCTCTTCTTCATCAATAGTGGCAAATCCGCAGCCTTTCAGTTTCATCTTCAGTTAGGAAAACAAAAGAAAAGTTGCTGAAGACCAAAACAGGCGAGCACAATCAAACCCTGGTGAACAAAAAAGTTTCAGACTGACCGCTGTCCATACGCAACACTTTCACAGTAACATGCGGAATTGACCGTTTGGTCTGCAGGTGTGAATACTTATGATCTCTATTGACTTTCCTGTCAACTTTCTTCTTCTTTTGCGGTCTTGGGGAGTTGGACTTTTCTATGGGGAGGGTTGTTGCTTTCTCTCAGGGTCATAACCAGCTCTCGAAGGTTACATCATCGGAAGCGACCTGACGAAGCTCAACAGGTTGGCGCTTCTCATCAGCTATCAGACACCTGGGAGAAATTGTGGCGACAACGAACTCCCAGTTCATCAGCTATACCCGATGGGATGTACAGTAATCTATTTCATCTCAACAGTTAGGCCATGACTCTGTAACACTTGATCCAAAAGTTGCACAAAATTTCATGTACACCTGATGTTTCTTTTTCGGATCAATTTTAAATTTGTAGCAGACCAGATAAAGGAAACCATACACATAGTACGTAAATAAAGTTTGTTGAAATTTCGTACAGTGACCGACAAGATGTGTTAGTACTGTCATTGATGCATTGTGTCATTAACTGCTGTTGATGGTGGAACCTTTCCGGAAATTTCGGGTAACACCTCGTAGAGCAGCATATTTAATATTTAATAATAAAAATGTAACACAAACATAAAAAGTTAATTGAAACTATACCTACTGCAAGATTTGACAGTATTTTCATTAGTTGTAAACGTAATACAATACACGATGAATGAGAAAGCAAAAAAAAAAAAAAAACAAACAAACAAAAAAACAAAAACAAAAACAAAACAAAAATAAATAAATAAAACTTCAGCATGAATTTTGTGACAAATTAAAGTTATTGAGCAAAATGTGCACTTTTAGCCATCACACATTTCTAACAACTTTTTCTGTAACTTGGGTACACTCTACCAAGAATATCTGAATTGCCTTTTATACTTGTACTTCTCTCTTGTAAATAACCAAAATGCGGTACTACAATACACCCGGCTTTCATGTAATTCCAAAGTTTTGGTGGTTTTGGTGGGCATCTTTGATGTAAACGAATTCGCACGTGTTTGCCTTTTTGCAATATAATTTGGGCACTATACCCATCTTACTAGACAAATACCACGCTATAAAAGCTCACCATATATGTGGACGTATTTCTCCAAATTAGTTCCTTTCACATTTCAAAGTCACATATTGAATTGGTTAAGTTTATTTCGGGGTGGCTCAAACTGGTGAAAATGGAAAAATTTATGAGACTATCTATTTGAAGGAAAATCTACAGACAGAATTTCAAACAGTGTGTCTAAATTAATTTCAAAAGCTCACCTGATCACATTAAATAGGAACCACTGTGATCATTATCTTCGGCAATTTGCAAGGAATATGTATCAATCCAGGTTTGTGGCACCCAAAAATTAACAAAGGATGATTATCTCCATTTTAACAGAAAGCAAGATTCTGAAAGAAAAATGAGTAGCTGAGATGAAGATTGCTCGTCTAGTGAAAACAGTTGCTCTCTTTCTGATGAACATCCTTCAGAATGTCCAAAATACTTCTATCGCGTTATTAAATCAAATATTTACGCAAATAATTAAAGTAAGCGCATCCAATTCTCAAACAAAGTGTATATCTTCTGTTAATTACTGCACTTCTGATAATAACTGCGATTAATATAAGACTGTATGTACAAAAAACACTTAATATGGTTTTAGTGTTTCTCGTTTTGAATTACTGTTTGTGTTAGAGTGCAGATAAATGTAACAGGCCTCCAGAGGTATCACCAGTTAAAACACCTAAAGCATAAAACCAAAAATAAACATGAAAAATTAGAAAAGGGAAAACTGTAAACATAGAAATATTGGCGTAGATCATGTGTACACCATACATCAGCAAAAACTGCTACCGCTAAAATTTTTGGTTCTATGTGAATGTAAAATGAAGTGTTGGGCCAAAATTCATAAATATAAAGAGCAATATTCCATTCCTTTTGATATTTAGGCGACTTCAACGATCATCGTGACGACCTCCTGAGTAATATTAAGATGAAGCGAGTGCAAAGGAGAAAACATAACACTTTTATTGATTAGAAAACATAAATGTAATCTTTAAGTTACATTTATATACATAAATCCAATATCGTTTATTGCAAACAATTTAATTTTCAGGTACCAGAAGAAAAGCAAAACCACAGTTTCACAAATTTTGCTTATCAGGTGAAGGTTAATGGTTGTAATATTTCTGTATGCACAGAGGCATAGAGTCACCACAATCAAGAACTGTCTAAAGATTCTGCTGAAGGGCTTGCGCTATGGCCAATGAAATTCTCCAAGAGACGGAAGAGGTAAAGTGTGAAATTTATATTCCTTCCACGATATTGCATATTTCACACGATCCTTTATTTATTTTTAATAAATATTATATCACGTTAGAATAATATAAGTGCTACTAAAATTCTATGTCCTGGAAATTCAGCATTAAAACATACTTTACGTTTTGTCTCCAGGAACACAAAATGAATCCGTCAAAGAAAGTTATATCAGAAGCAGATCGGATAAATAAAATCTTTGTAAATAATATACCTAGGCATGCCAGTCATTACACTCAGAGTACCGTAATAAAGTTTACTTTGACGGTGAAATATCTATCTCTTCATTGCATCGTCGGTCCTGGTAACCATACTATCTTGTAAACCCAAGATCGCGGATTCAAACCCGGCCAGGATCGATGGATTTTTTCGGGCGTAAAAATCGTAAGTATGGCTTCATGGCTTCCTTCGAAAGGGAAGTAAAGCCGTGAGTCCCGTGTCGTACATTTACGGCACGAAAAAGAACCTCAAGCCTGAAAGAAGAGGCCTCTGAGCAAAATTTTTCGGCCGTTTCACGTCCGGAATTGAATGGGACGCCGATGACCTGAGCTGTTAAAGAGCGTCCGTAAATAAAATGAATCAATTCATCGCATCAGTAAAAAAAAATTTTTTTTTAAATATTATGAAGAAAATAATGCATTGGAAGTAAAAGTTTCAAAATTTCGATATAATTTCAACCTACATTTTAACATTACCTCGTTCCGCCACATGCCATGCATGCGATTTATTTTGAGTAGTATTTAACGCCCATTTTTACTACTGAGGCACCACAGGTGGTATGCATGTGATGAATTTCATATTCAAATTGAAAATACCGTTCTGGTCAATTCTGAAGACACAATACAAAAAAAATCTTGAGAGATCTGCATCACATCAAAGCAAGTACCCAACAAATTATTATTATTATTATTATTATTATTATTATTATTATAAACCTTTCCAATATATCCATGCTAAAACCGCCACGGGTGGCCGAGGTCGTTAAGGCGCAAACTGGTGAGCGGGTGGTCTGGGGTTCGAATCCCACCAGGACCGTCCTCCCTGACTGAGGTTTTTCAAATTTTCCTCAGTGCTCATTAATGGCAAATGCCAGGAACGTTTCCTTCCTAAAATAAAAATAAGTATTTCCTTCCCAAATTTATCATTTCATCTCATGTATCATCAGCGTCCACCTCCTGTGGTGCCTCTCTAGTAAAAAGGGCGTTAAACAAGATTAAAAATCCACGCTAAAGAGAAACCCGATGAACATGTTATAGTCGCCTTATATCTACAGTAAACCTTCCTTCGGACCTCCATTTTATAAAAGGAAATAATTTACTTTCAACTTAAATATCATGACCATGGATCTGAGGCGCGTAACATACTCCTCTGGGGCGTGGATGAGCAAAACATGGATCTGATGAGACAGAAACTAGAGTTCGAAAACCCTCATTCATGACATCATTAGTGGTGATTGTACAGATCAAGGTAAAAATAATTTAAGACCGTTCAACGGCGGTTTTCTCAAGTTGGCTATACACGATTGCCCTGTAACCCAGATTTCGGTCGAATTGAAAAACATGTAAAGAACAGAAATCTCATAGTAACACCGGATTTCTTGGTTGCAGTAATTCAGGAAGAAAAAATTTCCAGTTATCAAAATACCGTATTTAAAACGTTGGCACTTTTGCGAACAAATGTCGCAAAGGAGAAACGTGATTATATATCTCAGTTTCTATTTACAGAAGTGGCAGCTTTTAGATTTGATGAAGATATGCCATCACTGCTAAAAGTAAATACCATTACCAATAAGGTCCACATTCGTAAATGTCACTAGAAATGATCGAGGACGTCAAGAGCCTAATACATTCCAACTATCCAGAAAAAACTTAAAACCCATACCAATTTGTGGAAAAAAAAATTAAAAGTGTTGATGTTTTTGACGTAATATATTCCAGATGTCTAAAAGGAAAAATACAAGAGTATGTTAACGAAAGGAAGAAATGGAAAACTCCACCCAGAGATAACATAAATTGATATTGTTTGAAACATATGAGTTTGAAACGTTAGCTAAATTGTGCGTAATGTTACTTGTAAATGTACACTTGTTTAACTATGAGACAGACCAAAGTCCCATGTTAGGTCACCCAGGGATAAAATGTGTTTTTATTAAGTGTGGGTAACTCTTTTCACAAAACATTTGTGTGTACATGTATCCAAGGTATTAAAAAAATAAATTATCTGTATTTGAAATCCACGATAATCCTCGATATCTTTCCAACTTCTGTACTAACGTTAATATTGTTTTTCGCTTTGAGACCGTACTGCCAAAAATTTACATCTAAATGCCTGTCTCGTTCTGCCACACGACTTTATGTACTTAACGTGTATCTTGAAAATAAATGCAGTGAATATTTTATCGTTTCAGAACACTAATGCACTATTTAATTAAATCTCTCTCGACTACACAACTGCCCGATTCGGTTACAGTTCGCTCTTAACGACTGGAAAAGAGAATGGTGCGGCGCGTGGGGAACCTCAGCGATTTGGGGGGGGGGGGTGTAGGCCCCAAACTAAGTTGTGGGACTTTGGGACTTAAATTGCTTTCATTCTTTATTGCCTAATGTCTTTGGTTTATATTTTTAACATTTTAATACATATAAAATGGTTTGTAAATAAATTCTATTTGCAATTTTAAGAAACGTTTTAGGAATGTGAATATCTAAGTAAGTTATGATATAAAAAAATATCTCAAATTAATATTTTTAAATGTATAGTGTTATTTAATTTTTAATAATAATTTTTAACTTTATACCTGTTTTTAAAATACTCTGTATAATTATAAAATAATACAATGACAATAAAATGCTGTAAATAATATAGGTGGAATAGTTTTGTTGTAGAACGATAAAAACATTAAATGAGTAAGACATATGTTTCTATTAACCACTTTTGGGAAGATATGTTGAAAAGTTTTATTCAAATTAGTGTAAAAATAATTGTATATTTTATAATGTTCATTCACATTTTTCTTAAGCACTTAACAGTATGTTGACATATTTAATAAAGTAAATAACCGAAAATTGACGCGGTGTATGCCATTAATCATTCAGATATATTATATTTAACTTTGTTTTAGAAATAGTAACAATTTTAACTAACTTTAAAAATGAACAGCATAAAGTGTATGCACAAAAAATAATATGTAGTACGCTACACGGCATGATAGATCCAAACTTTCTAAAAGTAATATAAAAAATAAATAACTTTCGAACGATAACGTCCGCAAATTAGAGTTATCTCCGGGAATGGGGCGAGATGAGGAACTCCCAGATAGGGATCTTTGGGTTTATCAAGCTGGTGCTTCAAGTACTAAATAAACTCCCAACCGAAAGCTTTTAGTTCGATATCTTCCGAGCTATGGCGGTTATGAAAAGCTAGCTTTCCCTTCGGTTCATTGGATAATTGTTCGTGACATCATTGGTTCCGGCTGTTATTGACAGCCGGAGATAGGTACCTCGGCGTTAGCTTGTTGAGTTCCATTTATACGAATATACAGCTTTTGCTGACCTGTGCAAATAAATGCTGCAGTATCATAATGTACACCTAATTCAATTTCATTATCTTCGGTCTTGCCATTGTTTCTGCAGTTTGTGTACCGTTCTATAAGGGTAAAAGTAAACATCTCCTTTTTGCACAAGGTTCCTCTCCTGCTCTGGTGATGCGCAATTGAATTAGCCAATTATACTTTCTACTCCAGCTTCAGTTAGTACTCTCGGTCAGCTCACGGCATTTTAAGGAAATCGAGAGAAATGTATCTTGACTAAATTTGACATTTTCCTGTTCAAGATATGAATAAATTTTATGATTCATTCTGAAATGAAATATATATATATGAATTATAGGGAGCTTGAGACATTTAACCGTGTAAAAAATACATGTAAAGCGACCACGCGTATATGTAAATGTTGTTGGCCCTTATGTTGAAATTCTTAATACTTGATGTGCCCATTTTAAGGTCTTTTGCGATAAATGTTGTTATATTTTCAGGTATCAAAGCTATTGATTACAATGCAAGGAGCACGTTGATGTGCTTTTGTTTGATTGATAACTTTGTTTTTAAGTAGAGAATTATTATTTTATTTATTGAGTAATGTTTATTGTTATTGTGATAGTTTTAGACGTTTAAAAAAGGAAAGAACATGACTAGAGCGTTTAAGAAAAGAGAATTCTATGGTAATAGATTCACAAATATCCAGGAAAACAAACAAGAAGGAAAAGATAACCTGGTCTTATTGGTGGAAAAAAGGCTTTGCTGAGAAATAAAATGTGGTAACAGCAGTAAGAATAATATAAGTCAAAAATGTAGATAGTGTAGATAACGCCAATATTATTCTTGGAGCAAGGAACGTGAGTGAAAAAATTAACATGGCAAATACCTAAAGTTAAATTTTCAATTGAGATTATCACAAAATGGCTTTTTTAAAGACATTTTCTTTCTCTCTCTCTCTCTTTTTTTTTGAATCATTTATTTATGGACGCTGTTTAACAGCTCAGGACATCAGCGTCCCATTCAACTCAGGGCGTGAAACGGCCGACAAATTTTGCTCAGAGGCCTCTCTTTCAGGCTTGAGGTTCTTTATCGTGCCGTAAATGTACGACACGGGACCCACGGCTTTATTTCCCTTCCGAAGGAAGCCATACTTAGGATTTTTACGGCTTTATTTCCCTTCCGAAGGAAGCCATAATTAGGATTTTTACGCCCCGAAAAAATCCATCGGTCCTGGCCGGGTTCGAACCCGCGATCTTGGGTTTAGGAGGCAAGTATGGTAACCACTACACCACCAGGACCGACTTCTTTTCTCTTAGAGAATATATTAATATCAGGTTAACATTTTGCATATTTATAAAAATAATCTGTTAAATACACTGAACTGTAATACTAATATGCAGTGCAATAGATTTTATAAAAATTGAGTATTTTGTCTTAAAATTAAGAGAGTAACTTTTACGTTTAATTTCTTCAGAGAGAAAAATGATTTTAAATATTAAAATATTGATATTACTTATCACTTAAATCCCTATATTCAGTAACATGAAAATAAATGTTTTAATGTATATGAGCAATTATAAGTCTACGCTTCAAAAAGGCAGGAAGAAAATGTCAAAGTTTTTCAATTTTCTTCCATAACATTTCCGCAATTAATATTTGTTTCACACAGACTATAATACACATAAAGTATTCGTACAGAGGTAGTCTAACACATTCTGATATTAAAGCAAAATTGATATGTTAATCTATGAAATATTTAGCTGCTTTACTTTAATATATGACACGACAGTGTATAGTCGGTCCTGATGGTGTAGTGGTAACTATGTCTAAGCCCAAGATCGCGGGTTCAAATCCGGCCAGAATAGATGGATTTTTTCGGGCGTAAAAATCGTAAGTATGGCTTCCTTCGGAAAGGAAGTAAAGCCGTGGGTCCGGTGTCGTACATTTACAGCACGATAAACAACCCCAAGCCTGAAAGAAGAGGCCTCTGAGCAAAATTTGTCGGCCGTTTCACGCCCTGAATAGAATGGGAAGCTGATGACCTGTGACATTAAAGAGCGTCCCTAAATAAACAAATAAAAACGACATTATACATTTCTTTATCAAGTTCATGCAACTTTCTGGTCCTTTCTACATTACAACTACTGATACGAAAAAATTAAGATCACTGAACAAATTTTTGTGGGGCAGATAGTGCGATGAACGCGTCTGATCATTTGTTGCAATAAAATTTGGTCTGTTATAACGATAACAGCGCAAAAAACTCATTACCTTTTCTATTGAAAGACTAACTATAACAAAAATGCACATATTGCAGATTTTTATTTTCTGTCCCATACCATTTCCGATTATAAACAGATATAATAATGTAATGCAGTTTTAAATTTTTATTTTATTCTTACAAAATAAACGAGCAGGAAAAAAAAAAAAGATCAAAGCATTCCAAGATTTTATTGTAGATTGTTGTACAGTGTAACTCTGAGCTTTTAGGTAACTTAGTTAAATTGAGCACAAAATTTCTTTATTTTACAAGAATCTGAAATTAATTTTTAAAATAAACAGCTTATTATGAAGAAAGTTTTCATAATCTCTTATATATACCGTTTTTGAGCTATCAGTTGCAAAAGATTTTAGAAAAACTTGTCGGACCGAAGGAAAGAAAATGCCTCAGACATAAATTTAGAAACACACAATAATAATAATAATAATAATAATAATAATAATGTTTTATTATTATTATTTCAGAAAATGTGTACCAATATAAGCTGGCTGAATCGTCAAAATGTTACAATTTTACATGAACTTAACAATTTGCTGCCTTGGTAATGGCGGCATTTTTCAAAGGCTGCCGTTCTGTGGTTACTTATAAAAAAGTTGATTCCGCCGCTTGTAAAATATTTTGTTGATTTTCATTATAAGAAGCAATGTTTTCAGATGCCAATGTTTTCAGCTGTTTTCTGAATATAAATGTTGCACACTGTCAGTAGTTTTGAGTTCAGGAACAGTTGTCTACAAAACTCCGCATTGCCTATAGACCCCTATACATTTTTTTAACAATGGCACAGTATTTACATTTTGTTTAGATGTATTTCCCCATTTTTTCAATTGCATATAATAAGTGTCTATAGACTTCAAGGCTATCATATGACATTATGTTTTTAATTTTTTAATTAGAAATTGCCCATTGCAATTTTGATACATACAGATTCAATATCACACTACTTTAATCTATCATTAAGTTACTCCTAGGAAGTTAATTTCTACTCTCTTAATTCTCTCTTCATTAATTTTTTATGCATTTGAAGTTAGTTGTGACATTTGGAGTGAAATTTATTACAGTAGATCTTTTTCTATTGATAAATAAAGTATTTTCATTAAGTACTGGGTTACAGTGCACACATAAATATTAGCATTTACCCTAAGGGAGTAAGTTCTGTACTAGATAGTAAGGAGTCAGCAATGCTGTTCCTAAACTGCTCGCACTAATGGAATGTATATCATTTACATGATACTGGTCCTAATATTGACCCTTATGTTACTCCCTGTGAATGTCCTGCGTTGCGAGTAAAATTCTATGTTTAGTTTTTTAATATATATGATTTACTTTCTTTCAGCTGTAATGATTTAACTTCTTCATATGCCATACCACGGATAATATTATGCCGCAGTTTAGGTAAAGAATGTTAACAGAATGAAATGCCTTTTGGGAGTCAAGAAAGATGCCTCGTGCATGTTGATGTTTTTCAATCCTGTAGAATAGATCAATAAACTGTTGCAATTTTTTCGTGAAACCGAACTGTTGAGAGAATAACACTTTATTACTTTTCAAAAAATAATTACTGTAAACATAGACTTTTTTCAAATGTTTTGAATTATGGTGTAAGTATTTCTACGTAACGTCGGACATGCTCCCTTTGTTGAAAACTGAAATCGTTTCTTCATGAAATATTCTATCGTCATCCATAAAAGCAGAATTTAAGGATCTGGAATGAAGTTGACATATTTCTTTAGAATATTTATGTTTGCACCATTGGTTCTCGTTGACTTTTTATTCTTTAAACCATTAATAGCTTTGATAAATTCTATGACATTTTTGGATATATAATATAATTTTAGACACTGGTGAGTCAAGCATGGAGTAATTATTCGTATGTAGGGTGATATTTATGCTGCTAGCTGCCGTGGCGAAGAAAAATTTTAATTAATCCGCTATTTGTTGCGGTTTTTTGTACTCTTGCCAGTTTTTCTAAATTTCATTTAAATTATATTTATTTTTAGTTTCCATATTTTTTTGTAGAAGTATTTAAAAGAATTAATTTTTGTAAGTTATTTTCCCTATTCTCAAACCACATCATTTCAAATAATGTAAGAATTTTTTAACTTTAATTATTTTGTGATCCAGTGGTTTTTCATACAGTCAGATGGGCTTTAATCCAAAAAGTTATTATGCAAAGAGCAGTATCTTAGAAATGCACCGCACCAGAACAAAAATTAACGAGCATACTCCTCTTTTGCATCACTCTAATTATAACCAGATCACTGTGATAAACATGTAGTTGTCGGCAGGGTGCAATGAGCCACGCGGTTATATAGAGCGGCTGAAAATTAATTAGTTTATGAATGCTCGAGAAAAGCGAGTAGAAGACAAGGCTTAGAGAAAAAAAAGTCAATTAAGGGCATTGTAGTGCTATTATATATTTTACGCAGCGATAAGCTTACGGCTTTTCAAGCTCACTACAAAGGAGTATATGGTTACAGAATATTTACCCCTTTAATAAGGAGTTTCGTTTGTAGGCTGGGGTGCTTACAGACAGTCAATTTCCTCCATTATTTACTTTACTTTTTCTTACTCACGCAATAGGCCGTGTATATCAAAAAACAAATTAAATCATTTTTATGATTTGAAAAATATTTGAGTAATAAATGTGCTTTATTGAATACCTTTCCGATATCTTAAATAAATGTACAAAATTCAATTTCTTTAAGGGACTTTTTCATCAAATATATCCAAAATTTTATCTCTGACTGCAGAAATGTGGCACAATGATAAAAATACAAACATTACTCGTATATTAAGTAAAATAACGGTGCTAATTGTAATGGGGTAGGGAAGGAATGCAACCCCACAAAGTCAGGGTGTTTAAGTGAGAAATTTAAATGTTTTAATAACAGCAAGTTTGCGAGTATGAGAATATGAAAATATAAATCGTTTACTTTGATTTTAACATGTTTACTTGTTTGTTAAAATTGCAAGAAATTGAGTCTAAGAAGTAAGTTCATTCAAATGTATGTATATTTGAGTATGGTGTATTATGTAGCTTGTTCAGATAAATTTGCAGTAAACTTTAATTTTAATGAAATAGTTCAGCCCAAATTTTCCGAACATTCCAGGAGGAAACTGCTGATAAGCCGAAGACTATGGTTCAATAATCAGTTGATTTGTTTTATTTACGGACTCTCTTTAACATCTCAGGTCATCAGTGTCCCATTCAATTCAGAGCGTGAAACGGTCGATATAATTTGCTCAGAGGCCTGTTCTTTCAGACTTGAGGTTCTTTTACATGCCGTAAATTTACGACATGGGAACCACGGATTTACTTCCTTTTCGAAGGAAGTCACACTTAGGGCCTTTACTTCAGAAAAATCCATCGATCCTAGCCGGGATTAAGCCCGCGATCTAGAGTTTAGAAGACAAGTATGGTTACCACTAGACCACCAGGACTGACGTTCAGTAATCAGTTAAATAAGAAAAATGACAATTTATTGTAAATGTAAAATTAATTTTTAATTGATATAAATTGAAGCAGGAATTGTTGACTCAAGAATTTCTATTCTGATAATAAATGCTTTTGATGGTAATTATAATAATAACTGCATTTGATTTCAGGTATTGTTCAACATCAAGAATGACATAATAATCAATGGTATCAATATTACAATATGATAAGGATTTTATTATTATAATTCTCAGTATAAGTATATAGATATCTGTGTCTTTTTGTTCAATAAGTAATATTCAGACAATAGTTACATTTCTCAACATAAGTCAAAAAGGCGGACTGTATAACAATAGGACATGTTGGTCATCTGTCAGTAAGTTAGGAAGAGGACAATAGCCTCGCCTCGAAAGAAGGTAGCCTTTTGTTAAGAGCAGACCCACGCTAATCCGCAAATCCTCCCAGATAGGTCTGCCGACTGAAGATAAATTGTTTTATTACACTTTAAACTGGGCATAGCAAAATATATTTCAATCGGTAACTTTACTTTCATATTAAAAAGAAACTCTGCATGCAGAAAAAACAGGTGCCTTAAAAGAAACCAAAAATTTAGCTGTTTCCGACCGTTTCAAAGGGATGCCGTATATACATAGCCGAAGCATGCTTTATTTCAGACCTTTAATATATGAATCTAAATATGGAAAAGTTACAAAGGGAATGAAATCTGTCATAAACACAAAGACACTGCATATATGACAGATGTCCCCTTTCTCGTGGTAGCCCTAATGTGGGAACATTGATTTTAGAAAGAAAGTGAGCTGGGTCAACCAATTAACATCTGACAAATATCTAACGAACAGAAGCGAGCATGTAATAAACTAGATGTGAACCAAGTTCAATAATATTTAAAGAAAGTAAATTTTCACGGGGGCGGAGCGAATTCACATAATAGATTTTATATCAAATATAAGACGTAAGTTTGAGCAGGGGCAGAAGAGTACGAGGAAAGCAACAATACAACATAGAGAGATACAGTAACGGGACTGTACATTAATATTACATTCATCGAATTGTTGCGACAAAGTAATTAGTGTTATCATAAAGTGTAATCTGAAATTATAGGTGACTATCGGATTTCAAATTGTGTGAAGTTAAAACACAAGAATCAAAGTTAAAGTCAACATCAAAGTGCGTTTATTGTGTCTATAGATCTCTGAATGAAGGCAGTGAATTTTAACCTAAGAGTAAATTATACACTAAATATAAAACCAGAATTATCACCACGCGACAGACGCACAGCATGTTCCTAAAACCTTCAACTATCCAATAAATTAAAGGTTCAACCTGAGCCCAAAATTGCATTATTCCATTAAGGAATTCCCTTCCTGCCCTAATGGCACCATGCCCATATTCCTTTGAGATTCCTATCCTCTGCTTTGGAACCAGAGAAATAAGAAACATCAAACTCCAGACTTCAAAATCCGAGGATACTCAAGATTTTCATTTATCGTCTAATTCATTATTCAGCATTCAAAAATACAGACCATTAAAAGTAAGCCAAGCAAAATATAATACCCTTTCCAAAATTATGAACTTATGCAACTCGTTATAAAGGTAAGGGGGGAAATGTAAATTTGACTGTCATGTCATTTTATAAAATAAAATTCGTTCATTTGTTAATTCATTCCTTCAAGTAAAATGTAAACATATGCATCGTTATGGAAAAACGACTGCTTCAAGAAGAGAATATAAAAATAACTCATATTTCGTTTGTATAAACAAACACTTGTTAGTTGTCAACAAATGTTCACTAGAGCACAAGTCCTTTAGGTTTTATAGTATGAATATAAATATGAAATAACATAAACTATGTTTTAATACAGCAAGAAAGTAAACAACGTCCCTTGTGTCTACGTCTATGTACTCGTGGCAAAGATGGCCTGAAAAAGCTGAGAAGAACAGCGCATGTCCACGTTAAACAGTGTGTCTCAAAAGTTACGTAGCAAAGGGATTAACTGATTATCATTACTTTCCAGGTAGAAAGCCAGTAATAATAGTAACATTTGATTGATGAGTGAAGCTTATGTTTCTTTGTTGAGATCGCCATAAAGATTGCAGAGGAGTTTAATGGGCAGCATCCTGAAACCTTCCCCCCAAAGAACTACAGGTAGATTCCTCAATACATTCAAGACAATTTTGTAGACTGTCAACGCCAAATAATGTGGTAGACCCATGTCAGCCATCAATGCAAGTTATCACAAGCTTACTATACCTGAATGATTGGAAGAAGTCACCTCTCGTTGCCAACGTCATATTTAACCTTCCGAGATCTACAACGTTGCCAGGAAAAAGACATCAGAAAATATATTGAAGTCATTACATTTATTTCTCTACAACTTGTAGCATTTGCATACACGTATAATGGGCATTCTCAAAGAAGAGTTCAGTTTTGTACTGTATCAGCAATGCACAAATAAGGATTCAAACTTTCTCCAGAATGTCTTTTCATTTTAGATTGCAAGACGCTGGGGCCTCACAAAAGCTGCACTGGTTTCGTCAATTTGACGATCTAAAATTTTCAAGGAACGCAACATCCTTTTGGGTCCATAATTTTTGATGATCCATAATCATTGGAGACATGATCACCGTAATGGAATTTTTACATTCTCAATTATTTCATGCAACAGTTTGTTTTGCAATCCAAAGCTATAAGACAATAATAATTCATTAAATAGATTACGAATTGAAGAAAGAGAGAATGGTTACAGTGTTTCTGAGCTGGTCGACATGCATCTTGTTTATGCCTCCAGTTGCTGAACCTTATATTTGATTGGAAGATAATTTCACCTTTATCTAAATTCTATTTAGTTGAGTTAATGTTTAAATACGATAGTATCCCAAAACCCCCTACATCCTACGTGTCCATTATACTTATGTCTGTAAATATGTAATAAATAACATGTGTAAAATTATATTATATTACTAAACGGATACAAACTATATCATTTGTTACAATATAGGCGTATTTATATAATTAAAATAACAGAAAGTGGCCTCGTTTATGAAAGCTTTCTTAGCCAATCCTAAGATTGTAACTAAAGTTCATAGTCAAAGCTTTCAATCTCTGTGCACTTATATATACATATATATATATATATATATATATATATATATATATATATATATATATATATATATATATATATATATAATGTAGATACAAATGCAATCAATTTCTAGTTTTGTATTCCATTTTTGATGTAACAAAATCTGTTCTCAGTTCTGTCTACTATCCTGGGACAATGTTTATAAATTTATTCAATTTCAGATTTTCATTCCTTTTCAAGATATCCCATTTGATTCATTAAAACAATGACAGTGGTTTTTTTTTTTTACTTTGTTTCCATGTGTACTTTTTATTGAGATCTGAGCTACAGAGTGTTAATGAATAATATTGATACTTGCGCACTATATAGAAGGGTCTTTCGAATAGGTAAGCAATTTGAAATGGAGAACCCAAGTTTAAATGTTTTAAACTTGCATGTTAGATCTTAAATGTTTCAAAACCGTAGGGACACCACTGACTTTTACTCTTACTTCCACCTTAAATCATCCAAGCTCACCAAACGCCTATTCTGTTAAAAAGCTTTCTCTTTAGATCTCAGCAGCTCTTCTTATTTCCCAATAAACAAGATGCATGTAACCGCTTCAGAAAAACTGTAACATTTTATGAGTTATTTTGTCTTACATCTTTTGAATACAAAACAACAGTACTACAATATCCTATTTTCATATTTTACTACTGTGACCCTAGGTTAAGCCATTTGTCTAAGCCCTTTAATATGGAGTGAAAGTATTTCGGCTTTGAACTAAATTTACAGGCAAATGAAGTTTTGATTTCACAAAGAAAGGTCACAATCAAACTTGATGTATGTGAAAGAGATAAAAATTACGAAACACGCTATCACGGCCAACACATGACATCATATACGGAGATTAGATCCCTTTTTGAGCAGCTTCACCTACGAACATCCTCTTGCCAGTATTCTGTGTTCTTTTATTCCTGGCGCCCAGAGTTCCGTTAATCTTATTTGTATTTTATCCCCTACTGAAGCTACAACCATAATGCTGTTATTTTATTCATGAAAATACTTCAAGTTTGAAGCACATTCAGCTACGCAGTTGTAAACCGGGAGACTTAAAATTATTAACGGTAAATATGTTTTTTTTGGGGGGGGGGTTTATGGCGTTTAAAAGTTAAAAAAATTCTGCACCAATTATCGAGAAAGCATTCGACTTGAAATTATCGATATGAAACAGAAGTAAATCTATAGCAGCAGCAACAAAACCTTCTGTAGTGAGGTTATCACGGGCAGACAGAGCATGGCTGGGCGCTGGGAGAAGTCAGTCCTCAAGGCCGTATAATGCATGATCAGGTAGTAGCTTGTAGTTAGAGGAGGCTTTGTCAACGAGCGGGTAGGTGTTCGTATTTTACTCGATGTTTTTACTCTGTGTAAATTGTACGCTAATTGTTCTTTGTTAGCTATGCGGATAGATCTTTTAGTTTTGAAGAACGGGCTTTTATGTATGATGCATGTGTGAAAATTATTTATTAAGCATAAGTGATACAACAATTTGCCAAAGTATTCTGACAGTCGTGTTGCAGGTAGAGAATCTTTACGCACATTGTCTTAAATACGAGTATTGCACAGCTCATCTTCAAACTACAAAACGATTGAATTTCTTTTCCAATACAATTTTATAACATACTGGAGAAATTATGTATATCGAATTTTGTAATCTAAAGGAAAAGTTAATTGTTTTCTTTTTATATGACAATGTTGGTATGTCGTGCATCTTTAGATCGTGTTTGAATGTTGGTCAATACTGTCGCCGCCCCATGAGTAGATAAAGAAGTACTACAGTGTAATCCACATGGGAAACGAAAACAAATATGAAAGCAGAACCTGCGGACCTGTTCAAATCAAAATCAGGTAACACAAACGGAATACCAAACACACAGAGACAAAATGCGGAGGAAGACCACACTCTGGATCAAAGGGAAAGAGTTCTGATGCACTAGAAACGTGCTGGCATCAGCAAAATTTAGCATTTTTTGTTTATAAAAATTAAATATATATTTTTATTATTTTACAAAACAAATTATTAAAATTGTAATTATAGAAAATATTTACTAAACTTTTATTTTCATATTAGTGGTTCTTATAGTTCAAGCATTTGCAGCGCCGAGCAGCGAAAATATTTTCCTTAACATCAAATAAGAAAATTTGCAGTAATTTCTCAAACACGTAATGTCTCAAATTGCTAAATGTTGAACATTTGTCAGCGCTTATTTCCTTAAATGTAACAAAAGTTATATTCATTTAATGACATTCTGTGCAGAGGGTAACAATAGACAGTTTTCCCTTGACTGTGTATAACAATACAAGCTATTACCTGTAATAACAGCATTCCATCATAGACATTTAAACCAAATATCAATTGAGCTGTGTCAGCTATGTTTACGGAATTGTTAAGGTTTTGATAATATCATGAAAATAATGTGAGTTGCTGAAAAAAGTCCCTTTTTCCGACACCTTTACTACTGGGATATAATTTTAAAACTAAAATGATTTAAAACTCTTAATTTCGATTTGTGATATTTTTTTTCATAAACTAAATACCTCTTACTCGTAATATAGAATAAAGTGCAAGTTTGCTAAAATTAGAAATTTATAGATAGACTCAAACTAAGAAAGGTGATTCCGACTAGTAATCAAGAAAATGACGCTGATGAAGTCAGCAAATTTCTTTGTTACTGTTGATCGAGGGCTAGTTTTATGAGGGTAGGTCCATAAGTTTCAGGCCGAACCATTTTCTAGGTATGATAAAGACAAAAGCTATATTTCACTTTAATATAGTTACCCTTCATTGAAATACACTTCTCATATCTTTGAAGTAACATTTCAATCCCCTCCCCCCCCAAATAGTCAGAAGCCTTGTCTGGAAAACGAGCATAAACAGCATCCATCACTTCTTCGTCTCACTTAAACTTCCTTCCTCGACGGTCTTTCTTGAGTTTTGAGAAGAGGAAATAGTCACTGGGAGTTAGATCTGGGCTATAGGGTGGATGGTCGATCTCCTTGAAGTCACATTTCTTCACAGCTTCCTTTGCGACCAGAGCTGTCTGCACAGGCGCGTTGTCGTGAAGAAGACGCACACCACCACTCAGCTTTCCTCGCCTTTTCTCTTTGATGGAAGCTCGTAGTCTGTGCAGTAGGCCAGCATAGCACTCCCCATTTACTGAGGTGTTCCTGTTCTTGAAGTCAATGAAGAGCATTTCTTCACAGTCCCAAAAGATTGTGTCCATGATGTTCTTGATTGAGTGACCTTGGCCATTAAAGGCGGTGCTTCACCAGGTTCACGCCACTCCATTGATTATCTTTTGGACAAGGGATCATAGTAGGGGAGCATACTTTCATCTCCTGTAAAAATGGTTTACAGAAATTGACTCGCGTTGCACGGCAGAGCTGCAATAATGCCTGACAACAGATGACACATTGCTGCTTTTGGACTGAGGAAAGAAGTCTAGACACTCATCTTGCTCTAACCTTATTCATGTTTAAATGTTCACGAATAATTCGAAGGACTGTTGTTTTAGAAAGACCCAACCTTGCTGGCTCTTTCTGACAATGTTTTCAGGAGTGAGCCCCTCCAAGGGCCGACTTGCACGCTCTCCGTCTTAAATGCTTTCTCGAACCATTGGAAAAAGTTTGGCTCATTCTTTTACAGTAGAATATGAGGGGGGTGCTTTCCCATGTACACTGTCCAATCGCTGTTTAATTTTATTTGAAGCAAATTCTTTTTTGAAGAACTTAATAACAGGTCGATACTCATTTTGTACATGTCACAATCTGTACACATAGCGTGTTTATGCCACTATATCTGAACAACTGAACACAGCGAAGAGAAAGTTACAGCTGCATTTATTTACTTAACAGTTAAGGTATGGCACTAGATAAGAATTTTGTTAAAGCAAGGCCGGAAACTTATGGACCTACCCTCGTATGTGCGTTTGCAACTGACACAGCGCTCGCGTGATCTGTCACGCTAGCCCCCTGTAACAGGAGCACACAATTCCCACACGGACAGCTGCTCATCTCAGTTTGCTGCTACGAGCAAGCATTTTTGTTTTGTGTTATTATAACTCAGTTTGTCGTTAACAGATCAGTAAAACTCAAATATTTGTGTTATTACAGGCTATTGGTAAAACAGCGTCATTAATTACAGTGTGGTAGTGAAGTAATTTTTACTAAAATGCCACCACTAAAACAAACAAAATCTACAATAATAACCCCATACTGTAGAGCAACTATAGAAAATATCAGGTCAGTAATTGGAAGAGTAGGAAGGAGATCTGCTATGGAATCTTCATTAAAATATGTGAGAACTGTAACTGTATCAACACAGCTACAGTTGTGTGAGAGTTGTCAAGTTGAGACATGTTCAGTTGCGCCTACATCGAATGGAGGTGCCAATCGACGAACAATATGCTGCTCTGAAATTCTGCTTTCGCGTTAACAATTCTTCAGTGGAGGTCTATGCAATGTTATTTCAGACCTTGAAGAGTTCGTTTTTCCGTATAGCGCAGTTCAAAAACAGATTTAAAATGTTTAAAGAAGAATGGCAATGGATTTCAAAGGAAGGTAGACCCGGTATTCCATTTTGTGCTCTAACGTTAGAAAATATTAACACCGCTGATATCATTATGAGAAATGGTCATCGAATAACATAATGAACATTTTCAGAAACTCTGCAAATATCACTGGTGCCATTCACACTTTGGAAAGTGAAAAGGTGCTCATGAAACGTGGGTTTTAGGACGGCTGCTTGCAGGTAAATGAAGATTTCACTGCTGATGAAACATGTTTACATCATTTCGATTCTCTGAGCAAACATAAATCAACAGCAACACCAAAAATAGTAAAGTGTTTGCTTGTGTTGGGAAAGTTATGGGTATGTCCTGAAAACTCTCAAATGCCGCATCAGACGCAAACTGCAATATTATCTTTCATCAATTTTTTTATTTAAGGACGCTCTTTAATAGCTCATGTCATCAGCGTCCCATTCAATTGAGGGCATGAAACTGCGGACAAATTTTGCTCAGAAATCTCTTCTTTCAGGCTTGAGGTTCTTTTTCGTACCGTAAATGTACGACACGGGACCCACGGCTTTACTTCCCTTCCGAAGGAAGCCATACTTAGCATTTTTACGCCCGAAAAAATCCATCAATCCTGGCCGGGTTCGAACCCGCGATCTTGGTTTTAGAAGGCAAGTATGGTTACCACTACAGCACCATGACTAACATCTTTCATCAAGCTGGATACTGCACCATTATAATATGTGACTGCACATCAGAGATATTGTTGCTGAATATCTCAGAAATCAACGGGAAGTGTGTTCTTCACTCTTCCTATGGTCCAGATTCCTTTTCCTCGAATTGATGTAACCCCTTCGTGGGAGAATTTTTCCTTCATCAGAAGCAGTGATGGAGGCTGAGTAGGCGATTCTGGGGACGAGTCAAAAATGGCTTCCAGCATGTCTTTGAAAACTGGCAGAAACGCTAGGATAGATATATTGCATCCAACGGGGACTGCTTTGAGAAAGATCATCAAAACTATTAGAATGAGTAAAAGTATGCTGTCAAAATTTATCATCATTCTTTATTGTAAAATACTGAATCATGTTCACATTATAATTATCTGGAAAACAAGTATCTTGTGATTAATGAAAGGATGTTCAAATACATTTTCGTATGTGTATGATCAGAAAAGAACTGAGAAATAAAATTGGGAAGGCCAAGCAATTGTAATTGCACAAAATAATAGCAGTATAATAGTCAATGCTTAATTTAACTAAAACGAAATAAAAAGATCGTCACGGTTTGCCGAGGGCGTTAAGGCACAAACTATTGGCGGGAGATTTGGGGTTCAATTCCTACTATGACCGTTCTCCCTGACTGCTTTCCCCAGTCCTCATAAATGGCAAATGTCGGGCAGTTACCCTAAACTTAGGCCTGGAACGTTTCCTTCGATAAAAAATTCTTTCCCAATTTATCATTTCATCTCATGCTTCATAAGTGTTGACCGCCTGTGATGTCTCAGCAGTAAAAAACGGGAGTTAAACATTATTTAATAAAAACTAAACATGAGAAAGTAAAATAAACGCATCCCATATTTAGTTTTTAATACGAGCAAAGTAATCCACTTTGAGATATCACGTTTTGAAATAAGGACATGCGCAAAGATTCTTGATAAAATTAAAAACTACAAAACAAATGAAAGACAGAAAGAATGGAAGAAAGTCGCGTACCAAAAACAGTTTGTAGAGGAAAAGAAGACGAAGACAGTGTTGGAATTAAGAAGCGGAACAGGCCATGAGGCCTAAGCCGTGATGTAATGTCTTCACTTGAGTCAATCTAAATTACCCAGTCTGGGAAATATACAAATACTAAAATTACTTTGATATCAAATATAGCTTTTGGAAAAAGTTTCTTATTTTCATGTGCCGAATGCAAACATGAAAATAACGTGCTCATATGGACTAAAATCTAAAATCTCTTCTCACAAGAACAACCAGATTTCTATTGCAGAGAATTAGTAACTGTCCGTCGCGTACAATTAGAGAAACTATTTGATAACTTGAAATAATCTGTACTATCATATAACAGCGTTTAGTTGTATTTCAGAAAACAAAGAGAATCTTCCGAGGTTAATTTAAGTTTTCACCAAGCTAGTGTCGGCAATCTGACTAAACGCGCAGAGAAATAAATTTCAAGTCCATATTTTATTCCAGTGGGGAAAAGGAAGATTACTTTCGGAAGCAGAAACTTCCCTCTTTCTATTGCTGCTTTCTCCTACACAAGCTCAGGGTAACCGCACTGTGTAACTTATCACGCTGCAAAAGTAGAAAAAAATACTTGGAGTGTTCTGCGTGAAAGTCAATTAACTTTGTACTTTTGTTTAACTTGTAGGGCGAAGTACGGGGTGTAGCCACATGGGATTCATGTTTATGTTATGTTAATGCCGTGACCGTTGCAGAAAACGCATGTGTACACGTAATGTATGAGCAAAGAATACAAGCAATTTATTCATAACGCATTCAAAGCACTTCTGAGACTTCTCACGTTTTCCCCAATGCCCACAAAACTGTTTCAGACACAACCTTTTGCCTCTTCTTGCTTTCCTTTACCTCATCTTTGGCCTGAAATCTCTAACCAGAAGTCCTAGAGAATCAAATTTGTATTGGGAATGATAGACTTCGCTTCAATGTGACTGCGGCGGACATTAGGTACATGAGGTCAATTCTCTTACTGCTGATTGGGTAGTGCAAAGTATTCCAAAGCATGCGCAGTTAGGTCAACAGCCAATTACACTATTAGGAATTATTAAAATTGCTGAATATTTTCAATAAATTACATGGAAATTAAGTGGAAAAGTTTATAATTTAATTCTGAGAAATATAATGATTTGCAGCGTTTATGAATAATACATCAATTACAATAACTATAATCATAATTATTTCTCATCTACTTGCAAGATATAGGCCTAAGGTCTGTTCCGGGTCTTAGCGGACCATATGAAACATTCGAATTTAGTTACATTAACACCTATAGATGTCAGAAGTATAGGTAGTTAGTCCATCACTTCAAGTGCAACCTAGTGTGATGCTAAGATATTACTAGGAAGTGAAATAGGCAGCAGTTTATTCCAAATACCTCTTGTTTCAGGTATGAAGTTGTTTAACAGTAACTATTAAAATATCAATTCTGTTTTTATTAGGATTTTTTCAATTATATATGGAAATGCATGTAGTGGTTTACTTAACTATAGGGTTTGTATATCTTCATGTATAAAGAAAACGAATCAAATTGCCAAAAAAGTGCAATTTTTTTAGCTTTATATGTGCTTATAGAAGTCTAAACACAAGGCAATCGGCAATGCATAATGTTATCTGAAAACAACTACGTAAAACTGAAGTGTACAGAATAAGGGCGTATAAAGAATAATGTACCGAGATAAAAATAATTAAAATATTTATATGCCTGCAAGCTCATATTACGTAAATTTAGAGCCCTCGGGCAGACATAATTCTTTTGAATTAATCCTGAAATAAAAGCAATAAGATTAATACTATTGGGAGTATTATAATGCTTAAAAATAAACTCTTTTGTCATATTGTTTATATGCTCCTCCTCCGGTAATAACATTATTTGCCAGAAAATTAAGTACTTAAACATATATTTTAGTCTGAAAGTGTTACAAAATAATGTATGTATTTCATGCTATAATATGTACATAAAATTATAAAATCTTCTCATATTATGCATTTAATTTGACCTTGACCATGATATAGCACAAAAATTACAACTTCTGTAAATATGCCCAAAGAGTTATACAAAACTTTGATCTTCCTTTCAAATTTATTTCTTTATCAGCAGTACCAGCCTTATATACACTATTTCTTGTTTTTGTGTATAGAAGTGTTACAAAATACAGTATAATTTATTTCACAGGTTGTTGCAATTTGACTGAAATTTAAAACAAAAATGATACTATAGCTTCTCGAAGTATTTGTATGTGACGTGGATCATAACATAAGTAATGAAAAGACTTGCAATACTGCAAAAGAATGTGTCAAGTGCGAAATGAAGCTAAAGTTTCGAACGTTTAATACAGTGTGCTGTAAACAACCTGCTTGAAATTACTGCAGTAATCGGAGAACAGACATGTAACAAGACATGACCTTATTCGTTAAAAGTCCTCAATATAATATATTACCGCTTCCTTTTATTGATTGCTAACAATAAAAGTTTATAATTACGCGTAAAGACCGCCTCCTTGGTCTTGTGGTAGGCGTTGTTGATTTGCTAGCCGGCAGGTTCCGAGTTTGACCCTCGGCAATGCTTAGAATTTTTTTTATTTTTCCCAGCCTTGTGAGGACAATTGGGGAGATGCCTAATACAGAAATGGCGTACTTAGATTTTAGAAGCCGCGTAATAGGCAACGGGGTGTCAGTTTGCTGATTACATGCCCCCTGACACACTTCCCTTTACCCATTAGAACGCAAATCGGAGATACTTTCATCAGGTTATCGCGCCAGGAGGAGGATTTTTGGTATGGCATGGTATTAGGTTGTTGCGCGAAAATCTAAATTTATGCTCATATGTGCGTTAACTTTAGCTCTTTATCTTTTAGTTTTTCAGCAGTTCATGCTCATTGTTTTACCAAAAATACTCATATATGTACAACTTTATCTATAGGTTTAAATTTTACGAATAATGATGGAAATATGATTAAACATAAATATATTGTTATTTTATTCAAATTAAATTTACGTAGATAATATATACTTTTTAATATTTCTAAGAGTGCTAAAAAGTTATATTTAAAAAGTTATGTATATGCCTTTCTACACACTTTAGGTATTTATTGCAAAAATTTAACTTTAAGAATAGCGCAAAGTATTTTAAATAATTCATCATTTATAATACATGTTTAAAAGATTAACAATTTCAAAATTAATGCCAATAAGTTTAATACTTATATGGAAAATCCAGAATTTTCCTAACAGTATTAAAGAATTTTGAAACTGAGTGTGGGTTTGTAATTATGATTCAAGAACCTCCTTGTTAGGCAAAGTTATTCACTATGAGCCTAACTGGCAATGATGCTGTGGACTGCGTTTCTGGAGAGGAAAAATACAAATAAGAAAACATACTGCGGATGTTTGTTTTTTAACCTTTCCTTAACCGCATATCTTGAGAACAGCTCAGGAAATGATCCACTGGAACATTTGCGAATATAGGGTCGTTAAAATGTTTTGTGCCCTCCATAATAACACAGGGCTGTAAAACTGACACTGAAGAGTTTTGTGTAATAAAACCGTAACTCGGATGTGATAAAGTGCAGATATTCGAGAAAACTTTCGTATCTTGACAAGAGGGACTAAACAGATCGTAACTAACTTCGTTCATTTGTCACAATGATTAAAACACACTTCAGGTCCTGAAAGTTATGTCCATACATTATACCCTCTCATGGCACGTGTACAGAGTAATTTTAAATGGAGCGAGAATTGCAGTTACATAAACGTTAAAGTATGGCACATTAAGGCAAATTTAATACTAAACTATCAGGATTTCCGGTTACACTCATAAGTTATGATTATTTCACGGTTAGACAAATTACATTAGTCATAGAAAACACCTTACTAATAGAGGAATGTGCCATTACGTAACTAAATCTGAGTTATATTCAGATAAAGTACGTTAAAGGTAAAACTTCACACACCTATAGCTTTTTATGGAGTTTTTGTTGCTTATACCCCGTTAAACAGCGTCCATAAATAAATCAATAAAAAATGCTTATACCCGGGGGCTACAATTATTTTGAACACAAAGTTTTTGTTTTTATTTTGTTTCTAATAAACGTACTTTTTTTACTTTGCCGATCTTCATGGCGAACAAAGGAGGATGAGGTAGGAACGAGGCAAATGCCTCAGCTCCAAAACCTTCATTATGTTAGTACATGATAAACCACAAAGGTTACCTTAGACGTTGCAAGCAAGCTTTCAGTCTATGCCTAAATTCAAACTTCCATTGTCTTCTCGATAAATAGTTTGTGAAAAAATGAACAGAGAAGCCAAGTACAGTAAATCTGTATAAGGTGATTGATAAAGCAAAAATGTGAAATTATAAAGGCAAGCAATATTCCTGGATAGAATGAGATATACAAACATTTCTCCGAGAATAAAATGAATTAAAAAAGTAAGAAGGAAAGGGAAGCCAATATCAGACACCTATAGGCCGGATAAGCAAAGATGGCCCACATACACACTGCACCTTTTTGCATGTACTTCTGTATACATTTTATTTAATATCCCATCCTTTTCCCATTTCTCGTGTCATGTTCCTCTTAACTGGGACAAATAAGGCACCTTCCAGTACTTAAATGACGAAATCATTTCTAGCGTGGATCTTTGTCCTGCTGTTCTCTGCTGATAGAGAGGGGTCGGGATCGTTGGTTAATCACGTTTTCGATATTATTCTAAATTTGAAGAACCGCAATTCTCTCCATTAGCCCGAATCAGTAGGCATGCCAGTACGGAAGTTAGTAAGCATTTTTATGATACTGTAAAATGTTATTTTAAGTTCCTAGTTTAGTTTATGGTAATAGAATATTGTGCATATAAATGTTTATTTTTGTCAAAAAGGCTAACACTATTGCTTTTTCAGAAAAAATTGAATGAAGATTTTTAAAGTGTTTAGCTAGATAATCAATTACTGTATTAAAATTTAGAAGTCATTTCAATGTAAGGAGGTGAATTAAATGTTCAAAGTTAAGCTATGTTGTTCAGTGCACGATTGTGTATGAGCTAAATTTGAATCATTTCTCACGTTTATCATTTTGAAATAAATCACAATAATTTGCAATTGTCTTCTCTGGTATTTGAAAGCTTTCTGTCCCCGGTCATATTCTGAGGGTTTTCTCTCGATCATACTTCCTGTATTAGCTCTTGTCCAGACATCAAAGGGAGGTTGTTGTATAGAGAATTCATGAACAGGAAAGCATTTTATTATTGGATTAGCAAAGACAACCACAAGCACATATTAATAAGTATAGGTTAAAGACAAAATAGAAAGCATAATCAGGAGAAACTTAAATACAGAAATAAAGAGTCAACTGCAAAAAATGAGGAATATCCCTCGGAATCGCTTTATCAGGAGAAACAATTGAAAGTTTGAAACGCTTTATGCCGCAAGAACCACTGGATAATATGCCACTATTTTCACCAGTAGCTGGATTATTATATTGTGTAATGATTATCCATAAATTAAAAGGATTTTGTTTTTCATTAACCACATTGTATTAATTAATCTTATTTTGATTATCTAGATGTAACTGTTAGTGAGAATGCAAGCTGGATTAAGCACACAGACACGGCGTCATACAAAGCCCGGGGGCGAATGTCATATATTTTACACACTTTGACACCGGTGGCTGATATTCCTGTAAGTATTATGGGGAATATGTATAGCGCCATGGTAAGCTCTGCAGAATATGCACTAAAATTTTCACACTCATGTCAAAATTTTATAGCAGAAGATGTATTTTGAACATTCTGAAACGCGTTTAAAATAACTTTGCATATCGATTAAATATAATTATGTTACCACAGACCTCAGAAGTTTAAATATGTCATCAAATGAAGTTCCAAGCGCGTAGAGACTTGAACATTTAGTAACATGTAAAGAAGATTTGACAAATTAATTTTGGAATAATACTTAAAAGGGGTTTTTAAACAAAATTGGTCAATTTTTAAACATTTACTCCCTTAACAGGAATGTTAATGCATTTATCACCTGATTATAACCAATAGTGTAGTTTATTAATGAACCATTCACTTTTGTCTGGCTTAAGTTTTGTTTACTGAAAATCAAACATTATTAAAAAAAGATAAGCCTAACAGCAGTATTAAAATATTAAACCTTCAATTAATATACTAGCAGCAAGTTTACTCCCTGTTAACCTAGAAAAAAATATAATTGTCCGTAAGTTATTACATTTACATGTAAAAATATGTGACCAAGAGAGCACATTATGTTAAATTTTTGTTTATGACAGGTCTATATATATAGTGCTTACATTCCTACACGTAAAGCCAAAACTGTGTAACTTTTGTAATGTTTGAAAACAATTAGTTCGTGTGGAAATACTACAACTGCTACAAAATTTACTTTTTGAATCCGAAAATGTTCTGTTTCACACATGTTCTCCATCAATTTATGATAAAAATATTTTCAACCGAATAACTTACCATTTATTTAGTTATTTTAATCATAAAGTTTTAAATAAGAAGTAATAATTTGTATCTTTTCAACCTTTTCTTACGTGTGTGTGAAAACCTAAAGTGTAGCATTTTATGAATTATATAACTGGGTTGTAATATTAATTTCCATTTAGACTGCTTTCCACGTTCATACGAATATGACTTTATTTAGTTGTGATATTTGAGCAGTGGTGCTAATTCTAAGGAGAAATGGTATACATGAAAGCAGGCAACGATTAAAAGCATAAATTTTCTTTCATTTTTGTATTATAATTGAGCACAGAATTTGCGGAGTGGCGAGAAGTAAGATATTAAGACATGCGTCGTTCTTTACCTCAGTAAGAAGTTAACAGCGTTCCCAATTAGGTACTTACAATTATAGAGCTTCTATATAAATGTGAAACCGCACCTGTTGTACCAATATTTCGCATAAGAGAGAACAAAAGAAAACGAATGCTACAAAGATAAGCACCAGAGAACAACATAGCAACGTTATTATCCGCAAATTGGAGGGAGGGAGTTTCTTGAGAAATGGGGCTCGACTGCCAAGTGGAGAAAGACAAAGAGTGGAGCAAAAGTAGAAAGAGGTTAGAAAACAAAAGAGAAGAACATGTGCTGCTCACTATCTCGCTAGGAAAGCAAGAAAATAAAGTGTATCTTTTCATTGTTTTCCTAATCTTTTAGGTTCAGGCCACTTGGTACTCTTAAACTATAGAAGCAACTGCTCATTTATGTGATGACGTTCGTTTCTTACAAACAAAAATTACGGCTCTGGACTGTATTTGTCAGCAAGCAACTGCTTTCTTCTTTTTTTACTTTAAACTACAAATATGTAAAATAGCAAGAGTTGAGGAAGTTTCACCGTAATGTTGGCAACAAAAATTTGGATAGCAAAGTGTCATTTGTTGAAACAATAACGTGATTATTGTTCCCTTAGATTACAAACAATAAACAGAAGGGATGCCACTCTAAATGACAAACTACATTGTTATGTCTCATAAACTTACAATTTTATTTCTAAATGCACATTAACGTTATTTCTGAGCATCGGCAAAATCATTCTCTTTGATGAAACCTTCAAAAACGATTACGATGAGATAAACGCGCAAAAGTTTTGAAGAAAGCAGATTGCAACAACTCCATAAGTTGCTATGTTCCAAAACAAAGTCTTGACCGAACTTACAAGACTGAAATCGTTTCCAATGCTCTGGATATAAATTATATAATAATTTAGGTTTGTCTTAAACATTTAGCAACAAATTTTAAAGGTTGGGCCTTTCATTTGAAATTTGCCAAAGTGTTTAAAATTCAGAATGTGTAGCATCTAAAATGTGTGTGTGGGTTTACTCAACCTGCAACTGAGCTCAACCCTGGTGGCAATGGAGAAATAATGAAATTACAGTAATTACAACTTATAATTACAACTTTTCAATTAAATACATTTCAACCTTATTAAACACAAGCCATTCTAACTATACGTATGTCAGTGCAATTAAATACATTAAATATGTGTCAACCTAGTTACATTTCAATATAATTAACTAGTTGTCAACTAATTAAATGCTTCGCAGCGTAGTTAAATACACGTCAATCTAATGAAATGTATGTCGACGTAATTAAATATACTTCAATATAATTAATGTGTTTAAACCTAAATAAATGTATGTCAACCTACATTAATACTTGTCAAACAAATTAAATATTTAAATAATGTACATACATGTGAATTAGAATTAATAAAACATGTTTAGATAAGAAAGAGGGGAAATTAGTGTTCTAAAAATACCGGGTACTCATTTGTTTATTCGTTTAAATAGCACTAAGTTCCAAAATATGACAATATGGCCTGGTTCTAACCCAGAATCTATTCCAGGACAATATTTTAACCCACTCCAGTACAGAATTTTAATTAAATTATTAATTTACACCACTCAACTAATTATATTAAACAGTGTTTGTTAAGCCGCAGTCCTCGGTTTTCCAGAAGACTCTGGCACACGTCTTTACTAAACAAAGAAACACTATAATAATACACTAAACCATTTACACAATTCAATAATCGCCCAAAATTAACAATAAGCCCGTTCTCATTTATAAAACTCCTGCTCTTAACTGGTTTACATCCATACACATAAACCTTAGATCTACTACACGTATAACAACAACCAGCCAGCTATCCCAGGCAAACAGCCCAACTCAAGGTCCTCTCCCCTCCTGTTCATAAGCATGTCCCAAGATTTATCGGGTACTCACACATTTAATGCTCAAACTTCTAGGAAATATATGATAGCAAAATAAAACAAAAAATAATAAATTAATCTTAGGTCTAAAACAGAGGTAAATCGAAGAGGAATAAGAAAAAAAAAATAAATGTAACTGAGAAAAAAAGTATTTCATTGACATATTTTACAAAAGTGGTTAAAATGTGCGGCGTGTTGCTTCAATGCATGCTCAAGTGTTTGAGTGTTTTACACGTCTCCAGACATTAAAAAGAGCTCCTCGATTCCCTTGGGGTTCTCGTACCCCAAGCTCATCAATTGCTCATAAAAATAATCAAGTGTGATGAGGTTGGAAGAAGGTGCGGACTAATCATTTGGTCCAGCTTAATGTAGGTTCTAATTGAACTGCAGTGAAGAGCAAGCAGGTGCATAGTTGCCTCGATTTCACATGCAGAAATTGCAATAAGTGTTGCGTTTGAAATGTCACGACACGATTAACAGATTCTGCACTTTGGTGGTTTTCTACAATGATGCTCAAAATAATTCAATGAGAGATACCCTTTTTTTCTTTATTACATATTCAATTTATATTTTTTCTTCGAAAGTTTATACTCAATATTAGTTTATGACCTATAGCTGTCTAACAAATACTTTTGTTTTCGTCTATTCTATTATTCCTAGAGGTTTGAACATTGAATTTAGGAATAACCGGTATCTAGAGATCATCAGAAAATTTGTAGAAATATAAAATATCCTCCCTCCAGGGATAAGAACTCTATTAAGTAACTCGATTAATAAAAAAGTGGCAGATGTAGATTTGCAATTCAATGTTGATGTTTTCTAATAAAATGCATATCAACACCTCAGATTCTTAAAGTATTACCCATATTACTTAGCTATTCTTCAAACCCAAAATGATGATTTGAAGTAAATGGGCTGAAATAATTCAATATGACGTTAAAATTTCACTTCCTTAAGTGTTGAACACAACAGCAGTTACCACCAACATACAACAGTAGTTTAATGCAACAAGACTATTTTGACGCATATTTAATTTAGAACGCAATTTGTAGAGTACATGTTCATTTACCACGAATAAAATAAATAATTAAAAAATAAACCTAATTAACTCCGCCGGAACTGCGACTGAATTATGGGACGTGGAGCCCATTGCTCTAGTTATTGCATGTTTAGTTTCTGTTTTTATGCTCTAAATTGCCTCAATATGAGGTGGTTAATATTTCATGACGAATCTAACAATATGAAGATTATTCTTAACAGTTCTTGGGTTGCACTTGTATAGCATAGCAACTTATTGCTGCAATCTGTTACAACTTTAGATAATTTACAAAATGGCGTTACATGTTGTCAGCGGGCACTCACCACGCCGCTCAAGGTCAATGATGTCACCATACCAGATAAACAGATGTTAATGTTTCGACGGTTCCATATGAAATAGGATGCATGATTAGAACCAGCGACATATTTTTTAAAAGTTATATCTATTTATACTACAATAATACATAAATACGGATGGTTTTGTGAAACATGGCATTCCTAGGTGTAACAGTTTCCATACAAAAATTCGCCTAAGGCATCCTGTTTTATTACATTGTTTTTTTTACAGAATTTTTTTACAAAAAATTAAAATATGAACACCATCTCACTTTAGTATTTATTTCCTTTAGAATAATTAATTAATAAGATTAAAAAAAATTAATTTTATGCACATTTGAATCATGTCTACAAAAAGAAAAATGAAAAATAAAAATACGGTAAAACTGCAAATTATTAAGGAAAATAAAAACAGTTTCTAGATTTGTGGTGCAGCCAAACACACACACAAAGAGCAGACTTTGAAAAGTGCATTCGTCAAAGTTCTGCTCTGCTCAGCGCTTGATTCACAATGAGAGCCTTACAGCCCTTAGCCTGAAACTTTTTGATCACCATCGAGTTCTCCAATGCAAACCTATGCTGACAGCAGAGTGGTTAAAAGTAGGCATGCAGAAATGAAAACTACAACGTTCGAATCCTACCGACCCATTATCTGCTTTTACTTATTTGCTATATTTGGCAGATTGCATAATGTTTGATATACACATAATATAACTTCCAATGCAACGGATTATTTGAATTTTAAGGTATCTATGCTTAAAAAATAGTAAAAGAGTATTTTCTTCCAAAATAACAGCAAATTAAATATTATTTTTAAATAAAATAAAAAATGAAGATGGTGTGCTAGGCATGCGCACACCAGAAACGTTATCAAACGCTAGTACCGAGGGTGCCAAAAACGTACACACATTTTCAGAGTAGATACCTGTTTAATATATTTTAAAGTTGCATCGTAAAACCACAGTAATGTGTAGTATGATGTTCTGTAAACAGATGTGACTTACATATATTATGACAGCGTTTCTACGTGACAGGTAAATCAATAATGAGAAAATGAAGCCAAGATTATTGTAAATAACAATGAACAAATGAAGCCAAGATTATCGTATGATGTTCTGTAAACAGATGTGACTCACATTACGTTATGCTAGCGTTGGTACAACAAAATGGAGCCAAGTTTATCGTTTGAACAGCGGAAAGCAATTTTGAAGTGGTATTGGAAAACCGAGAATTTTGTTGAAGTTCGAAGGCAATGGAGACGTGTGTACAGAACAGAACCGCCAAAGCCAGTAACAATTGCACGCATTCGAGACAAATTTGAGACTCATGGTACAGTATGCGATGTTCACAAGGGCACAGACCTCCTACAGCAACAAGCCCCGCTCACTGGATCCAAGGCACTAACCAAGGCACTGGATAGGACAAAGAGGTCAGATTGAGTTTCCACCGCGTTCTCCGGATCTAACTCCGTTGAGGATGCTGTATACTGTAGAAAACAAGATACACTGGCAGCATTTTGGGAAGATATTGAAACGGCATGTGCTGCAATCGCCAAGGACACTTTTGCAAACGTTGCTCAATCAGCAGTTCAACGTACTCAGAAGTGTATCGACGCCGATGGTGGGCATTTTGAGCAACTGTTGTAACTGTAAATGTCTAAGATGATTAGTGCTCATCATCTTCTGTTTGTGTGAATTCAGTTTTGTTATGTTAACAGTTTTTTCTTTGTTTGAAGTATGTATACATGTTTATGGTACCCTCTGTATAAAGGAAAAACGTATAGACTTTATGCATCAATTAGATCTATATATCATTTGTCTTAATCCATGATAATAGGTGCAGAGACTTTCAGAGACCAATATACGTATTTTTCACGATCTAACTGTAAAATAATGTGCATTCCAAGTTTAAATGAGAACTAACTTAAGTGCATAAGCACCTCATCTTATACAACAGTATTGAGCTGCTTTTGCAGAATGTGTGTTTTTCAGAAAAAGCCGATTTTCACTACCGTTGTTTGAATTGAGGAGCTCCAAAGTCATGGTAAATTATAGAACACATTTGTAAAAATAAAAATAAGAAAGGAGCTGTTCCATTTGGCAGTATTTGGGAAATTAATACATTTAAACCCTATTATTATGCGAACAAAAGGTTCCACTTTTAAGTCAAGTAGAATCTAGTACTTTTGGAAGAGCTTTTGTTCTTTATTTTTTGTATAAGTCCCCGCTGAAGAGATTTCAGAAGAATACAGAGCTTGACTGCTTGTAAGTTCATTAGCAAAACAAATGAACTATATTATAAAACAAATTGTCTTGATTCTTGCAGCTTTCCTGCAGAGAGAAGTTTGTTATGTATAAAACTTGAAAAGTTTAAGAAAATACGTGAATATTGTTAGAGTTTGCTCGAAAGTGCTTTAACTCTGTACTAGTGCTAATATTAGGTTATTTTAACACATATATAATATAGTGCATATTTGTTTAATAACACTTCTTTAACACTTTAATACTTTTAACACTTTTGGCATATGTGTTTAAACGCAGAAAAAAAGCATACTTTTTTAAAACAACGACATTAAAAACATCTATTTGCTTATTCCATTTGATGTTTCATCTCTGGTTCAAGAAATAATTAATATTGCGTGAACATTTATAATTTCAACAAAAGCTCACAAATTAGTTGGATATTGTATATTCTGGCTAGTTATGAAAAAAATCTTAATTCTTTGTATTAATAAAGAGATGTTGATAATTAGTTCAGTCGTTGCTAATTACACCAGTATGGAAGCTTCTGCTAATTGATTTTTATAAAATATCATCTATGTTATTATGCTGATGTCTGAAGAAAAGATTAACATATTTTGTCCTATTTTTATACACCTAATTTCCAGACATATAGCAATTTAATTGTTAAGGTACATTATTTGGAAGTTTACCTTAATTAATACATCAAAACAAATATATAAACTTTAACAATCGCTAATGCATTAAATATGGCGAAATATTAGTATACAGCAAACTTCGACTTTCTGTTTAACAGTAAAATTGCATTTACAAAAGAAAGCAGAGAAATTTACTTCCCCATACAACAGATTTAATGGGGTTTCGTCAAAGTATGATTGTTTTATTTGTATTGCTTGTGAACCTGCAAGCAGCCAAGCTCTGTATTCTTCTAAAAACTCTTTAGCGAGGCTTATAAAAATGATAATGCTCTCTTTCAATAGTACTAGATCCTACTTAACTTAAAAGTGGAAACTTTTGTTCGCTCACTAATAGGATTTATATGTTCTAATTTACCAAATATTGCCGAATGGAACAAATTATCGATAACTCATAAAATATTATTATTAATTTTCTTCCTTACTACAGCTTTGGAAATGCTCGTTTCAACTGACGATGGGGGAAATTGGCTGTTTTTAGGAAGAACGCGCATTCTTTAAAGCAGCTTAACATGTTTGTACAAGAGGAGGAAATTAATTTACAATCATGGAATTTACGATATTTCGCAGTTATGTCGTATTTTATTTTCCAGAAGGCCCTTCACAAATGGAATATAAGCTTAGTTGATACATACCTTCTGTCATGTTTCTTCCTTTATATTTGCATTTAATAAAAAAAGTTACAGGTGTGTACATGCTTAGCACGCCATTTTCATAAAAACCTGCTTCTGATTTTGATAAGTGAATGCTGAGTTGGATTATGTGGCCCACAACCTCTGCTATCATAAACAACAAAGAAGAGGCTTATAGTATGTTCACGTAAGGAGTGAGTATGGCCTAGGACCGGTTGGCGAGTGTGCAGTGGAAAAACGGGTTCCTTGTCCAAAATACACTTTTGTTATATTTCGACTTGCCTTTACATTATAATTTAAGAATTATTAAGTATATTTTGCTCATTTATTACCATGTAACATACGATTCTTTGTTGAATTTGTAATATAAGGGGAAGTTTCTAAATTGAAACTAATACCAATAGAATAATTAGTTTGAAATTCAGCACAGGTAAATTTCACTGCAAGAAATTTAAATTATTTGAACCAGAAAGTTTTAGAAATTTATTAAAATCTAGATTTAATAGATTTGTGGATGAACAAGTAAAAGCAAATATAAATTAGAAATGGTAATATATACAAAGGATGCTGTTCTAAAATAGCCAAGGAAACAATTGGCACGCAGATTTGAAGGGAAAGACACATACTAAAGATCTGGTCAGAGGAATTACAAAATTCGATTCAAAATAAGGATTGGCATAAAAAATAACCAGCTACTAAAGAACCAAATGATTACATGCAGACAATTGAAAAAAGCTATGTTACGAAAATTGAGCAGGTTGCCGAGAGATGTTAGCCAAACAAATTGAAAGAGATATTACAGGTTCACAAACTTTTTGATACGACATTTTCAAAACCGTTAAATCAGAAGAAACAGACAAAATACTTACTTAAAAAAAATATCAAGTGAATTAAATACAGAAGAGAAGAATGGTATAAATAAAAATAGTCACCGTTGATAACAAATTTTAAATTATCAGAATTGAAACCCTTGGCAAAACAAAGAGAACTGACAATTGCTCAAATATGGAGGAGAAAAACTAAAGAAAGGAAGTTCCAACTATTCAATATAATTTTAATATATGGAAATATACCGGAAGAGTGTAGTCAATATAATTCAATAATCATAAGATGGGAACAAAAGACAAACTATTGAAGAATATTGTATTATGTACATCTCGAATTTATTTGCAAAAATTGTACGGAACAGTCCTAATAAATATATGGAACCACTCCCAGAAAAGCAAATCATTGAGAAAAGGATTGAATTCATTTTTCACACATATATATTGATTATAGATTTATGATAGAGTGAACAAAAGGTAATTGATCAAAATCTTAGAAACCTGTTATAATCAACGCGATCAAAGCATTACAGAAGAATACATTTATATTAATTAAAACATATATAATTAAATAACAACTAATTTATGATTAAAACAAGGGTGTGGCTATTTCCCTATTAAAATATTTAGATCATATAATGAACTATGGGAATTTATTAACCCAAGGAGTGAATATTGTCAAGAAAAAACGACTAGGAATTTTAATATATGCCGACGCGAAAGATGCTCTTCAGAAATTGTCCAAAATATTGCAGGATTATATAATATGTCCATTATCTATAGACAGAGTTATAAAGTAGTACATTTTGAAGGAAATACGGGATAAAAACAAAAATTGTTACACGAGACAAGATAGCTGAACAAAAGAGATCTTTTAAATATTTAGGTTTTGAAAACCAATATAAAAGATAAGAAAATTGATTAAGCATATTGAAAGATATTAGTATTTAATAAAACTTCAGTCCTGGTGGTGTAGTGGTTACCATACTTGCCTCCTAAACCCAAGATCGCGGGTTCGAACCCGGACAGGACGATGGATTTTTTCGGGTGTAAGAATTCTAAGTATGGTTTCCTTCGGAAGGGAAGTAAAGCCGTGGGTCCCGTGTCGTACATTTACGGCACGAAAAAGAACCTCAAGCCTGAAAGAGAGGCCTCTGAGCAAAATTTATCGGCCGTTTCACGCCCTGAATTGAATGGGACGCTGATGACCTGACTGTTAAAGAGCGTCCATAAATAAATCAATAAAAAAATTAATAAAAAGAAATTTCAGATACATAACGATATGATAAATACTATTAATATTTTACAGTAGAGTAAGGAAGCCGGTATTAGTGTAGGGCAGTGAATCTTGGGTCTTTAATTAGATTGAAGAATGGGGAACTGAAGCAGCTCAAATGAGATTCTTATGAACGCTGGTAGGAGTGACCAGAAATATTGGTATCCATCAATGGAAAGATCATATAAAGAGGATGAAAAGTGACAGAATACCTAAAATGATAGATGCTACAATATAGAGCAAGCGGGTGCAGATCGATAGGATGACTTATAAAATGTTTGCTTACCCAAACCTGGTTAAGAAAGAAGAAACTATTCTGTTCTTCAAGATGTGTGACATTCGTGGATGCTACAAGCCAATATGCTTGAGCGACTCTATCCCAGGCAAGTACTATCCCTCCCTCTCGCAAAAACTCCAGTAAACGCAATGTAGGAGTAATCTCTCCCCAGTAAAAATAATAACCTAGAAGCTGAATATTACAGGCCGAAATCTGTCAAGAGTGTTTAAGAAACAGCTCGTCACATGTTAACTAAACAACTTATCAGAATTACAGAGAAAAATGTCAGAACCTCCTTCACTTAAGACCGCAATATTTCTGAACAGATAGAAAGATATTCATAATTGATAATACTTTATTAAGTTCATACTAAAAAACAGCGATAATTCAGTTGTAGCCGTCAAACCATTGCCTAAGATGGCTCCATTTCTGGCATGAGAATAGAAAATACAATGGTTAGGTATATAAAAGTGTACTTGTTGAAATCTATCAAGTTTCTTGTATGTTCCAGAACAAGCATTCGATTTTTCCAGAGCTTAGGACGACACTCTAATGATTATTCCCTACAAAGACTGGAGGCCCTGCGACCCAGACCTCAACTCTATGGACCCCCAAGCGCCAAGGGTAGTCAAGGTGTTCAGGCGCGGACTCATGAGTGGGAGGTCTGGGGTTCGATTCTCAATAGGATCATCCTTCCTGACTGAGGTTTTTCTTTTATGTTTCCCTCAGTCCTTATAAATGGCAAATGCCGGGGACTTACCCTAAACTTAGGCCTGGAACGCTTCCTTAAAAAAATACTCTTTTCCCAATTTATCATTTCATTTCATTTCATGCAACATTAATAGCGACCGCCTGTGGTGCCCCAGCAGTGAAAACGGGCGTTAAACACCATTCAATCAATCAATCAATCAATCAATCAACTTGCAGGAAGACCTGCTCTTCAAGAACCTTTAATATCCACTCACTAAAAGATTCTGAAGTGAAACATTTGCAATAAACATTTAAATGTAAGTTATGCCACACAAGATGATTAAAGTCATTTGAAAGGGTGTGTGAAGGTCAATGAATCTCAAGTGTCCAAATATGTACCACAAAATTTTTATTTTGTCAATCCAAAATTAATTTGGCAGCTTTTATGCATACTAATAGGCACATAATTCTGAGAAATATTAATTTCGGAATCATTTCGCATTTATAACGAATTTGTTTTGTGAGTAATAGTTGTATGTTTCCTATAAACACTAACAACGCATATCACGGTAATTCACTGGAAGGGCTGCCATCTTCATACTGAATGGACCTACTTTGCATTGTCTTTTCAAAAATACAAGGAATTAATTGTTGTATAAACAGACATTTAGGGAAATCCTTGAAGTAAATTACTAATTAGAATGCATAATATGAGTTCTGAAAATCAAGACCGTGAAATAATGAGGAATTTCCAAGGCAGAGATCCAAAGCCACCAGTGGAGATGGACTGAAAAGTGAATTAAGTGGCAAAGAACACCAAGTAAAGTCAATGTCAGAAGAAATACAACAAGAGACAATTGCTTTCTCACATAGAGTTAATGTGTCATTCACTCCCCATGGCAAGTCCACACATATCAACAGCAGCAAAGACGAAATATCATTGAACCTGTTACAAGATAAAAAATAAAATTCTTTTAGTTTTGTAAAATCCATCTGATATGGGAGGAAGAAGAAGAATGTTAACCACAGAATATTTTTTTACAATTCGATGCATTTATTACTGGTACCCCAAGCGTAATAACAACCAAAGTTAGTCTTATTTTTAAATATCCCGATCGCTGCCAACGCTACTGGAGTATTACAGTCGCATAAAGTTACTTTGACGCAAGAACTACGACCTTGTGCATGCACCGAAGTTTACAAAACACTCATTAGCGCAGTTTGGAACTGGAAGGCAATGTGTTGCAACAATTGTACCTTCAATTGCATTCTTTACGGAAAATGTTGTTGCGTTGTGTTTGGTGAACGCTTCATTTCATTTTTAAACTACCTTCAACTTTACGTACCAATGACGAATTTATCGGAACTAGATTGGAATACTTGAGTTAAACCTTCTCGCTTTGTTGAAGATACACTAATGCACAATAAGAGCTATAAACAACCTATTTTATCTATAGAGTGCAGGGTGAAAACCCGGCCGCTACCCAGGCAGTACTCCAGTGCTATGCAAGTGGATCACTCTGTATAATTTTGCTATCATATGTCCGTAAACATTCAGGTATGTAAATTATCTTTGAAATACTACTCGATTTTAATCATTTTAAGAAATATGAAGAATCCAAGTACTATGTTTGAAAATTCAACAGATCTGTTCATATACCCTTCTTCCGTAAACGGTCTCAATTACGTGTTCACTGCTGTTCCATTTTATAACACCAGCATCAACATCTTTGTTAAGCCTCCATCCAACGCATTTCATCCAAGCAAAATATACTAAGAATTATCATTTTAATGGTGTCATATAAAGCTTTCCATTATGTCCATGTACCATGTTAACACACACATCACATTTTCCCAGTCGAGAATGAGAATGATTTACATAAAGGCAAAGTGGAATTAACTGTTGACTACATTTTTATTATCAAGTGTCGTTCCCACGCGTTGAAATCTACGTAAATGCCTTGCGAGTGAGTGAATTACTAAACAGGCAGAGGTCTGTAAAAACATTGAAAATAACAATTTAGCGACCCCAGTTACTGTGATCACAAAATTCACCGTTGACATAGATATGTTTTTTCTTTTATTTATTTTCCGTCAACAGAGTTAAACGCAAGCACGTTTAGAGGGCTATAAAACTTCTGAAGAACCAGTTGGTGTGTCAAAATTGATGATAAAATCTCAATAATGTCTCAATATTCTCTCAAACTTAAACATTTTAAAGTCTCAAAGGGAATTAAACGCTTGCAAACCGTGCAAACCATTGTGATGCATCTGATTTTCAGTTACGGACAGGATTTTTTATCAACAATACGTCAAGAGTCATCCTTAAGTTGTTGGATTTAAAGTGTTATAATTAAGCTGAAAATTTTGTGTTCTTCAAAATACTTATAATATACACGCATATATAATATATAAAGCCAACAGATAAAGTAGTTCTTGAAACAATGTAGCTAAACAAGAACTACAGAAGCAGAAATAAGTAAAACACGTAATAATAACATGCTATATTTCAAATTGCTTTTGTTCTTCAAAGTTAGAAGAAAAATGAATATGCTAAAAGTAAATATTGAATCTTGAAGGTAACGTGATGCGTGAAAACAAAAACAAAAAAAAAAAAAAAAAAAAAAAAACAAGGGGAAAAGGGTGTATGAGGAAAAACAAGAAAAGGGACTAAATTAATAATTAAAAAATAAATATAATAATAAGGTTGAAAGAAGAATATGAACGCTTAAGATTAAAACCTGGTTGTGTACACGCTTTATTCTAAAATAAAGCTGTTATCTGTCTATCTCTGAGGTAACTTTAAGGGACAACGCAGCAATAAGTGTTAAATGAAATGCCTCATTAAAATCCTTACAGTGGGGCAGAACACGTCGGGCAACCGATAAGGGAAACTTGGTTTTAACAGAACATATAGTTGTTCATACGGAGCGAAACAACAGTAGAAGTTAAACCAATCTAAGATGCTTTGCAAAGCTTAAGAGAGAACATATATAAAACATTCTTAGAAGCACGGTTAGCAAATGAAGTAAGCTTAAATGATATAAAATGGGAGCTATACATGAATGACATGCATAATTAGCCCACAGGGCGTCGGCAAGGATATGAACCTTCGACTGGAAGGGATAATTTGGATCGATATTAGGTTGCGGAAAAATATACTTTTAAAAATGGGCGTTTCTAAAAGTAAGACGGGTTAAAGATGAATGCTTTAATAAAATATCGCGACAATCTTTGAAAATAGGTTTGTTCCAGAAACGTTAGTGGTAACAAGGTTAATGAATTTCATAATGGAAGATTTTTGTGCGCTGGAATGATGCAGGATTGTAAAAGATAGGAAGGATATTTTTAGTTCTGGAACTATTGCGCTAGGTTTTTAATAAAGGAACCAAGAGATGTAAAGTTGTTATAAATACCGTGGTCTGTTGGTCGCGGATTGAAATATATAAGGGAATAGATCTTTTGGTATGCAGCGGGTGACAACTACCAAAATGGAAATATTATTGTAATTGGTGAATGTCCGAGATGCTTCGAACATATTAATTACTTTTCGGACGCTGGCGATTAGATTTAAAAGTATTATGTCAAAATCTACACAAAAATTAGTTTTTAGTTTAAGTAAACAAAGTTGAGAAATAGGTAACTTTAAAACTTGACTTTGATTTTTTTTTTTTGATTGATTTATTTATGGACGCTCTTTAACATCGCAGGTCATCAGCGTCCCATTCAACTCAGGGCGTGAAACGGCCGACAAATTTTGCTCAGAGGCCTCTCTTTCAGGCTTGAGGTTCTTTATCGTGCCGTAAATGTACGACACGGGACCCACGGCTTTACTTCCCTTCTTCCCTTCCGAAGGAAGCCATGCTTAGGATTTTTACGCCCGAAAAAATCCATCGGTCCTGGCCGGGTTCGAACCCGCGTTCTTGGGTGTAGGAGGCAAGTATGGTAACCACTACACCACCAGGACCGACCACTTGACTTTGAGGCAAGTTACTATCACTATTAAGTTTTGTACCAAACTACTATAATTGTATTTATGCTTAACTTTACCCACTTTTTAATATAATATAAGGCATTGCAAATGCAGGTCAAATATTTAACATTGCTCAAATACACGGAATAATAAAATATTCCAGCTCTCTAAGTATTTTTACTCAATTATTATATTCCGTCTTCTGTAGTAGGTATAAACCATTGCTGTATATGCTTTACACCCTGCTAAGTTAAGTAGCATTTAAGTTCATTTTAAAAGAGTTTTTGTATGACATCTTTTATGCATTTACAAAAGCTGCTTTTTTCTACTGCACAATATATCAAAATGAAGATATGTTAGAGGAGAATTCATAATGACTATTTGTGCCTCTGAATGCAAAAACGTTATTTAGAGATAAACATAAGATGATAGCTTCCGTTTATTGATACGTGTTGAAAGAAGCATTATCAGATACCAAAAAAAAAAAAAAAACAACAACAACAACAGAAGACAGATGTGATATTCTTTTGTTGACAACACAGCATTTTATTTCGTATCCGCTCAAGCTATTGCAGAAATTAAAGGGTTTCAAAAGCGTTCTGATATAGAACGTTGTAATTAGCTCCGGAACATAATGCCCCTGTTTTTTAATGTATGAAAAGCGTTTAAGTAACCCATTTAATAATTCAAAATATACATAAATATAAATTCATTCCCTCTTTAACTATCCACGATTCTGTTACCTAAGAATAAAAAATTAAATTACTCTTAACCTGTCATAAAAATCCCATAAGTAAGCACATACCTGGGATATTGGTGTGCATTGCGTGTTTCGAAGTTTACTTACGGAAGAAAACAAAACCCTCACGCTGCCAGCAAGGTCACAAATGAATGAAACATTTTTTTGTATTTTCCCCTGGAACTAAGGTTACAGTTATTCACCTGTTTATTTGTTACGTTGATGATACACGTGAGGAATGAGGTATATCAAAACACATTGTCACATTTATGGAATGTCTTACAGTAACAGAGATCGGGTGCTGATGTGAGAGTAAAGAATTTATGCTTATATTCGTTATGTAATAATTAAGACTCTCTTGGATATTCTTAATAATATGAAAAATAGGTGATACAGTTTCTGATCAGTCTTTGATGTAGGAAAGTAACAATGGTGGAATATTACCAGATATCTCGCGGCAAAGTGTCACTGTATAGATGAAAGCGATAGATAACTCTAGATTCTGGGATCTTGGTGTGATAGGGCGAAGTTATTAAGGTTTGTCCCGAACTTTACTCGGAAGGGCATTACGCTAATTATGGCGTATCATTAGTTTTTAAAACACCTGGTTACTTTAGTGCCCCGGCTGAGTGTTCTTTCTTTTTTTTTCTTTCTTTTTTTTTCTTTCTTTTTTTTTCTTTCTTTTTTTTTTTGAAAAGGCGTACAAAGAGGTAAATAAATGCTATCAGCCTTCGCTGTATTTACCGAGGTATGCGTTTGTATAAAATCATTCACTAACTGCTCAGCTTAACTGCATATTCCACTCAAACTATTTTAAAGACAATGCACATGTTTAGCCAGATAAATGCTCACGTATGCAGTATATATTTAAGAGATTTTAGAGATCTATTATATTAATTTTTATTTTGTTTTAAACTAAAATAAACATAATTTTATGTATCTTTTAAATGTAATTACAAACGCCCGAAAAGTAATTGCCATGTTCGGTAGATATTTTGAAAAAATGTACTGATTTAATTGTTGAGTCTAATAAATCTTTACCATTTTCACCACATTCCTTGAAATAAAATCATATGAAATCCTTACGGGTTTTACTCTTCTTTTAATACATGCAGTTTCCTCGAATTCTTTCTTCTCTTTTCTGTTCTTTACTTTGAAGCATTTCTTTTAAAAGCCTTGTTGTTGATTTACTGCATAACCCCAGGCATTTTAAGAGAGAATATTGAATGATACGGGTAAAAGACTCTTGAACGAGTCGCCCGTAAACTACAAGACATTTCAATTTTATCCCTAAAGAAAAATCGCAGAAGGCACCTTGTCCAATATTTTGCTTCACTGAAACACTTGAAATGTTTTAAAAAGGGGGGGGGGCAGGTCCGCAAGATAATTTAGTATCCTTCATTTATTTACTTTCCCCATGAGTTCTTACCAGCTTGGAAACTTCCACCCTCCAGAAATATACGATATCTCCAACCATAAGATTGTGCTCAGTTCCTTTACATAAAGTTCGTGAGACCATTTTATTACAGGTATCGCTACTATGATAGTTTGTTAACTTCAACTGCCAGTGTAATACGATATATACCAAGGGGGCATAAGTACACTAGTTAAAATAAAAACTATATACAGAAAGCTGTTACAAAGACCAGGCGATATTTAGGTATTTCATATAACTTTTCTTTGCTAAATAGTTCTATTGTTTTATATGAGAATCTCCAATGGGAAAAACTCCATAATTTAGATATATTAGGAATATTAGTAACTT